>CM035844.1:21637221-22077221 GCA_020510985.1 Pholidichthys leucotaenia
TTTACTGATCAGGAAATTTTTCGTTTAAAGAAACTGGTTGTCAAACTGAAATCACAAATTACTAACAGTCATGTTGACTCTTAGTTTGTTTCTTCCCTTTTATGCTATGTGTGTGTTTTTTTACTGTACCTTATTTTTATCCTTTTTAATGCCCCACCTTAGAATTGGCACTCTTAATATAAACGGGGCCAGGGATGATGTAAAAAGGGCCTCTTTATACAAGCTTTTTAATTTAAAGGCACTTGACGTGCTGATGGTCCAGGAGACTCACAGCACTGTAGACATTGAGTGCCAGTGGAGAAAAGAGTGGGATGGCTGCATTTTTTTTAGCCACAAATCCAATAATAGTGGAGGGGTGGCTGTACTTTTCTCTCGGGGTTGTGTGCCTGTCTCTTATGAGGTAGAAGAGGTGGTGAAAGGACATGTACTCTTGCTAAAGGTACAGCTTGAAAACGTAAACTTGGTTCTTATAAACGTGTATGTGCCAACCCAGAGAGCAGAAAGGATCAGGGTCTTTAATATGCTATCAGATACGGTTAGATCCTGTAATCCAAATAGTTTTTTATTTCTGGGGGGTGATTTTAACTGTACATTAAACCACAGACTGGACAGGAACCATCAGGAACCTCACCCTGCTTCTGCCAATAGGCTGAGGGAACTAGTGAAGGCGCATGAAATGGCCGATGTGTGGAGATCACATCATGGGGACCAGAGGCAGTACACCTGGAGCCATGCTAAAGATAACCTCTTATCTATGGCTAGGTTAGACCGTTTCTATGGTTTTAAACACCAAATGAGTGTTTTTAAAAATAGTTGTATCTGTCCTGTTGGTTTCACTGATCACTGCCTGCTGATTTGTTCTGTTTTCATTGAAAATGTAAAGTGTAAGAGTGCTTTTTGGCATTTTAATAATACACTTTTAAATGATGTGTTTTTTAAGGGAGTTTTTCATGATGTATGGAAGTCACACAGGGAACAAAAACCCTCTTTTAGTTCTCTCCAATTGTGGTGGGATTTTGGTAAGGCCCAGATAAAACAACTCTGCCAACAGTACACTCAAAATGTCACTCGTAGCTTGACCCAATCCTTGAAAGTTCTGGAGACTGAGGTGGTAGAACTAGAGGAGTTGCTCAGTTCTACAGGAAAACAGGAGCACTTAGAGGCTCTCAAGTCAAAAAGGTCAGCCTTGGCTAGCTTGCTAGGGGTCACCGCACAGGGTGCTCTGGTCCGCTCACGCTACATGGATGTAGCTCTGATGGACTCGCCCTCCCAGTACTTTTTTGGACTGGAGGGGAAAAATGGACAGAGAAAGCTCATTCACTCCTTGTTGGGCGATGACGGGAGAACAATCTCCACAGCAGCAGAGATCAGGAAACACGCTGCTAGCTTTTACAGTGAATTGTTTAGAGCAGAGTGGAGGGAGGACACGTCACTGGGCCAGGTTTTCCTTGATGGTCTTCCAGTGCTCTCAGAGGACCTTGTTGCCGGCTTGGATGCTCCACTGTCTCTGTCTGAGCTGCATACGGCGCTAATGAGCCTCCAGAATGGAAAATCACCAGGCATAGATGGTCTCTCTGTGGACTTTTTTAAGGAATTCTGGCCCCTGCTTGGTCCAGACCTGCTGGAGGTTCTCCAAGATAGCTTGGAAAGGGGGACCCTACCCACGACCTGCAGGAGGGCCATCATCACACTGTTGCCGAAAAAGGGGGACCTCCAGAGCCTAAAGAACTGGAGGCCAGTCTCTCTGCTCTGCACAGACTACAAGATTCTCTCAAAAGCTCTGGCCCGAAGACTGAGAAAGGTGATGAGCGAGCTCATTCATGTAGACCAGACTTACTGTGTGCCTGGCAGGCTGATTAGTGACAACGTCACTTTAATTCGGGATATTTTGGAGGTCTCTGGTTCATTGGCGGTAGAAACTGGTTTGATTTCAATTGACCAGGAAAAGGCGTTTGATCGGGTTGAACACCAATATTTATGGACAGTTTTAACAGCTTTTGGGTTCAGCCCAGGCTTCATAGCCAGGATACGGGTCTTGTACAGTGGCATTGAGAGTGTGCTGAAGATAAATGGGGGCCTGTCTGCCCCTTTAAAAGTCCAGAGGGGGGTTCGGCAGGGCTGCCCTCTCTCAGGGATGCTGTACTCCCTCGCCATAGAGCCTTTGCTTCACTGCCTGAGAAGGGATCTATCAGGAGTTACTTTTCCTGGCTGTGACACCACGTTCAAGCTGTCGGCCTATGCAGATGATGTAGTCATTCTGCTAAACAAGCAGAGTGACATTGACGTTCTGGTTAGGAGTGTCAATCTTTTTGGCCAACTTTCCTCTGCAAAGATAAACTGGGGAAAAAGCGAGGCTCTGATGGTGGGGGAGAAACTAGAAAATCAGCTTACGCTGCCGGGTGGGTTGATTTGGAAAAAAGGAGGTTTTAAGTATCTTGGTGTCTTTATTGGAAATCAGCAGTTTGAGCAAAAAAATTGGGATGGGGTCATAGAGAAAATTAACGGGAGACTAAACAAGTGGAAGTGGCTAATGCCAAGAATATCTTTTAGAGGAAGAGTGCTCATTTTAAATAATCTTGTTTCCTCATCCCTGTGGCACCGCCTCATGTGCATGGACCCCCCTGCTGGTTTGTTGTCCAAAATTCAGTCTGTTTTGGTGGACTTTTTTTGGGGGGGTGGACTCCACTGGGTTCCTCAAGCCCTGTTATTTCTTCCCAAAGAGGAGGGGGGGCAAGGAGTGATTCATTTAGCTAGTAGAGGTGCTGCTTTTAGACTGACTTTCATACAGAGACTGCTGACGGGCCCCCAGGACCTGGTATGGAGGCCTTTGGCCTGTGTTATTTTACAGAGAGTCCTTGGGCTTGGGCTAGACCTCCCTGTGTTTTTAATGGATTTTAAGAACTCTAATGCTCTGTCTTTACCCAGTTTTTACCGCAGTCTCTTTTCAGTGTGGACTCTTTTTAAAAAACAAAGAGGGCCATGCGATTCCCTCTACTGGTTGTTGAGGGAGCCGCTGGTTTTTGGTGGTCGCCTTGGTGTCCTGCCGGGAGTTGGAAGGACCTTCCTTGATAGGCTGTGTTCCAGGAACGTTCTCACTCTGAAGCAAGTGGTGGAACTGGCTGGTCCTGGCCTCAACAACGCCTCAGCTTTAGCAGCTCATCTTGGTGTCAGGTCGAATCGTTTCATCGATGGTCTTCTTGCACACTGGAAACAGGAGCTTCATGGACTTGAGCACTCCCTACTCTTGGACTTTAGCAATGGCACGCTGCAGCCGGAAAGCACTGACCCCTTTCCCTCTCTCACGCTCTATATGGACTTTGACGTCGCTCCTTGCTCCTTACTGGCATTCTGTGCTCCCACTGGTGTGGACTTTGGAGGAGCCAGTGGTAAGGCACTCTACAGACTGGTTGTGATGGCACTCAACAAGGACAGATTGAACACCTGTGTGGACACTCCTTGGAGAGCCTATTTTAAGCTAGGAAAAGGGCATCGGCCTGCCTGGAGGGCTCTTTATAAAGCCCCTCTCCCTAAGAGGCATGGAGACTTACAGTGGAGGGTCTTGCATGGTATTATAGCAGTCAATGCTTTTGTTTCTGTGATTAACAGCAGTGTCAGTGATCAGTGTGTTTTTTGTTCCTCTAGGGAGACTGTTTTTCATTGTTTTATTGAATGTCAGCGCCTGAGTGGCCTCTTTGAACTTCTCACAGAACTTTTTCATATTTTTAAGGAAGTTTTCTCTAAGCAGGTTTTCATTTGTGGTTTTATGTACAATCGTCGTTTTAAGCAGAAGTGTCAACTACTGAACTTTGTTTTAGGGCAGGCAAAGTTGGCTATCTATGTAAGCCGGAGAAGAAAACTTGAGAATGTTGAGAGTGATGTTGATGTCGAAATTTTATTTGTGAGGCTACTTAAAGCCAGAATCAGGCTGGACTTTCAGTT
This sequence comes from Pholidichthys leucotaenia, assembly GCA_020510985.1. Taxonomy (NCBI): domain Eukaryota; kingdom Metazoa; phylum Chordata; class Actinopteri; order Cichliformes; family Pholidichthyidae; genus Pholidichthys; species Pholidichthys leucotaenia. The sequence goes on from CM035844.1 coordinate 21,641,161, forward strand.
TTTTATGGGGAATGGGGATGTGGAAGGTTTCAGGACCCTCTGGTCCCTGGAGAATGTCCTCTGTTCAGTTCATGATGGACAGCTTTTTTTTGGGCGTTTTTTGGGGGATTAATTTTCTGTGTAACATAGCATGATATAGAAATTGTATTGACTGATGGACAAGTGTGTTTATTAAAGATCCTTTAAAAATCAAAATCTCTCTCTCTCTCTCTCTCTCTCTCTCTCTCTCTCTCTCTCTCTCTCATGCGTGGGCGTTTGTGGGAGCAGGGGTGTGGAGTGGTGTGGAGTGAGTACTTTAAACTTTGTATTTTCTAACGTTTTCTCTATCTTGTGTGTTTGAGGTGTGTGTGTTTAATATAGTGGGTTGAGTGTGTGTGTGCTGGGGTGTGAGTGTTGGAGTGAGTGTGTTGGGGAACGGTAGCTTCTGCTGCCGGTTTTTCCCAGCCGGCATCATGCCGGTGATTGATGGTGGTGTGGAGTTTGAGCGCTTAACCCGGCGTCATGGTGTGAGAATCCTCCCGACAGTTCCCTGTTCTGTGGAGGAGGCCAGCCTCGCTGTAGGACAGGTGGTTGGGCATGGCAGCATAAAATCAGCATCGAGGATGAACAGCGCAATTGTGATCTTTCTGGATTCGACTGAGAAAGCTGATCAGGTGGTGGCACAGGGAGTGGTCATAGGTGACACTTTTACTCCCGTTTTACCGCTGGCGAATCCGTCTAGGAGGATCACCATCTCAAACGCTCCTCCTTTCGTTAAAAATGATCAGCTGATTAGAGAGTTGTCCCGTTTTGGCCAGGTTGTGTCCCCTATCAGAATGGTCTCTCTGGGTAGTAAATCACCCCTGCTGAAGCATGTTGTATGTCATAGGAGGCAGTGTTTCATGGTGTTGAAAGACAGCTCTGCTGAACTGAATGCGTCTTTTAATTTCAGGATTGACGGCTTTAGCTACTTGGTGTTTGCAACATCTGAAACCATGAAGTGTTTTGCGTGTGGCGCAGAAGGCCATCTTATTAGGTCATGTCCTGAAAAGGCGAACACAAAGAGCACTGGCGGTAAGAAAGGTGACGCCGCTGTTTCTGGTGGTCCGGAGGGTGGCGCTACATGTGGTGCGGCGGATGCCGCTGCGGCGCCCGCTTCTGCTGGGGCGGTCGCGTCCGCAACTGCGGCCGCGTCCGCGTCCGCTTCTACTTCTGCGGGGGCGTCCGCGTCCGCTTGTGCTGGGGCGGCCGCGGCCGCCTCTGCTGGGGTGGCCGCGGCGGGCGCGGTAGTTGCCCCCCCAAACAGTGATGGTGGGGAATTTCTGTCTGGCGGCAGCTCTGATCATTGTGACGAGCCTGTCGCCCGGGGTAAACAGGTGGAGGGTGTAAGTAAAAGTGCAGTTAAACGAAGGAACATAAATGAACAGACTTTGCAGGCGGGGGAGGAGCGGTTTGAGGCTGTAGGGGACACACAGAGCAAACACTGCATGACAAACGTTGCAGTTCATGAAGAAATGCAGGAATGTAGTTTTGCTGAAGAGGATCCTTTTAAAGCTGCACAAAAAAGAAAAAGTGCTGAAAACTTACAGAGCTCTGCTAAATCTAGTAGGGTTGGGAAGTTAGATTTACTAGATGAGAGCGTCTCTGACGAAAGTGGAGCTGAGTCTCAAATGATGCAGACGCAGACGCAGGAGGAGCAAAGCTCCTATTGTTTTTCCAAAATTAGGCAATTTCTCCAGGTGACCAAGGGGAACAGAGCTGTGAAAGTGGAAAATTACTTTCCAGATTTGGAGTTATTTGTGGCATCAGCTCGCAAGCTGATGAAACTGAATGATGGGAATGAGACTTTTACTGATCAGGAAATTTTTCGTTTAAAGAAACTGGTTGTCAAACTGAAATCACAAATTACTAACAGTCATGTTGACTCTTAGTTTGTTTCTTCCCTTTTATGCTATGTGTGTGTTTTTTTACTGTACCCTATTTTTATCCTTTTTAATGCCCCACCTTAGAATTGGCACTCTCAATATTAATGGGGCCAGGGATGATGTAAAAAGGGCCTCTTTATACAAGCTTTTTAATTTAAAGAAACTTGACGTGCTGATGGTCCAGGAGACTCACAGCACTGTGGACATTGAGAGCCATTGGAGAAAAGAGTGGGATGGCTGCATTTTTTTTAGCCACAAATCCAGTAGCAGTGGGGGGGTGGCTGTACTTTTCTCTCGGGGTTGTGTGCCTGTCTCTTATGAGGTAGAAGAGGTGGTGAGAGGTCATTTCCTCTTATTAAAGGTACAGTTTGAAAACGTGAACTTCGTTTTTATAAACGTGTATGTGCCAACACAGAGAGCAGAGAGGATCAGGGTCTTTGACGTGCTTTCGGATACGGTTCAGTCCTGTGATCCAAATAGTTTTTTATTTCTGGGGGGTGATTTTAACTGTACATTAAACCACAGACTAGACAGGAACCATCAGGAGCCTCACCCTGCTTCTGCCAATAGGCTGAGAGAACTGGTGAAAACACATGAAATGGCCGATGTGTGGAGATCACATCATGGGGACCAGAGGCAGTACACCTGGAGCCATGTCAAAGATAACCTTTTATCTATGGCTAGGTTAGACCGTTTTTATGGTTTTAAACATCAAATGAGTGCTTTTAAAAATAGTTGTATCTGTCCTGTTGGTTTCACTGATCACTGCCTGCTGTTTTGTTCTGTGTTTATTGAAAATGTAAAGTGTAAGAGTGCTTTTTGGCATTTTAACAATACACTTTTAAATGATGTGTTTTTTAAAGAGGTTTTTCATGATGTTTGGAAGTCACACAGGGAACAAAAACCCTCTTTTAGTTCTCTCCAATTGTGGTGGGATTTTGGTAAGGCCCAGATAAAACAACTCTGCCAACAGTACACTCAAAATGTCACTCGTAGCTTGACCCAATCCTTGAAAGTTCTGGAGACTGAGGTGGTAGAACTAGAGGAGTTGCTCAGTTCTACAGGAAAACAGGAGCACTTAGAGGCTCTCAAGTCAAAAAGGTCAGCCTTGGCTAGCTTGCTAGGGGTCACCGCACAGGGTGCTCTGGTCCGCTCACGCTACATGGATGTAGCTCTGATGGACTCGCCCTCCCAGTACTTTTTTGGACTGGAGGGGAAAAATGGACAGAGAAAGCTCATTCACTCCTTGTTGGGCGATGACGGGAGAACAATCTCCACAGCAGCAGAGATCAGGAAACACGCTGCTAGCTTTTACAGTAAATTGTTTAGAGCAGAGTGGAGGGAGGACACGGCACTGGGCCAGGTTTTCCTTGATGGTCTTCCAGTGCTCTCAGAGGACCTTGTTGCCGGCTTGGATGCTCCACTGTCTCTGTCTGAGCTGCATACGGCGCTAATGAGCCTCCAGAATGGAAAATCACCAGGCATAGATGGTCTCTCTGTGGACTTTTTTAAGGAATTCTGGCCCCTGCTTGGTCCAGACCTGCTGGAGGTTCTCCAGGATAGCTTGGAAAGGGGGACCCTACCCACGACCTGCAGGAGGGCCATCATCACACTGTTGCCGAAAAAGGGGGACCTCCAGAGCCTAAAGAACTGGAGGCCAGTCTCTCTGCTCTGCACAGACTACAAGATTCTCTCAAAAGCTCTGGCCCGAAGACTGAGAAAGGTGATGAGCGAGCTCATTCATGTAGACCAGACTTACTGTGTGCCTGGCAGGCTGATTAGTGACAACGTCACTTTAATTCGGGATATTTTGGAGGTCTCTGGTTCATTGGCGGTAGAAACTGGTTTGATTTCAATTGACCAGGAAAAGGCGTTTGATCGGGTTGAACACCAATATTTATGGACAGTTTTAACAGCTTTTGGGTTCAGCCCAGGCTTCATAGCCAGGATACGGGTCTTGTACAGTGACATTGAGAGTGTGCTGAAGATAAATGGGGGCCTGTCTGCCCCTTTAAAAGTCCAGAGGGGGGTTCGGCAGGGCTGCCCTCTCTCAGGGATGCTGTACTCCCTCGCCATAGAGCCTTTGCTTCACTGCCTGAGAAGGGATCTATCAGGAGTTACTTTTCCTGGCTGTGACACCACGTTCAAGCTGTCGGCCTATGCAGATGATGTAGTCATTCTGCTAAACAAGCAGAGTGACATTGACGTTCTGGTTAGGAGTGTCAATCTTTTTGGCCAACTTTCCTCTGCAAAGATAAACTGGGGAAAAAGCGAGGCTCTGATGGTGAGGGAGAAACTAGAAAATCAGCTTACGCTGCCGGGTGGGTTGATTTGGAAAAAAGGAGGTTTTAAGTATCTTGGCGTCTTTATTGGAAATCAGCAGTTTGAGCAAAAAAATTGGGATGGGGTCATAGAGAAGATTAACGGGAGACTAAACAAGTGGAAGTGGCTAATGCCAAGAATATCTTTTAGAGGAAGAGTGCTCATTTTAAATAATCTTGTTTCCTCATCCCTGTGGCACCGCCTCATGTGCATGGACCCCCCTGCTGGTTTGTTGTCCAAAATTCAGTCTGTTTTGGTGGACTTTTTTGGGGGGGGGGGGGACTCCACTGGGTTCCTCAAGCCCTGTTATTTCTTCCCAAAGAGGAGGGGGGGCAAGGAGTGATTCATTTAGCTAGTAGAGGTGCTGCTTTTAGACTGACTTTCATACAGAGACTGCTGACGGGCCCCCAGGACCTGGTATGGAGGCCTTTGGCCTGTGTTATTTTACAGAGAGTCCTTGGGCTTGGGCTAGACCTCCCTGTGTTTTTAATGGATTTTAAGAACTCTAATGCACTGTCTTTACCCAGTTTTTACCGCAGTCTCTTTTCAGTGTGGACTCTTTTTAAAAAACAAAGAGGGCCATGCGATTCCCTCTACTGGTTGTTGAGGGAGCCGCTGGTTTTTGGTGGTCGCCTTGGTGTCCTGCCGGGAGTTGGAAGGACCTTCCTTGATAGGCTGTGTTCCAGGAACATTCTCACTCTGAAGCAAGTGGTGGAACTGGCTGGTCCTGGCCTCAACAACGCCTCAGCTTTAGCAGCTCATCTTGGTGTCAGGTCAAATCGTTTCATCGATGGTCTTCTTGCACACTGGAAACAGGAGCTTCATGGACTTGAGCACTCCCTACTCTTGGACTTTAGCAATGGCACGCTGCAGTCAGAAAGCACTGACCCCTTTCCCTCTCTCACGCTCTATATGAACTTTGACGTCGCTCCTTGCTCCTTACTGGCATTCTGTGCTCCCACTAGTGTGGACTTTGGAGGAGCCAGTGGTAAGGCACTCTACAGACTGGTGGTGATGGCACTCAACAAGGACCGATTGAACACCTGTGTGGACACTCCTTGGAGAGCCTATTTTAAACTAGGAAAAGGGCATCGGCCTGCCTGGAGGGCTCTTTACAAAGCCCCTCTCCCTAAGAGACATGGAGACTTACAGTGGAGGGTCCTGCATGGTATTATAGCTGTCAATGCTTTTGTTTCTGTGATTAACAGCAGTGTCAGTGATCAGTGTGTTTTTTGTTCCTCTAGGGAGACTGTTTTTCATTGTTTTATTGAATGTCAGCGCCTGAGTGGCCTCTTTGAACTTCTCACAAAACTTTTTCATATTTTTAAGGAAGTTTTCTCTAAGCAGGTTTTCATTTGTGGTTTTATGTACAATCGTCGTTTTAAGCAGAAGTGTCAACTACTGAACTTTGTTTTAGGACAGGCAAAGTTGGCTATCTATGTAAGCCGGAGAAGAAAACTTGAAAATGTTGAGAATGATGTTGATGTCAAAATTTTATTTGTGAGGCTACTTAAAGCCAGAATCAGGCTGGACTTTCAGTTTTTTATGGGGAATGGGGATGTGGAAGGTTTCAGGACCCTCTGGTCCCTGGAGAATGTCCTCTGTTCAGTTCATGATGGACAGCTTTTTTTGGGGCGTTTTTTGGGGGATTAATTTTCTGTGTAACATAGCATGATATAGAAATTGTATTGACTGATGGACAAGTGTGTTTATTAAAGATCTTTTAAAAATCAAAAAATCTCTCTCTCTCTCTCTCTCTCCCCCTCTCCCTCTCCCTCTCCCTCTCTCCCCCGCTTCTTCCAAGCCCGTCCTGCCCTCTACCTGCATTGTAGGAGCCCTCTCTTGAGAGATCGAGCAGAGGGTCCGGCTGGCCCAGTCCTCCGAATCCATCCCCGAGGGAGGCCTGTCGAACCGACTGTATGTCTCTTCCAGCCTTCGCAGCAAGGTTACTCAGTGGGGGCACACCAGTTACTTTGCTTGTCATCCAGGAATTTCTAGAACTGTCGAACTCCTGCAGTGGGTGTTTTGGTGGTCGACTCTTCGTTCGGATGTCCGGGACTTTGTCAAGGCCTGCCAGGTCTGTGCCACCAATAAGTCTGACTCCTCACCCCTAGCCAGCCTCCTCCACCCCTTACCTGTCCCGAGTCGCCCCTGGTCTCATGTGGCTATGGACTTAGTTACAGGCCTCCCTCCATTGCAAGGTAAAACCATCATACTAACCATTGTTGATTGCTTCTCTAAGGCTATCCACCTGGTGCCCTTGCCGAAGTTGCCCACAGCAGCAGAGACTGCCAACCTCCTCATCCTTCACGTCATTCGCCTTCATGGCATCCCTACTGACATCATTTCGGACCGGGGTCTGCAGTTTACCTCACAAGTGTGGAGGGCCTTCTGCTGCTCCGTTAGTGCCACTGCCAGCCTTACCTCCAGTTACCACTCTCCGAGCAACGGTCAGGTCGAGCGTGCCAGCCAGTCCCTGGAGGCCACCCTGAGGTGTGTGGTTTCCTGCAACCTCACCACCTGGAGCTCCCATCCGACTTGGGTGGAGTATGCTCACAACACCGTCGTCTCCTCTGCTACTGGCCTGACTCCCTTTGAGGCCTGCTTGGGCTACACTCCCCCTCTCCTACCTATGGCGGAGAGGGAGTTAGCCGTTCCATCTGTGGAGGCCCACGCCCGCCGCTGCCGCTGTCTGTGGCGGTCCACTCAGGCTGCCCTTTTTCGTTCATCTGACCAGAATCGTCTCTACATCAACCACAGATGGACGCCAGCGTCCAGATACACCATTGGTCAGATGGTGTGGCTGTTAACCAAACATGTTCCATTGAAGACAGAGTCTAAGAAGCTATCACCACGGTTGTTGGATCCATTCCCCATCTCCCAGATCATCAATGAGGTCTCTGTCCATCTCAAGTTGCCTCCATCGCTCTGCATCCACCCAACTTTCCACGCGTCTCAAATTAACCCTCTCTCCTCCATTCCTCTCTGCCCTCCCCCAAAGCCGCCTCCTTCTCCCAGGGTCCTCAACAGCCACACTACCTACACTGACCAGAGGACCTTGGATGTTTGTCGTCGGGGCTGGAGGCATCAATATCTGGTCTACTGGGAGAGTTATGGACCTGAAGAGATGTCATGGATTCCCGGATCATACTTTCACGACAAGGGTACGGTCCGGGCTTTCCATCGGGCTCATCATAACAAGCCTGGAGGGGTGCCAGCAGGTGCCCCTTGGGGGAGGGGGGGGTGGAAGAGGCACTGTGATGATCAGGTGAGTATGCTCCCCCTCCCTCTGTGTTGCTCCCCCTGCCTTCCTCTTGGCTCCTGGAGTTGCTTGCACCCACCTGCTGCTGCCTCATCTGTCAGCTTTAAGAGTGTCAGTCTGTCACTGCTTCCTCGCTGGACCGTTGGGTATTGCTGCTATCTTATCAAGCCTATTTGATAGTATTTTTGACCTCAACCAGCTCGTTAACCTTTTCCTCCTTCTCCAGGTTGCTGCCGTCTCAGCAGTGGTTAATCACTCCGGGCTGCGCACGCTCACCTGTACCTCTGACTATCTCATCCAGACACCTCATATCCCATCCAATTGCCGAACTGGATCATCTCCCTTCATTCCACCACCCACTGCACACTGGGTCTTCACAGTTGAGCCCTCTGCTCTTAGTAGTAAGCTTTTCCTCTTTCTCCAAACTCTATTCCTCTTCCTAAATCATTTCTTCAATAACCATTTCCTCTTTTGTTTCCCTGCAGGTTGTGTGATCCTCATAGTGGATTTACTTACCTTAGCATAATCAATAAACTATTTTAAATGTTCTCCCATGTCTGCCGTTTCCCTGGTGAACCACACTCTGCATTTGGGTCTCTGTCACTAATTAGATCATGACAAAACTGAAATCTTTTAAGGGGAAAAATAAAAAACTTACAATAATCTGGTTGCATGCGTAAATATGCACACCCATAAACAAGTGGAATGACACAGAATACGTATTGAACATGCTTGGTGAAATTCATTTAATACTTAGTAGAAAAGCCTTTGTTGGTAATAACAGCTTCCAGATGCCTCCTGTATGGAGAAACTAGGCGCAGCATGCTCAGGAGTGATTTTAACCCATTCTTCCACACAAACTGTCTTCAAATCTTGAAGGTTCCGTGGGTGTCTTCTATGAACTCTGATCTTCAGTTCGTTCCATTGATTTTCAATTGGATTCAGGTCAGGTAACTGACTGGGCCATTCTAGCAGCTTTATTTTCCTTCTCTGGAGCTAGTTGAGTTTCCTTAGATGTGTGTTTGGGACCACTGTCTTGCCGAAATGTCCACCCTCGTTTTAACTTCAGCATCTTGGCAGATGGCAACACATTCTTATCAAGGATGTCTCTGTACATTTGTCCATTCATCTTTCCTTCAATTATATGAAGTCTGCCTGTACCATGTGCTGAAGAACACCCCCACACCACGATGGGATGTGCAGTGCCATTTCTCCTCCAAACATGCTGTGTGTTGTGGCATCCAAAAGGTTCAACTTTGGTCTCATCTGACCAGACTATTCTCCCAGTATTTTACTGGCTTACCCAAATGTTGTGCTGCAAACTTTAAACGAGCTTCAACAAGCTTTTTCTTCAGCAATGGAGTCTTGCGAGGTGAGCGGGCATAGTGCCCCATTTCGGCTGAGTGCATTACTTATCATTTTCTTTGAAATAGCAGTACCTGCTAACTCCAGGTCTTTCTGGAGCTCTCCGCGAGTGGTCGTTGGCTCTTGGATAACTCTTCTGATAATTCTTTTGACTCCTGTCAGAAATTTTGTGAGGAGCTCCTGGTCATGGCCGGTTTATGGTAAAATGATGTTCTTTCAACTTCTGAATGATGGCCCCAACAGTGCTCACTGGAACATTCAGCAGTTTAGAAATGCACCTGTAACCAATGCATCATTATGTTTTGCAACAATAAGGTTGCAGCGGTCTAGAGAGAGCTCTTCTACCCATCAAAAGTTCTTTGTGGTGTGACAATCTGATATTCTCAGACCTTTAAAAGGCCAGTCAGGCCTTAACCAGCTGAAATTAATTTGCACTGATGGGGGATGTGATGGGTTCCTAAATTCTGATGGATTTCAGCTGGTTTCTTGGCTTTCTACACCTTTTGGCACCTCTTTTTTTCATGTGTTCAATACTTTTTCCCTGTGTCATTCCACTTTATTAAATATAATTTGTTTTGTGAACACAGTTGCCTTGATTTCTTTGTATGCATGGATTACTTGGGTTGTTACTGATATCTGGTGAAAATCTCAGGTCAATGGCTCCTTCAGAAATGTTTAAAGGCCTCGGACGGTGACATTTTTTTATTGAACCAATAAACTGATTGTATGAAAATATTCCATTCTGGCCATTCCCGTGAATGTGTCACCAGCCTCCATAAATGACTATTTGTTAATAGCCCATATTTCACTTAGTGATGCTGCAGTACCGCCATCTCTCGATAGGGGCGTGCAGCAGTGACGTCAGGTCAGGGAGAAACAGGAAATGGCTGCAGGAAATGGATGATCACTGGCCTGCAGAAATGGGTGAACGACAGCAGAGTGATTCGGACAGCGATTATTTTATCGAGTATGACGACCGCAATATAAGTGATGATATTGAAACTGACGAATCTGATGATGAAGTAGTTTTGGGTGGTGCTGATGGGGTTATTCAGCCGTATTTGTTCGAGCCCGAGGGTGCCGCGTAAGACGCGGATGAAACAGCGACCGGAGCAGAACGAGAGGACGAGAGGCTCGCCGATTTATATTGGTAAAATATGCTTTGAATTTTTTTTTTTTTTTTTTTTTTTTTTTTTTTAGGCGATATGCATGGTCACACACTTAATTATCAAAATAAAACTGCCAATTTTTCCCTCGCTGCCTTACTTGGCGACTTATAAACATTCTCTTTCTGCTCAAAATTTTTTACATGTTTTAAATATTTTCTAATCAAACTTCACAGACCAATTTATATAGCACTCCCACGAGCCATTAGTTTATTATAAGCATCTGATTATACCATTTTTTTTTTAACAGGTGCACTTGTGAGAAATGCAACATTATGCCAACATCAACTGAATCTCGGTGCTGCCAGGAGGTATTGAAGGTGAAGAAGTGAGGGTTATGTTGCCTGCCTGTGCTGTGAGCCTCATCAGAGAAACATTCCCATCTGATCACTACAAGGGATTTTGCCTACCAAGATTAGATTTGTGATCAATGTTATTTAAATAAAGTTTTTTAAAATCATATATTGAGTTTATTAATGTGCATGTCAATTTTATAATTCTAATACAGTGATCCCTCACTTATCGTGGTTAATGGGTTCCAGAACCGACCGCGAAAAGTGAAAAACCGCGAAGTAGCGTCACCCCAATGACGTCATCCATAAACAATACGTACGTTCATTCTCTCACTCTCATATGATACGTGTGTGTGTGTGTACGTGTACATACATACGTAGATGTAAACAAAGTGTACATAAATATGTTTTTAGAACTCTTATTCTTATAACAAGATACGTAACTCAAGATGAAAATGGTTTACTGCACAGGTTAATGAGAGCTTTACTGCTCCTCAGGTGACGCCTCATCGTGAGGTGCTGGAGGCGCAGGATCATCGAGGGCAGCTTCCGATAGAGCTGAAGCTGCAGGAGGCGGCGTAGTGCCTCGACGGGAAGACTATTTCGCACAAAATGGCACAAGAGAACAGCAAAAAGTTCCACGCGGCGAGACTAAGTAACACGAGCGATAAAAAGCAATGAATGCGGTCTTTCTTCCCTTCATGGGTGCTCCGCAGGGAGAGGAGGTGGGTGAGACGTCTCGGCCAATCAGCTTGCGGGGTGAAACGTCTCGGCCAAACAGCTTGCGAAATTTCCGAGCCCAGCCAACACGACAACAGCGAACAGAGAGTTGTGCTGCTCTCCGTGTTGACACCTGATGGTCTAATGTAGTCTCCCTGCCTTCTGCTAGCGCCCGCCCATTATTTCTCAATTTTGAATTTTTGATGAATATTTTTGAAAAATCCGCGATGCACTGAGGGCGCGAAAGGTGAAGCGCGAAGTAGCGAGGGATCACTGTATTTCAGCATTCATCAAAGTCGGATCTCATATACATTAGAGTAATTTTTCTACCATTTTATGGTGTAAAATTCGTGTGCAATTTTTAAAAGCACATTTCTCTAAAAATCTTAGGCTTATATTTTTTTGTCTTAGCAAAATATGTTGCTTCCCTAACAATTGAAAGCTGAACTTTCATTGCTAATTGGAAATTTATTCTACTTTTACATGTTTGATTTTGAAAATCTAGATACATGTTGCTCAACAGCATCAGCTTTGATGGGACGCTGAAATTTGGCACTCAATGTTGCGGGAACTCTGGCTTGTACAGAGTGCCACTGCTCCAATAAGTGGGTTGGATCAACCAAGGTTTTGTCGAAAAGAGTATTCATCAGATCATCCACATATTCTGAAATAAAATTAATTTAATAAAAATTAGAAATCGAAAGCTCCTTGTAAGTGGTTGTGGAAATTCCAACGATACCGGCTGCATTTAGAACTCTGAGGACCTTGACATATGACGCACCAGTGAAGAGAATGGCGGATGAAAGCTGTATGTTACCAGCTGGGATGTCCCTGATCATCGGCTGGCTGTGCCAGGATAGATCCTCAACACAATGTGGACAATGTTGTTTGATCACCAACAGAGAGCCTTTAGTGTGACTTGTTACCTCACATGGATGACTGCAATGAGGACAATTGCTGAATAATAAAATTCAAAAAAAAAATCCACAGTATCTGAAGGTTGAGTGACAGTGGATAACATCTGCAAAAACAGTAGATCAACATAATTTCATTCCAGAGGTGTCAAATTGGATTACATATATAGAAATATAACTTGAGCAAACAGGCACAACCACCTCCCTATACAGCACTGAATATTTCATATTTGATTAGTATGAATACCCTAAAATTCTAATATTTGATAAGTTGTTAAGGCAATGAAATTCATTGCTTGTAAATAATTTTAGTAAATATTGGCAGTGAATATTTAAAAAAGAAAAATTACCCTGTTTACTTATCTTTCTGACAGCAGATTGCTGTCAGAAAGATAAGGTTGATCAGAAAGATAAGGATATCCCAGGTTGGCCTAGGATAGCCGGCCCCGGCCGGTGCTGGAAGGGCTCTCGCGACCGGGCCGGGGGGCGGCCGGAAGGCGGCCGCCCCTCCCTGCTCACGGACGCGTGTTCGTGGAGAACCCGGTGCTAAATAACTCGTAAACGACCTGATGCCGGGCGTGACCCGCTCCGGGGACAGTGGCAGGTGGGGAGTTTGACTGGGGCGGTACACCTGTCAAACTGTAACGCAGGTGTCCTAAGGCGAGCTCAGGGAGGACAGAAACCTCCTGTGGAGCAGAAGGGCAAAAGCTCGCTTGATCTTGATTTTCAGTATGAATACAGACTGTGAAAGCGGGGCCTCACGATCCTTCCGACTTTTTGGGTTTTAAGCAGGAGGTGTCAGAAAGTGTCAGAAAGATCGCATCGGTAGATCACCCTTGCTTTTCACGCCACTTCACTGACACTTGTCTGAGAGTGGGACTTTGAAATGAACGGATATATAGTTGGAACAGCCGATTTTTTTATCAGCAATCTTTTTGCTAATTTCATTTCAAATTGCATCTTATTCTCAAAATCGCTGTCAACAAAATGTCTAATGCACATGTTGGGTGATTTTGCGACATAATTCCAATTTTTTAACGTTTTCTGAACGAAATTCACCCATGTGGTTCTGATTTTCCCAGGCAGGGGAAGTTCCTAAACACTCACCGCGTGCTCCTCAGCGTGCTCCTCCTCCTACTCAGGTCGCTCCCTGACCTGACGTCACACAGTCAGTGGCCATTTTAGCCGCTGATCACTTGGCAGACAGCCAGCTCTCAAGGAAATCATACTTCAATAGCGCATTGTCACCTTATGCGACATTTGTTGACACCAAAACATGTGCGGTTCAAATTAGCTCATCTCACACACAAATTTAAGATATGATTTAGCGATATTGTAATTTCGTCCGGCCGAGGCCTTTAAGAAATGTTGATGTGTTCAATACTTATTTTGCATGCTGTACACTTCTTTACCTCAGAATAAGTTTTAGAACATGGTCAGTCTGCTTGTCATGGCAATCAGCCTTGACCATAACCTGACAGCGCTGCCTTGAGAGCTCTTATTGTGTAAAAATCTGAAGGGGTCAACATGATATTGGCAGTATTTTGGGGAAAAAAAAAAAAAAAAAAAAAAAAGAGAGACTTGGCGTAGTGTTGGTAACTATACCAAGTATCCTCAGCCTAATATTTTATTTATTAATGCTGCCTAAATGTACTAATCCAGTGGGAAATAATAGGGAAAAAAAACATGCTCAACTGCTCATGCCAATTTGATTATGATGTGCTTTTAAGTAATAAAACAATGGCAATACCAGTAGTAAGGCGATTGTTTTAATTGTTTGGGAAATAGGACAGTGAAAAAGTCACCACAATGAAATCAAAGGATGAGCTCGTTGGCATTCAAGAAACGAACACGAGTGTCTGCTAGTGACCACTGCTGACATGCTGGCTGAAGACAGGAGTCCAGGATGGAGGAATTCATCTTTTTTTTTTTTTTTTATTGCTCTGTACATGCACTACAGAATGCAAAGAGTCTGTTTTTGTGTTCATAATGTTCTATATACATAGCTTACTCTATATGATTATAATAAACAACATCACAATGTTGCAGGAACTGTCAAAATGGGAACTGCAGACCTACCTAATATAGTGCTGTGAAAATGTTCGCCATAGTTTACCTACCAGTTAGCTCATGGCTCCTTGCTTAAGATTCATTCCCTGCGGTAGCTTGTTTGAGTGTTTAATTACATATAATCTACGGTCCAATTGTCCATATAGTATGACAATATAGTTCATACTATATACATCTTTCTCTTTAATAAGAACAAAAAGTAAATGTTTTTAATTAGGCTATGGCTATGATTGTGTAACATGAAGCTCATCTCAGTTCATTAGTTTCTTCATCCCCATCTTGTACATCCTTTGTTTTCGTGCCTGTGACCCCACGGCACCATCAAGTGCTTCTCAATTCCTAAAGCACTCCTGGGGGAGAGGGGATGAGGAGAGCGGAGGCTCACTAGAGTAGCGGTGAGCGAGAATGCCCAAGTGTATCATCTGTGTACAAGTCCCTGTGCTGTTGAATAGGCATGGCACGTCGCTGATAAGAGCAAACATATGAATATTTGTTGCCTTTAAATTTTTGAGCAGCTTTGATTATACTGAGATGATCAACTATCCAATCAAACAGCCTGCTCTTAAAAGACTACAATTTACGGTCACAATGCAGCTCATTGTGAACACAATTAAAACAAATAGCCTTTAGATTAACAGTATTATCCTCATCTCACGGACATGATAAACAAAGCTGTAGGCTGTAACAAGACAAAAGGGAGCTGATGCGGCGCTGCCTCAAATTGTGTTTAATTGACACTGTATATACATAACGGCTCCTCTGCAGGAAGTTTCATTTTGTTTAATGTCCGTTGCCTTGACGCCGCTCTCCTCGAGCCTTGTTCTCGCCTCTTCAGGTCACATCTCTGGTGGGAGCGACCAAGACGGAAGCGAGGAGGCAAGAAAAGCAATCAAGGATGCCACAGATTGGGAAATGGAAAAGGCAGCTGGAGATTTGGTGGTGTTAAGGAACTGAGGGGCATGGAAGCAGAATTTTTCCCGTTGTTGCCTAATGTGGGATTCCAGCTGCTTATTTGAGTTCTTAATGTTAATGGAAAATCACGTTACTAATCAAGCACAGTAGTGAGATGTTAAAGTCCAGTTACAGCTGTCCAAAAAGTGCCTGAAACTTTTTTTTTTTTTTTTTTTTTTTAGATTTAGTATACTTTATTAATCCCCAGAGGGGAAATTGAGGGTCATCCACCACCTGGATGGATGAAGCAGCCACGATACGGCGCTATCCCTTAACCATTCACACACACATTCACACCTAGGGCCACTTTAGAGTCTCCAATTAACCTAACCTGCATGTTTTTGGCATGTAGGAGGAAACCGGAGAAATCCCGGAGTAAACCCACGCAAACACGGGGAGAACATGCAAACTCCACACAGATCACTGTTGGTCGGGGGCTGGGATCAAGCCCACGATCCCCACGATCCCCCGGCCAAGGGTAAACTGTGCTGCCGCAGTGCTAACCACTGCGCCACCGTGCAGCAGCTTGTTTACATAAGCTTCAGGAGGTTATCAAATTTAAAGTAAGCACATGTTTTTCCAAGAAGCTAGCATTTCTGTGTTTCAACATTCATAAAATTGTATTTTTAATAAAGTATTTTCAACTGAATACAGAGTTTGAATAATTTCTAAATTAATGCTGGTGTAGAAGCTGGGTTAATCATCTCAGACTGGATGCAGAGGGTAAACAGAGAAGGACAATAGGTATTGAGATGAGAGAGATTATGGTGAGGTAGCAGGAAGAGGTAGTGGGGGGTTGAATGTATTGTGATGCGAGATGTCACGCAGATGCGAGATGGGCGGTTGATATAAAAGGAGAGACCCTGGTGTATTGATATATGCTTTTTCTGTGTATGACTGATGTGAGAGTGAATAAAGTTGTCTGCTGCATAAGTCTGCCTCCGTTATTTGTACTCTCCACACTGGTGACCCCTTGACGAATTATGGAACACGAGGCAAGAACCCCGGAGTCGGCCCGGACGGGAAGCCCCAGCAACGCGTGTGCCGTTTTGGTCAAACTACCGGACTTTTGGCTGCACGACCCGCGGTTTTGGTTCCACCACACTGAGGCTCAGTTTATTTATCTTCTGTTCTTATTAAAGACAAGAATAGAAAGGAGATGTATTTACCTTCTTAACATGTTTCGACTGTACACTGCAGCCTTCGTCAGAAGAGTCAGCTGATCGCTGCCAGGTGACATTTATCAGCTGATTTTCATAGGCGGGGCCAGCTCAGCAGATCTGTCAGATCCACCGAGCCGGCCCCGCCTTCCACCGTCAGATGGTCTCTGGAGAATGTGATCCCAGCATAAAGGCCCCCTCATCTCGGTTCATGGTGTCTTTTCCTCGCTTCCTGATTTCTATAGCCTCCTTGATCCAGCGTTTGTGTCTGTTGCTCTCTGATCCAATAATTTTTGCGTTGTCCCAGTCCATGATGTGATTATTTCTTTTGCAGTGATCTGATATTGCTGATTTTAATGTTTCTTGTTCTGCCTTTTCTTTTTGTGATCTTGTGAGTCGTCCTTGTGTTTCCTTCTCACATTCCTTCTGGTGTTCTTTTTTTCTTGTGGTGAATGATCTTCCGGTTTCTCCAATGTAGGTTTTGTTGCATGATCTGCATGATATTTCATATATTACATTGCATTTTTTGTCTTGTTCTATTCTGTCCTTGGGGTGTACTAATAACTGTTAATTTTTTGTGTGGTTTTACTGCTGTGCTTATTTTGTATTTTTTCATGATCCTTTGAATTGGTTCCGTGATCCCTCGTAAGTATGGTAATGGTGTCCTTGTTTTTGATTTTGGCTTTTGTTCTGTGTCTTATTTCCTGTTTGTTTTCTTTGTTTTTGACTTGCTGTTTCCCTTTGTTTATGGCCCATACTGGATATTGGCAGCATATAAGTGCATGTTTTATGTGGTTTTCCTCCTCCTGTCTGTCTTCTTGGTCTGTGATGATGGTGGCCCATTCATATAACGTCCTGACAACTGATAGCTTGTGTGCTGTGGGGTGTTCCGATGTCCATAGTAGGCATTGATCTGTGGCGAAGCTCAGCTTGCCCTCTGGGGAATAACGGCAGACGACACCAGATATTACCATGTGGTCGTGGCGCTGGACGCTCACATCTCAGCAAGTAGCGAGCCTGCTCCAACAGCCTCCAGCCCACAACAAATACAGGGCTCTCAAGGCCGTGCTGACCCGGCGCTACACGCTCTCTGACTGTGAGAGAGCAGAGAGGCTCCTGAGGCACTCCGAGTTAGGAGATGGGTCGGCGGTCGAACTGATGGAGAAGATGTTGGCGTTAACACTAGAAGTCCCAGAAGTTGGCCCTCTTGTGGCCTCTTGATGGTCCCCCTATGGGTTTTCTAGGTAAAAAGGCCAAATGGACCCTCTCTGGGACTTCTAGTGTTTGGGCACGGACGACGGGCATTTTCTGTTTGCCCACCTTTTCCTCCGGAACCTCCCAACAGAGGCGAGAGCGGTTCTTGCCGATTCGCCATTGCTGGCCGCCCGTGACTACCGTGCGCTAGCCCAGGAGGCAGATCTGATCATCTTCACCACCAGAGCCCTCACAGTGAACGTGGCAGCGTCGGAACCCAGCGAGACGACCAGTGGAGGCGAGGAGCCGCCGACTGTAGCGGCAGAGGAGGCCAGGAAGCGCCAGAGAGACACGCTCTGCTTCTACCACCGCCGCTATGGAGAGAACACACGCAGATGAGCGCCACTGTGCCAATTCAAGTGCTCGGGAAACGCCAAGGCCGGCAGTCGGTAGCAGCTGCGACCGCCGGTGAAGAAAACAAGCTGCTCTATGTGACGGACTCGCGTTCAGGGAGACGGTTCCTCGTAGACACCGGAGCCCAGAAGAGCATCATCCTGCCGTCCTACACCGACCGGCTAGCGGGAGCTAGCGGCCCTGGGCTGGTAGCAGTAAACGGCTCAGACATTAAGACTTTTGGTGAGAGAACACTGACTTTATCCCGCCACGGCTGTATGTACGAGTGGACTTTTGTCATCGCGGCATTGAGTTTCCCAATCCTGGGAGCTGATTTTCTGTGTGCACATTGGTTGCTAGTCGATGTTGCTAACAGACGCCTGGTTAATGCAATGTCTTTTGATTCTCTCCCCTGTACAGCTCGAGGGGCCGGGCCAATAACACAAGCCAACATCACAGCTCCAGGCGGTAAGTTCCACACACTGCTCACTCAGTTCCCAGCACTCACGGTCCCAACGTTTTCGGCGGCCATCACTAAACACGGGGTGGAACACTATCACAACCACTGGGCCGCCCGTTTTCGCACGACCTCGGCGCCTGGATGCAGCTAAACTGGCCATAGCACGCGAGGAGTTTGCCAACTTGGAAAGGTTGGGCAACATCAGGTGCTCAAACAGCCCATGGGCATCCGCACTACATATGGGCTCCTAAGGCTGAGGGATCGTGGTGACTGTGCGGAGATTTCTGCAGGTTGAATAATGCCGCAGCGCACGACCGCTACCCGATTCCCCATATTCAGGATTTTTCCGTTCACCTCGCTGGGGCACGCATTTTTTCTAAATTAGACCTGGTCCGTGGTTACCACCAGGTCCCAGTGGGCGCGGAGGACATACCCAAAACAGCGATAATAACTCCGTTTGGAGTTATTACCGGAGTTATTACTGGAGTTTGGAGTTATTACTGGAGTTTTTATGCATGCCCTTCGGATTAAAAGGAGCAGCACAAACATTCCAACGCATGATGAACGCGGTGTTGTGCGATCTGCCGTTTGTGTTTGTCTACCTGGATGATATCCTGGTGGCCAGCGCGTCCGAGGACGAACACGTAACCCACCTCAGGACGGTTTTCCGGAGGTTGGAGGAGCACGGGTTAATAATCAACCCGGCGAAATGCCAGTTTGGCGTGACGGGGATTGACTTTTTGGGGCACCGCGTCTCACCGGAGGGAGCGATACCCTTGCCCGACAAGGTGCGCGCCGTGGCGAATTTTACCCCGCCTCAGACGGTCAGGGTGCTGCAAGAGTTTTTGGGGATGGTTAACTTTTATAACCGGTTCCTCGCCCGCACAGCTCAGCTCATGCAGTCATTGTACGCTGCGCTCAAGAAACGGAAACCGGCGGACAGAGTCGAATGGACTCCGGAGCGGGCATTCTCTGAGGTTAAAACAGCCCTGGCAAACGCCGCACTGTTGGCGCACCCGGACCCGGATAGCGCTCACTACCGACGCCTCGGACGTGGCCATAGGGGCCGTTGTGGAGCAACACGTCACCGGTTCTTGGAAGCCGCTCACTTTTTTCAGCAGGGCTTTGCGCGACAGTGAGTGTAAATACAGCGCGTTCGACAGAGTTGCTGGCTCTCCACCTGGCCATACGCCACTTCCAGTTCTGGCTGGAAGGGCGCAGCTTCACCGTGTTCGTGGACCACAAGCTGCTAACACACGCGATGGCCAAGGTTTCGGAACTATGGTCGGGCTGGCAGCAGAGACAGCTGGCCGCGATCTCGGAGTTTACGACTGATATTCAGCATGTGTCGGGTAAACTGAATGTAGTGGCGGACTGCCTCTCACGCGCAGTAGTGGCCCCGGTCTGCGTGGGGATAGATTATACAGCCATGGCCGCAGAGCAGATTGGCAATGCAGACATGTGCGCGCGCGCACCAGTCTGGACCAACAGGGTTAAGGCTGGAGAGCAGAGTACTGCAAGATGGCAGCCCCCCCTAATCTGTGACGTCTCCACAGGACGCCCGCGCCCGGTGGTCCCAGTTGCTTGGCGCCGCCGAGTGTTTGAGTCGGTTCACGCTCTGGCGCACCCAGGAGTGGGTGAAAGTGAAAGAGTGGGCCGCAGCCTGTGTAGCGTGCCAATGAGCCAAAGTACACACACACACGAAGGCTCCTTTGGAGCCGTTTCGCATACCGGCTAAGAGGTTCGACCATGTTCACGTGGACCTTGTGGGCCCCCTCCCGCCCTTGCAGGGGTTCACGCACCTTCTGACAGTGGTGGACCGCACCACACGCTGGCCAGAAGCAGTCCCGCTGGCGGCAACCACGTCTGCGGACGTGGCGCGTGCTTTTTTGATGACATGGGTGGCACGTTTTGGCATCCCATCGGACATCACATCTGATAGGGGCCTTCAGTTTGTTTCCGACCTCTGTCCGCGATGGCCCGTAGTCTGGGTGTTGCAATTCATCGCACAACCGCATACAACCCACAGGCCAATGGGTTATGCGAGCGTTTTCATAGGTCACTGAAAGCAGCGCTCAGGGCTTTGCTGACGGATGCAAATTGGGTAGACCGGTTGCCGTGGGTTTTATTGGGCTTGCGTTCTGCACCAAAAGAGGATTTAGAGGCTTCCCCGGCGAAGCTTGTTTTTTTCTCAGCCACTGCGGCTCCCCGGGGAATTTTTGCCAGATAACCCCACGCCGGACAACTGTCCGTCTCAGCGTTTGCAGCATAGCGCAGATATAGGCACGCTACCGGGCCCGGCCCACCACTGTTTTCCACGCGCTTTTGTGCCAAAAACTTTGAAGAACGCAGTGTTCGTGTTTGTCAGGCACGATGCCCACCACCCTCCATTGCGCCCACCCTACGATGGCCCGCTCAGAGTGCTGGAAACAGGGGACAAATATTTTTTGTCAGACTTGGGGGGGGGGGGGGGTCGTAGGGAGAAAATATGTATAGCTAACTAACTACCCTGCACTTATATAGCACTTTTCTAGTCACAAAGACCACTCAAAGCGCTTTCACTAATACTAATCCTCTATTCTAAGGGCCTATAGGAGACGGATATCTAGGGACAATTTTAGAACAGCCAATTAACCTAACATGCATGTCTTTGGATTGTGGGAGGAAACTGGAGCCCCTGGAGTAAACCCACGCAGCACAGGGAGAACATGCAAACTCCACACAGAAAGGTTCCAACCCCTGCCAGCCTGGGGACTCGAACCAGGAACCTTCTAGCTGTAAGGCAACAGTGCTAACCACTGCACCACCGTGGCTTAAGACAGACTTAAGCCCGCCTTTGTGGTGGCGGACGAGCAAGTGATGTTGGCTCGGGCCCCTCGACGTGAAAGACCAACACTGAGAACTCCCCAGGTAAACGATTCATCAGAGCAGCCACACGGGCAAGTCGAAGGTCCCCCCCCCCCCGCGCCATTGCCCACCTGCAGACAGACACACCCCCAGGAGCCCCCCACCGGCACAGCAGCGCCGGAGGTGGAAAACCCCCGTTACAGCAGATATGGGAGGAGACTGAAGCCAAAAGGATGTGAGGACTGAAACACCGTCTGAGATTCTGGGGGGGCGGTGTAGAAGCTGGGTTAATCATCTCAGACTGGATGCAGAGGGTAAACAGAGAAGGACAATAGGTATTGAGATGAGAGAGATTATGGCGAGGAAGCAGGAAGAGGTAGTGGAGGGTTGAATGTATTGTGATGCGAGATGTCATGCAGATGTGAGATGGGCGGTTGATATAAAAGGAGAGACCCTGGTGTACTGATACACCAGTCATACACAGAAAAAGCATGCGAGAGTGAATAAAGTCATCTGCTGCACAAGTCTGCCTCCGTTATTTGTACTCTCTACACCATATATTTTACCTTTTTAAAGATGATTTTCAAAATGACAAGACAGCCATATGTATTTGATTGTTGCACACACCTGTTTTTTCCAAATCTACAGTGCCATCTATCTGTAAATGCAAGGATTCTCTGTTTGTTCCTCGTGTATCTCTCGCACTGTTAGACTGATCTCAGATTTTATAAGTGCTTTGCTGAGGTTACAAAGGTGTGCCTCCCCGAATTTCAGCCTCCCTGGATATGTGGAAGTTTAGGAGGGGAAATCTTCTTTTAGATTTGACTGGCAGTTGCCAACCATCTTACAGGTGGATTACCGCCACGTACTTCACTCCAAATCATCACTCTATATCTCTCTTTAATGAATGTCCATAGGGGAGCTATTAAATGAACACAGAGGTGGAAAAGGTAGAACTGTTGGGATTTGGGGACTAAAAATTTGGATTTACAGCTATATTAAGCCCAATAGCCCCGGTAAATTTCAGTCTCCCCAGATGTGGAAGTTTAGGAGGGGGAAATCTTTAATGAACATTCATGGGGGCGCTATTAAATGAACACAGCGGTGGAAAAGGTATAGTCGCTGGGATTTGGGGGCTAAAAATTTGGATTTACGACTATACTATTAAGCCCGATAGCCCCTGTAAATTTCAGCCTCCCTGGATATGTGGAAGTTTAGGAGGGGAAATCTTTAATGAACGTCCATAGGGGAGTTATTACATGAACACAGAGGTGGAAAAGGTATAACTGTTGGGAGTTGGGAGCTGAAATTCACAGGGCAGGCTCTGGAGGCCGGTGGGATAAAATGATAAAAAATTTGGGCCCGATCCGACCTCCAGAACCGGGTCTTCCTTAGAAGACCTTATAAGGAGTTGTTCAGAACTCCTGACCCAAGACTCCTTATAAGGAGTTCTTATAAGGAATACTATAAGGAATTGTTCAGCAGGAACTGAACAACTCCTTATATGGTAATGTGACCGGGCACTGCACTAGTTTTTTTTTTTTTTTTTTTTTTTTTTTTTTTTTTTAATTACAAGTTCATATAAGTTTAATATAAATGTAAAAATCATAAAATTTTAACCATCAACATACAGTACCTTATTTGGAACATCTCTTTGTTCCAAGGATAGACACTGAGCAAAGGGCCAGTGCCCGTCATATGGTTTTGGTGGTCGCCTGTTTTTTCAATGTAGTCGTGCCCGATGAGCACGTGGGTTAGCAGCTCGAAGTTTTCAGGGGATCGCTGACGCAACTTTTCTGCAGCATAAAACCCATCAACAAGTAGGGTCTTTCCACCAGTCCCCTCGTGCTTCAAACAGTGGAAAACCTGGATCCTGCAACAGTACACGTCCTCAGTAAGATGACAATAAAACCTGTCTGCAGAGTACATTTTTGTTACCAGTGCTCTACATACCCACACGGCTCCTGAAAGTACGAAGTGTCAGTGTGGCGGTCGAGGGCCAGCTGGCTGTACGCCGTGTCTCCTCTGGAGAAATCTGAGGTAAAGGACCACACTCTCCCATATGTAGTCTCTCTTGGGAGGAAAAGTGAGAGGAATGACTGGGCATAGCTCAAAAGCAGATGAAGAAAACTTCCATGACAATAGATGACACCGCTGCACCATAGCAAAGGACTAAAAGAAGCATTTATACCTAATGAGGCTAATTCTCTGCGATACGGCCTCTGTGGCTTCCACTGTTGTGGGGACGTCACTGACAAAAGCAATCCCATACAGAAGGTAGCTCTGAAGAAAATTTTTCAGCTCTTCGTCGCAGCTCATGAACTTGTCCCACCTGGCCGTGGGCACGTTTGCCTTTCTATAAATGTCTGCGTTCCAAATAATCCGTGGCTGCACAAGAGACTGCTTCTTCTTCTCATAGCTATTCTCCAAAAGCCAGCTGAGGCTGTACTTGGACACGTGCTTATCAGGCCCTGCACATGAAAAAGATCTGAATTAGCAAACTGTTAAATTACAGACCATCCTGCATTTTGATCTTCATGAAATGTTCAAATGTGAATATTGTTAAAATTATGAAGGAATCACTCTATGAACCGCATTACAAACATCGTGGTTCACTATAGGTCACAATGTTTGTAACTTAAACACAGAATGACTCTTATTCAGCTTACAGTGTGTTGTCAAAAAAGCTAACTTTATGTGAGTATTTGTTGTTGGGCCTTTACCTTACAACATTAAGAGCCTTGAGATGACCGTTGTGAATGGAGGTTATATAAATTGAATTGCCAGCAGGGATACCCCCCCCCCCCCCATCATGAACTGGATCAGCAATCAAGTGAACACATGGATAAAAATTTAAAAGAAAAACTGAATTACAGCTAAATGCTGACAACCGCACATTTTCAAACATTTTGGTGCTTCTTCCAGTCTCATATTTTATTGTGGTCACCCAAAGTCACATACAGTAGTCCCCAAAACAAAGTAATATTTTTCGCCATGTTTATGAACTATAGAAGTTGTTCAGAGGAAGCATTTTAAACTAAACTCATCCCTCAGCCCAACAGGTGTCATTCTGAGGAGCGCCGACATCCATGTACGTCTCTCTTTGAGGAAGCACTTTTGATGAATTGCTCAATCTGGCTAGAGGAGTCGCAAGTTCAAGTGCGATGAATTGTAGAGATCCATGCTTTCATCATTCATGATGGGGTTTGGATATGCAATATTCAGTGTTCCCTGGCTGAAGAGCTGCTTTGTGCTCCAAGAGCACAAAGTGCCCTCTTTGTTGTCTAACAAATGCTTTGTTGTCCATCATACACCGTCTTGTTTAACATAAGCTTTGTTCCTCAACAAATGCTCGTCTTTTTTAGTCGTCCTGTATTTGCTTTGACTTCATGTGTTGCTGGCTGTCTCTGTGGTTTGCTCTCCTCATTCTCCTGAGGATTTTGCCTTTAATTGTATTTTAATCACTTTTCCCCATCTTCTGTTTATCAAGCCTCTTGCATCTGTGTGTGCACTCAGTGTCATCTAATCACCCTCTTTAGCCTTCTGTTCACCTTTCATCTGTGTTTTTGTTAGCGTTGGGTTAGCCACTAGCTATGGCTACTAGCTCTCCTTCCTCTCCTCCTCTGGTGTGCTCTCTCTGTCAGATGTTTAGCTACACCTCTGCCTCTTTTTAGTGATAACGGTAAATGTAATAAATGTTGTCTTTTTGAGGCGCTCAAGGCGAGGTTGTCTGATTTGGATTCCCGGCTCCACTGCATTGAAACACCGTCTGCACCAGTTAATAATGACGGACGTCCCTTAGTTACGGCGGCGCTCCCTAGCATAGGGTGGCCTGCTAGCAGTCCTCTGGTCCACCTCAGCAGCGAGGAGACTGGGTGGGTGATGGTGAGAGGGAAGCCTAGCCGCAAAGCCCCGGTTCACCACCAACCTGTTGATGTTTCTAATCGCTTTTCCCCACTCAGCGACACACCCGCTGAGGAAAAAAAAAAAAAAAAAACTCTGATCATTGGCGACTCTATACTCAGAAATGTGAACCTAGAGACTCTAGCGGCCATAGTCAAATGCATTCCTGGGGCCAGAGCAGGAGACATCAAGTCAAATTTGAAAATTCTGGCTAAAAGTAACTGTAAATACTCCACAATTGTCATCCACGCCAGCATTAATGACATCAACTCCGGCAGTCGGAAGTCTCAAAACTTAATGTAGAATCGGTGTGTGACTTTGCAAAAACAATGTCTGCCTCCGTAGTGTTCTCTGGGCCCCTCCCCAGTCTGACCAGCGATGACATGTTTAGCCACTTGTCATCCTTCAACTGCTGGCTGGCTGTGTGGTGTCCTGCAAGCAATGTGGGCTACATTGACAATTGGAGCTCATTTTGGGGAAAACCTGGTCTTGTTAGACGAGACGGCGTCCATCCCACTTTGGATGGTGCGCCTCATTTATCTAACAATCTGGCATCATTTTTATCCAAATTTCCAAACCCTTGACAACACAGAGTTGGGACCAGGAAGCAGAGTCGCAGTCTTACACGCCTCTCTGCAGCTCCTCTTCATCCGCCACCCCTCAACTTAGCCCCCGTCTTCCCCATCAGAGAATCATTGTCTACTCCCTCAAAAGTAAATAAAAACATAATGTATAAGCATCCCAAAATGATTAAACAAAAAGTTGGTAAAACTCAAATTAAACATGAAGCCTCTAAATGTAATGACTCGGCCTCTGTTCCTCCTCATAATTTAAAAATTAAATGCAGTTTGTTAAATATTAGGTCTCTAACTCCCAAGTCTCTGCTAGTCCATGATCTGTTAATTGATCATCTGATTTAATATCCCTGACAGAGACTTGGTTAGGGAAAGAGGATTATGTTGGTTTAAATGAATCAACTCCCTCTGGTTATTTAAAACTGTCAAAATCCCAGAAGTTCTGGTCGTGGAGGAGGAGTAGCAACAATTTACCATTCCAAATTACTAGTTCATCATCATCACATCATAGCAGTCTGTCGTGGGCAACAATGACCGTTTCATTTAGGTCTGATCAGATTCCTCCACACAGCTCTGTCCTTAGCCTTCCGCTGCCAGGAACTCCTGTCTATATTCAACTTCTTCAAGTTTCTTTTTACAGTGTCTTTAAATCTGAGCCTTGGTCTACCCTGATTGTGTTTGCTCTCGCATAACTGAGTAGAGTAACTGCCGAGGGAGACGCTGGTGGTCCTGCCAAAAACATGCAGGTTAGGTTAATTGGAGACTCTAAAGTGGCCCTAGGTGTGAATGTGTGTGTGAATGGTTAAGGGATAGCGCCGTATCGTGGCTGCTTCATCCATCCAGGTGGTGGATGACCCTCAATTTCCCCTCTGGGGATCAATAAAGTATACTAAATCTAAAAATTCTTTCAACATGTCCAAGCCATTTCAGGTTCACCTGTATTAGCATGTCCTCCATTGATGGTAGACCAGCTCGTTTCAACACTTCTATGTTGGTTATCTTGTCTTTCCATGAGATGTTCATTATGGCTCGAAGGTGTCTCATGAACGCGTGGAGTTTCTTCACCTGCACTCTGTAGACAGTCCAAGTTTCAGCACCATACAATAGAGTAGCCAGTACTGACGCTCTGTACACTTTGCATTTCACACAGATAGACACGTCGACTGTTCCACAGTCTCTCCCTCAAGTTTCCAAACACAGCGCTCGCTCTTCCCATTCTGAGAGATGGTTCATTTTCCAGCCTAGCATTCTCTGAAACAGTACTCCCTAGATACTTGAAAGTCTTGGACTTGACTAGTGGCTCTGAACCAATGCTGATCTCTCCCGGTAGTGACGCTTGTAATTGGAACTTGGGTGGTTGATAAAGTCACTCTGTTTTCTTGATGTTGATTTGGAGGCTGAATTGGCTAGCAGCTCTTGCAAATTTCTCCACTAAAGATTGTATATCTTCCACACTGTGTGCAACTAGAGCACGGTCGTCGGCAAAGAGCATTTCTCTTACTACCTTTATTGATGTCTTACTCTTGGCTTTAAACTGTGCCACATTGAACAGGTCTGCTTCTTTCCTTGTCTGAATGTATACTCCTTCTGAAGTGTCTTTGAAGGCCACCTCAAGCATGGCTGCCAGATATAGCAAGAAGAGTAGGTACCAGCACACACCCTTGTTTCACCCCGTTGCTTTTTGAAAAGTCTTTAGATACTGAACCACTCATTGCCACGTTTGCTTGCATACCTGTATGGAGTGCCTCGATCAGGCTGACAAACTTCTCTATACAGCCATATTTCTTGAGTACCTGCCAAAGTCCTTGACGTGAAACAGTATCGAAGGCTTTACTGAAGTCTATGAAGACTACATAAAGCGGCATGTTCTGTTCAATACACTTTTCTTGAATCGGTTTCAAGCAGAAAATCATGTCCATTGTGCTTCTTCCATTTCTAAAGCCGCACTGGGTTTCCGGTAGTACATTCTGCGAGATGTGTTCATTGAGTCTGTTCAGTAGTACATGTGAGAGAATCTTACCAACAGTGGCTAGCAGTGATATACCTCGGTAATTTCCACAATCTTTCCTGTCACCTTTCTTGAACAAAGGCACAATATTTGCATCTTTCCAGTCCTGAGGTACTTTCTGGGCATCCCATATCTCTTGGATGAGCTTTTGCAGGCAGTTGGTCAGCTGAACACCAAATTTCCACACTTCTGCTGGAATTCCATCCCTTCCTGGAGCTTTATCATCCTGTGTTGTCCTGATAGCTGCCATTAGTTCATCAAAATTTGGTGGCTCATCCAGACTTGATACAGCTGGTTGCTGCACTAGAGCTTCTTTAGCCTCTTCAGTGAGATCTCCAGGGTTGTTTAGTAGTTGGTTAAAGTGGTCTGCAAATCTGTCCAGGATCTTGTCTTTCTCCTGCAAAAACGTTTCACCATCCATAGCCTTTAGTTGGATCAATCCTCTTGGTTTAGGGCCGTAGATTTCTCTCAAACCTGCGAAGAATGTTTTCATGTCCTTCCTGTCTGCTGTAGTTTGAAGTTCCTCCGCTTTTTCATCCCACCAGTTGGACTTCATCTCTCTGGAGTACTTCTGTAGCTCACTTTGAGCCTTTGAGTATTTCTTCTTCTTCGACCTTGTGCTACACTGTAGGTTTTCCTGCCTAGCTGTATTCCTCACTTCTAGTAGTTTCTTCAGGTGTCCATCATGCTCATCAAACCAATCTTGATGTTTCCTCTCAGGGTGGCCTAATACATCACTCGCAGTCTGATACACCGTATCCTTCAGTGTTGCCCATTTCTCTATGTCATTCTCTGAGTTGCTGCTGTCCCAGTCTTTCAAGTTTTCATCCATTTCCTGTGTAAGTTCTTCCTGCTTCTTTTGGCCTTTCAGTGCACTAGCGTTTAGCTTCTGTGGTGGCTTTGCACCTGTCCTGCAGTGCTGTTTTCATCTCCAAATCCTTAATCTAGATCTCAGCATAACATGATCAGTACCACAGTCCACGCCTCTCATTGCTCTGGTGTCCAGTACATCCCTTATGTCTCTCTGCCTGACTATGATGTAGTCTAATAAGTGCCAGTGCTTGGATCTTGGGTGCATCCATGTCTTCTTGTGTGTGTCCTTGTGCTTAAATAGAGTGTTGGTTATCACAAGGTTGTATTCTGAACATAGTGCAAGTAGAAGTTCTCCATTAGCATTGCACTTGCCTACTCCATGACTGCCTAGCACTCCTTTCCATTTCTCAGTGTCCGAACCAACTCTAGCATTAAAATCTCCAACGAGTATCAACCTGTCATCAGTCAGTACACGCCTGATAGTCTCACGTAACTCACTGTAGAACTCTTCCTTCACCTCCTCTGTGTTGGTCATTGTTGGGGCATATACACTGATGAGTGTGGCATACATCTTCCGCTGTAGTGGGAGTCTCAGTCATTATCCTGTCGTTGATTGGCACCGGTTCCTCAAGCATTGCTGCCATCTCCTTTCTAACTGCAAAGCCCACTCCTGCTTCTCTCCTTTCTTGAGTTGATCTCCCACTCCAAAAGAAGATGTACCCATGGTCTTCCAAGCTGTCATATCCAGGCAATCTTGTTTCACTAAATGCAGCTATGTCTACATTGTAGATGTTCATTTCCTGTTTCACTCCCGGAAACATCCACCAGAGGAAAGTACTGAGCAATCCACCAATACTGGGTGAACAAAGGTCCGTCTTTTTGCCCGTCTGTTTTCTTCCTCTGCCACTAAACAGCTAAAGCTCCTGTTCATCTTGATTGACATTGTATTCTTGTACCTCCATCACTTCCGCCATTTAAAACCTCTGCCACAGTGCTCTTCTTCTGTGTTTGGATTGCAGCTGTTCAAATCAGTTTGGTGGCTCTTGCCTGCCGCCGACAGTATGGGCATGAGAACTGCAGATTATTTTCACTGTGCATGTGTGCACTCCAAAACTACTGGACGGATTTGGATGAAATTTTTTTTTACCAGAGGTGGTCCTTGGGCTAGAGAGGAAACCATAACATTTTGGTGATGATCCAGGAATGCATACCTCCACCAAGGCTCTGGCACCGAGGCATCAGTACCTTGGTGCTTTCATTTCCAAAGCAACCTCAGTCTGAATGGTCATGTCGCATTTAATCTGACTTTTTCCTCATTGAAGTCAGACAGATGCTACAATTCTGCAGTGGAAGATGCAGCAAGCATGGTGGACACAGCTGATTTGTGCTCTCTTTCTAATCAGTCTTCTGTGTGTGTGTGGGGGGGGTGGGGGGGTGGGGGGGTCGGGCTGAAACCATCAGACAAGCATTACAGGCACACAGTAACCGCACATTTACCAGACGCTGCAAATTCCTTTTTCCCTGTAAACAGCACACCATGAGTTCTGGCTGCTGTAGTATCTAAAATGTAAAGTTCATACAGACATGACTGTGGAGCGGAAAGGCCAGAAATGGGGATACGAGGAAACAGTCCAGGAGAGCGGAGTCTGTGGCAGCTTCTCCTTCCTGTGTGGGACCGATGTTATGCTGCTGGTACTAGCCACACTGTTTACTTATTATTAACCTTATTTATACAGGTAGTCCCACTGAGACACAGGATCTCATTTTCATGAAGCTCAAGAGAGCCGTTTAATCGCTCAGTTCTTGTTAAAGCAGAGCTGATCACAGCAGTCATCTGGTGTGTAGAGGAAGGAAGCTGGCCTCTTACTTTGCGCATAAGCATTTCTGAATATTTTAACTTTTTATTTTGTTGTACTGCATCAAGGTGAAGAAGTTCTGTCCCCCTCAATCGTTCGAGGCTCATATTTACTTCTGTAAACACAACGCTGTTCCTGACGTGACGTTTTCTTCTGCACATGCGGGCCACTTCATAGCTGTAGACCGTTCACACTGGAGTCTTGATGGGGATCACATTTCGATTATAATGTGAACACAGACACACACACAAAAACCAGATCTCAGTTAAAACAAACAGAATTGAGCATCAAGACCTGCAGTATGACCGTAGCCTAAGATTCCTGTTTTACATCCGTCTAAATGAATGCATACTTAATCATGCAGCACAAACTAATACAAAGACAGCCTGCAGCAGAATATTAAAAGAGCAAAGGCTATCTGACGAGATGAATGCAAGCAAAGACATCGGGGGCCACGGGGGTGGGTGGGGAGGGGGCACCAATCAGAGCCCAAGTTACAATTTGCCCAGGGCAGCCTTCTCGTTTGCTCTGATAGACTAGTAAGACTGAATACGTCAGGGCTGCACAGCCTCTTTTTCAATGTAAAATACTCAAAGAAAACTTGTAAAATATTTCACCTGTATGTAAGCACGTGGTAACAGATATTCTAACATGAATATAAATAATTTATCTATAAATGCAAGGAATCTGTGTGTCTGTTCCTTGCATATCTCTCGAACTGTTGGTCAGACTCGCCTAAGATTTTATACGCGCTTCGCTGAGGTTATGAGGGTGTGCATCCCTGAGTATGGAGCTGTTCAGTCAAAATATGTAATTTTTAATCAATAAAATTTTAGCCACCGCTATGTCTCATGTCCTGGCTTCTAGAAGTATGAGCGGGGCTTTGAATCGATTCCGTACTGATTGGATAATATGTGGCATCACGGCATCAGTCACCATAGCGCTCCGTGAGCAAAACAAGGAAGCGAAAAGCGACAAATCTGACTAGAAAAAAAAATACTGAAGATTTAATGCTTAAAAAAAAATTATACCATAAATTTGCCGTGATTGCCTAGGTTTAAAGGATAATTCGGCATATGTGCAGAACACGAGGCGCGCGCGCGCGCGAGTACACTGGGAGGAGCATCAGTGGGGACTCGGATCTGACCAAGAACACCGGTGTATTCAACACAGGACACGCAGGGAGAAGCAGCGGCTGGACTGGGCGGACCACGGTCCTTCGCGAGGAGGCACGCCCAGCCTGCCCGGTCAGTGGTAGATGGGAGTCCTGACTGCTGCTTCACCTGTATGGCACCACTGTACTTTGCAGGACCGCAAGTCCCCCCTCCTGCAAGTATCTAAAAATTAAAAACTTAATACCACCAGGATTGTCACCATGATTGTGGAGCGGAATGGCCGGAATGACTTAATGACCAAACAAGACACAAAAATGCTCAAATAACAAAATATATCATTTTTAGTTAAATATTTACTGACAAATGGGCAACACTGATGCAACAGTTGCAGTCAAACAGGTCCTTCAGCTGTGAGTAATGTTGGCTGTTCTGTAGTTAATTCGATTGATTACAGTTTTAAAAACCTTTTAATAACAAAATATTGCTAGAATATAAACTGATGCACTACAATGGATCTCAAATATTTGTAAACGTGTCCTGTTCTAGTACTGCATGAGTTTGACGATACACAGAAGAAATTCAATATTACACTGAACTCCATCACTGAACAGTGATGTAAACAATTACGATGACTGAACAACTCCCATTCCCCAAAGTAAAAGATGCACTATTATCTTGAATATAAGTGATGAAAGATCACACAAATAAGTGATCTGATAAATAAACAAGGGATCTGAGTCACTAATATTGGATGTCCCACTTGTTTTCAATAATTAAATATTCTGTTATTAATATTCACACAATCAAATAAATCTTAGTGCCACTCAGTCCCCTTCATATTTATCAAAGTCTAACATGCGTGATTGTCTACATATAGCCTACACTTCTTTATTCCACTTTCAAGCACAGCCTACATTGGGCCTGTAAAGCTTATTGTGATCCCCGTTTCAGACAGGAATACTTGCGTTCTGGGCAATGTACTAGTTGCTTAAAAAGACAAGTGCACAGGGGAAGCACAGATCTGCGTGCCTCATTTCAACCAGTTGAAATGAGAACCTATTACCCCCCCCCCCCCCCATGAAAGGGTTAATGCGGAGAAAATCCACTTTCAGGATCCCCAACCTTGCATGTGCTCCGATATAGATGAAAACCCTCAAACCTCTTGGGTCAGACAGATTTGTATATGTCACTTTGTGCAAAATAAAGTGCCATTCTTGCATGCGTGTATCGAAACACTGAGAGGCAGTCTTTTGCACAGAAAACTGCAGGAATCAAGCAGCCCACATGGCATCAGTCGGCCTTTACGAGAGAGCCGTAGCACATAATCGAGAGACCCACGGAGAAAAAGCAGGAGCATCTCGGAGCTGTCACATTTAGCTCCTTCCACACAGCTGTGGCTGAGGATGCATCCATATAGGGCTGGAAATATTAACCTCTTAAAATTCCAGTGTTCCACTGGTGGCATGCTTCAAATTGTCAGTGAAAAAGAATTAGATTTTCTTTGTGTTAGCTAAATTTAGGGAAATTGGATGGAATGCCAAGGGGTTAAAAAAGTTTTAAATTTTACAAGAACAAAGGTTCAAATTTACAAGAAAAAAATGCAAATTCTTGAGAAAAAAAGTTGAGATTTGAAGAGAAAAATAATTGTAAATTTAAAGTTTAAATCTACAAGAAAAAGGCTGCAAATTTATAGGAAAAAAGTTGCAAACATTTGAGAAGAAATTGCAAATTTAAGTTTCAATCTACAAGAAAAAAGCTGCAAATTTTTTAGGAAAAAAGTTGCAAAATTGCAAGAAAGCATTGCAGATTTGCAAGAAAAAAGTTGCAAATTTATAAGAAGAAAGTTGAAAACCTTTGAGAAAAAGTTGCAAATTTAAGTTTCAAATCTACAAGGAAAAAGTTGCAAATTTTTTGAGAAAAAAAAATTGCAAAATTGCAAGATGCACATTAAGAAAAAAAGTCGCAAATTTAAAGGAAAAAAATTGCAAATATTTGAGATGTTAAAAATTTACAAGAAAAAAATTGCAAATTTTTAAGAAAAAACTTGCTAATTTGCAAGAAAACATTGCAGATTTACAAGAAAAAAAGTTGCAAATTTAGAAGGAAGAAAAAACTACAAACTGAGGAGAAAAACGTTACAAATTTAAAAGAAGTTTCAAATTTACAATAAAGTTGCAAACTTACAGGAAAAAAGGTTGCTAATTTTTGAGAAAAAAGGCTGCAACTTTAGAGGAAAAAGTTGCAACTGTTGGAGAAAAAAGTAAAAAATATTACAAGAAAAAAAGTTGCAAAAATTTGAGAAAATGTGGCAAATTTACAAGAATAAAGTTGCAACTTTTTGAGACAAAAGTTTCAAACTGACAAGAAACTGTAGAAAAGGCTGCCGCTCCACCCAGCTCGAGGACTTTATACTTGGTTGATTGTCCAGCACCTTACAAAGAGAAAAGACGTCTGCAGGAAAGTGAAAGTTGAACCGACTAAGTGTGCGGACGTCTTTATTTCTAAAGTTACAAGAAAAAAAGATGCAAATTGAGGACAAAAAAGCTGCAAATTTACAAGAAAAAAAATGCAAATTGAGGACAAAAAGTTGCAAATTTACAGGAAAAAAGGCTGCTAATTTTTTAAATAAAAGGTTGCAAATTTAGAGGAAACGGTTGCAAATCTTGGAGAAAAAAGTAAGAAATTTACAAGAAAAACACTGAATTTGAGAAAAATTTGCAAATTTACAAGAAAAAAAAAATGCAAATTGAGACTAAAAATGTTGCAAATTTATAGAAAAAAAGCTGCAAATGTTGGAGGAAAAAAGTTTTTAAAAATTACAAGAAAAAGTTGCAAATTTAACCTCTTAGAATTCTGGTGTTCCATGGGGGGGTGGGGGTGGGGTTAAATTTTCTACTGCCATTCAGTAAAGAAAGAATTTGATTTTCTTTGTGTATGCTACATTTATGGAAATGGGCTGGAATGCTGAGGGGTAATGTCTGCACACCTGACACCCACATCACCTGGTTCTCAGTCTCTGCCTTTAATAGAACATTTTATGAAAGGTCCTTACAGCTAAATAAAAGGACCCATCAAACATGACTTTGAAACTTGAACTTGACAGCTTAATCAAAAGTGTTCGTAGAAACACAATTGTCAGACGTTACAAAACCATAATTTATTTAACCAATAATGCACAAACAAGAAAAGGGGCAATTTTTTATGTTTTAGAGCCTGAAACATTCATATTTTTGGGAAATTTTCCTGGAACAGAGCACACGGGTGATTAGTCGACTATCAAACTAGTTGTGGATTGATTTTCTGGTGATTGACTAGTCGATTAGTCGACTAATCGTTGCAGCACTACTTTCTAAACCTGCTTACAGAGAAAAAAAAAAAAAATCATACAGGGGTGCAGAGGGCGGGTCGAGGGTCACAGTGAAAATCTTTAGAGAAACTTCTTTTCTTTTCCACAGCAGACTGCTGCGGCCAATTTATTCCTCTGATTCAAAAATGAGGCAACTACATCCCCACCTGGCCTTTCCCTCATCCTGCAGGGACTCTGTATGTCAGTCACAATATGGACGGCCCCGGCTTTCCACTGTTTTGTGCTGGTTATGTAGGTTTGCCTCCCACTCTTGTGGCCTCTCTGCCCCCTCTGGTTAGATGGGGGAAGGGTTAAAACGGAACTTGGGTGATGTTTTTTTTACCGGGGGTCAGTGAGGGAAAAAAATCCATTAGCCTTCATGCGTTCTTGGCAACTGTTCCCAGCTGTGATGCAAAGCGGACAAAATGTCCGTTAGCAGGTCATATAGTGTATATAGACATACAATCACATACTGCACGCAGGTTCGCACTGAACTCGCACTACCTGTTTTTGCTACTTTTTTTCTGCAGGGGCTTGGGGGGAAAAAAAACAAAAAACAAAAACGGACTAATGAATGGTCCCTGCTTTCTACCGCGTTCTGCTTTCAACTTAGTTCACTCCCCCCTCTTGGGGCTTGGTTAAAATGGTGAAAAAAAAAAAAAATAGGGTGTTCAGTGGCGGTCAGTGAGGGAGAAATCCATTAACCTTCCCGTTTTTTTTTTTTGTGCAGCTTCTGGGCAGCCATATAGCCGAGCACCAGCAAGACTCCACAGTAAACAAGTCTTCTATAGAAATGAAAGAGCCCAGCAAGCTCTGGGCTTCTTATTTTTGACTTATGGTAAATGGTCAATGTTCGACTACAGCTCGTTTACATGTCTCACATCTCCTAAATGAGCAGCAGATCTATGCCTTGATGTCATCTTTTTTTCCTATGTGGCACTGGTTACTCATTATTGAACCTAGGTTGTGCAGCCTTCCTTTTAGGTTTAAAGACCTCTTAAATGTACAGACTTTGAGCAATCGCTGCAATAAAGGGATCGCACGGTGCAGTGCAGCGGAGGCAGCACAGTGCAATGTAAGAGAGTAGCCTACATGCACACCATTTTTTTCCTGATCCAGCTTTTTCACACTTTCAAACATCCAACAGGTGTGACTCAAACCCCAAAACCAAGAGCAAGTCTTGCTCCTGGAGTTGGGGTTTTTGTTTCATAAAATTTTGTCACAAGCTATCAACAGTTGCACCGAAACTAGATTATAGGTGCATATAAAAAAATTAAAATGTCTTGATTCATAATAAAATGTATGCAGTGGAACAGAGCTCATTACTGAGTGGCAGCTTTAGTTGATAGGCAGCGAAACATAAAAACCACACAACATTCAGTCACAGAAGTACTGTTAATGTTGAACACCCCACTGTTTATACTAGTGATGTGTGGGCAAAGAGCAAGGAAGTGAAGGACTGCTTCTTTCGGTAAATTAATACAAGGTGGAATGATGGGAGGATCCCTCTGTGTACTGAGTACCGTGTGTGGTTTTTGTCTTTTGCTTTTTAAACCATTCATTTTTGCCCCGTATTGTGTAGCTGCCACGAGTTTTCTTCCATGACGTCAAGCGTAGGGCACCATATTTCAAAAAGCCACAATCCACAATCAACACTAAAACAAAAAAGGCTTGGAATATCTAACCTTACAGACAATGAAGTCAGAATATATGGAATTTTACCATTTTTAAGTAAATTATTGGGGGGGGGGGTCACGATTTTTTTTAAGCTTAACCTGTATTTGAACCAGAGTTAAAGGTTGGGGGGGGGGGGGTTATTTCAATATATTCAGTCACAAGCTGCAAACACGTGACTCCTTTGAAATGAATTGGGGGGGGGGATATTATGTGTGTGTGTGTGTGTGTGTATATATATATATATTAGTGGTGTTGGACAATTAAAATTTATAATCACGATTAATCTTTTGGAACGTTGAGTTAATCCCGATTAATGAGTTATTTGCGTGTTTTTCCATTCAGATACAGTGTATCTGAAGTTGACAACTTTTCAAGTTTCTCATACTGTTATAAACATGGGAATGGACAAATGTACTTTCTTTCTTCACCTGCAGGTTTATTAAAGCTCTCAACATACCCAAAATGACAAACTATCCAGAATATTCTCCAGAAATAATATTTCTGGTGTGCACCGCATCATTACGAGCTACAGGCACGAGAAGTGCATAAATCATAACTCGCTTTGTTTGCTAGCGGCAAGTCCTGGGAAAACCCTGTGAGTGTCTGGTATCATTGGAAAGCTTAGAAATCGTACTTTCTAAAAATACACATGGTTTTGTGGAAGATGCAACTCCCAACCGATAGAACGCGAACCTAGCCAAAATATAAACAAATCGTCTTTTTCCAGGCCGTTTTGGCACACTTCCTACAAATTAAATATAATTTTGAAGGTCTTTCAATACAGAATATGGAAATAACGTTGCATCAGTTTTGAAAATGTCCTCAAAGTGACTCATTTTGCCAGCACAGGTCATTTGTTTACAGCGTTAGCATCTTAGCAGTGGCGCTAACAAACGGAGCTACTATCGTGCTTGTGACGACACCCTCAACGTGCTACAAAAGTGGCGAGGGAGTGAATAGACATTCTGAACACAGCTTGAGAATTTTTTTTAGACTGGTTCTCACCAACAGTTGGACCTGTGGGGATGAAAACAGGCAAATTTCTGTCCGTCTCAGCAGATGGAGACCAGCTATAACCTAGCATATAGCTAGGAGCTACGAGCTAGCTAGCTTCTACAGAAGAACACAACATCCTGGCGAAGTTTTGGAGGAAGCTGTAACAATTATCCAGGTGAGCACGCCGACAGATAATGCTGTAAACTTAAACATGACAGCACTTTGGTGATATCCATGGCTGTAATCCAGCCTCCGTGGCCACAATGGCCTTGGTATGGAGAGCATTTAGGCCAAAAAGCACTGTCTGCACTTTCTGCCGTTAACCGTGGTCAAAATTTGTCACCGTTAACGGGCGATTAACATGATAACATCAACACCACTAAAATAGCTGCAATGCTCCATACTGTGGGTGTTTATATATTTACATATTTATTCCATCTAGCTACAATGCTCTGCACTGTGTGTTCATATATTCATATATTTATTCCATCCAGCTACAATGCTCTGCACTGTGTGTCTGTGTGTGTATATATATATTTTATAGTAATATGTACATATGTATATTAGCTGCTCTTGCTTGCTTGTTTTTTTCTTGCCTTCTGATTGTTGCTCTGAGTGTTGCTATCCCTGTGCTGTTGCAATCCTGGAATTTCCCCGTTGTGGGACTAATAAAGGCTTATCTTATCTTATCTTATCTTATCTTAATATTACATACGTACATATACATACACACACACACACTTTTTGCTCAACTTCTAGGCTGTTGCTATTGGGACGGATCCATTTCACATCAGGCTATTCATTTGTCGGACGCTTCTATTTACTACCTTTTTAACTTTACTCACTCCCAAATCCTATGGTTAACCTCTTATTAACCTTCTGCTCACAGGTCCTGTACTGCAGGTACCGTACCATCTACCTAAGCCACAGCGCCAACTGGTTTGGAGTTGATCTGAAAAGGTTTTGTCAGACTGTCGACTCAAATTCTGGAAACCGGATGTAGTACAGAAAAATAACTGATAGACTTCACTGACTCGGAGCTCTATAGACACTTCGTAACTTCTATTTGAGCCAAACACACACAGATACACTTTTTTTTATCTTACAAAAGTCACAAGTTACCAACAATAGATTACAGCTGCATATCAAACAAAAGAAAGCCCTTATTCCTTGCTGAATTCAAAAAGCCAGTCAATAAGCCATCAACTTTAAAACAAAACAGATTTGAAATGTTTCCTTTTACAAAAATGAAAATTTACCCCTTAGAATTAAAAACAATCATGACATTCTATTTTTTTTTTTTAAATCTGCTTTTAAAACCTGCAATTTTTTTATGTTGTTCTGCAAGAAACTGCAATATGACTCATGTAGGTTCCTTCACATGTGTTCTACAGGTCTAGTCTGCAGCAACAAATCACAACCCAGCATCTCCAAGCATTTCATACTTTAAGGCAAATACTCAACATTAGGGCTGCAATGATTAGTTGTCATTGTCGATAACTGATCATAAACATTTGTCGACGCAGATTTTTTATTGCTGACAAATCATTTAATTCTAAAGTTTATATGCATGCCATGGGAATGTTCACTTACACTGTTCCAGTGAAGAAGAAGAGGAACGCATCATGGCGACACAGAGAGAAAATCACAGACAAAGCAAAAACTTTCCAAAGTATGGGAGGATTTTACTGAAAATAAATAAATGAAACCAGTTAAATGTACACTAAAGCAGTGTTGTCATATCACAGCTGCACTACAGCGATGCATCCATTCCATCCTCCTCTCCTTTCCTCCGTCTCCGGCCAGCTGTCAGCGGACTGCACCGTTAAGGTTAGCAAGTAAAGTTAGCGCTTCTCATTTTCAATAAGCAACTCTCTCAGCTTTAGAAAACTGACCACACTATTAGTACGTGCTGTTTAAATAGTTTACCTGCTGTTGGACAGTAATCTCTCTTAAGATGGATGCCAACAGCTGAGCTGCTGCCGTTATGCTAGCTACAGAAATCCACGGAGCTGCTCATCCGTAAGCTGCCCGTCCAGTGCCTGGTGAGGGAGATCGCTCAGGACTTCAAGACCGTCCTGCGTTTCCTGAGCTTCGCCGTCATGGCTCTGCAGGAGACCTGCGAGGCCCACCTGGTGGGTCTCTTCTTCGCTAAGGGGGCCACCATCATGCCCAAACACTTCCAGCTGGCCCGCTGCATCCGCGGAGAGAGAGCTTAGACTTTCTGCTGCACATTCACCAGCCATAATGCTCTGCACTGTGTGTCTATATATATATACTGTACATTTATAGTAATATGGACATATGTTTACTAGATGTTGTTTTTTTCTTGCCTTCTGATTGTTGCTCTGAGTGTTGCTGTCCCTATGCTGTTGCAATCCTGGAATTTCCCCATTGTGGGACTAATAAAGGCTCATCTTATCTTATCTTATAGGTTAACTGCAGCAAATGGGTGACTTACAGGAGCAGCTTACTCTTTTTCGAATTCTCCATTATTGTCGCAGTAGTATCAGCCTTCACTCTGAATATTAGTGCATATCAGTAAATTAGAATACCATGATTTGTAGTTTAATTAAAAAAAGATAACCATAATCATCACAAATTAAAACGGCTTGATGAATATCTCACTGTATGTGTGGTTGTGGTAGACTGCAAGTCTAATTTAAAACATTACTGGCACATGCCTCTAGGGGGAACTACCTGTATTGTTCAGCACTACTACTAAGGGGACACATTAGAACAAGAGTGTGAAAACCCCGCGCAGAATCCATGTTCAGTCTATTATGTGTGTTGCAGAATAAACGGCAGAGTTAGCCAAAGAAATAACTCAAGTGTGATCATTGCTACACGGTAGGATATCACACAATTGGCGACGAGGATTAAAAGAAAAAAATCAGCGGCGAGAAACAGAGAACATTGCAAGTGTGGCGAACTCAAGTGACTCCAGTAGTTCGAGTGCAAGTTCAGAGGAGGAAAAACGAGGTTTCCCCACCACGACGAGCAATGGCGGCTGTAATCGGAACGGTAACCCCTTTTGATAACTCGACTCAGTCATGGGAAGAATATAGTGAAATGTTGGACTTTTTCTTCCAAGCTAATGACATTGAGGAGCCAGACAAAAGGAAGGCTGTACTGTTGAGTGGAGTTGGTGCAACTACTTACAGCTTGTTGAGAAATTTAATAAGCCCTGCATTACCGAAAGATAAAACGTACGACCAGCTTACTGCTGAGCTTCAGAAGCACTTCAGCCCCAAACCGAGTGAAATCGTGCAACGATTCAAATTTAATTCACGCATAAGGAGGAACACTGAGTCCATAGCAGAGTATGTGGCAGAATTGAAGAAATTAACACTGCACTGTGATTACAAAGACTCATTGGAAGAAATGTTAAGAGACAGACTTGTGTGTGGAGTGAATGATGACCGAATGCAACGGCGACTTTTATCTGAAACAAAACTCACTTTTGCAAAGGCTTTGGAATTATGCCAAGCGATGGAAACAGCATCTAAAGATGTGAGAGAGATGCAAGGGAAGCTAACAGAGGACACAGCAACGCATGTTCGTGTGCCTAAGACCCAAGTAGGTGTCCACAAAGTGTTGACTGACAAAACTCAGCACAAATTCCCCAGTTGTTATCGCTGCAAAGGCCAGCACAATGCCGCCGAGTGCAAATTGGCCACTGAGCTGTGTCATAATTGTGGCAAGCGAGGGCACATTAAGAAAGCATGTAGAATAAAGGTGGACAGCGCACAGGTGCTGAAAGCGACAGTTAATGGGCAAGAGTATGAAAACAAGGGCCCAGGAAAGGAACAGCGAGCGAATCAACTGAGAGGGGAGGGAGAAAGTGATACAGAAGACATGGGTTTTCACACAATTTACAACACGTCAGAGGAGCTGACCAAGGTAGCGCCCATCACGCGTACCATGAATGTTAATGGAATGAAAGTAACATTTGAAGTTGATACAGGCTGTGGAGTAACCATATTAAGTAAACAGCAATATACACAACTGTGGAAGAAAACAGACACAGCAGAATTAAATCCCTGTTCATTAAAATTAAAAACATACACAGGAGAGAAGCTAGACGTGCTAGGCATGGCACAAGTGAAGGTGCAACACGAAAACAAAGAAAAGGACTTACCTGTAGTAGTAGTTGGGAGCGAAGGACCAAATCTACTAGGGCGAAGTTGGCTACAAGAACTGGCCATGATTGATCAGTTGGTGAATAAAGTGGAATCTCAGCCCAAATTGCAGCTGGAGGAGATCCTCGAAAGACACGCTGAGGTGTTCAAAGAAGGCTTAGGACAGCTAAAAGGTGTCACTGCAAAGATTAATGTGGACAAGGAGGCCCAACCACGATTCTGCAAACCCCGACCGGTACCCTATGCAGTCAAGCCACTGGTTGAAAGCGAGCTACAGAGGCTGCTGGATGACAAGATCATTGAGCCAGTGCAGGTTGCAGAATGGGCGGCGCCCATAGTCCCAGTGAGAAAGCCGGATGGCTCCATTAGAATATGTGGAGATTACAAACTCACTGTCAATCGAGCATCACGGGTGGATCAGTATCCAATTCCTAAAGTGGAGGACCTCTTCGCACAGCTGAACGGCGGCCGACACTTCACGAAATTAGACATGAGTCACGCCTACCAACAAGTAGTCCTGGAAGAAGAATCAAGAAAGTATGTAACCATCAATACACACAAAGGCTTATATACCTACACACGCTTACCATTTGGAGTAGCTTCCAGTCCTGCTATATTCCAGAGAACTATGGAGGGCATCCTAGGTGGAATTCCGAATGTTGCCGTTTATTTGGATGACATCCTTTGTACAGGACCAAATGAACAAGAACATCTGAAAACGCTGAAGGAAGTGCTTCAACGGTTGGAGAAAAGCGGTCTGAGGTTGAAAAGAAGCAAGTGTGAGTTCATGGGAAAAGAGGTGGTGTTCCTAGGCCACAAGATCAACGCCAGTGGTCTACACCCTCTAACAGACAAAGTGGAAGCCATTGCGGAGGCGCCTGAGCCACAAAATGTTACTGAGTTAAAAGCCTACCTGGGCTTGTTGAACTATTACCATAGGTTCCTCCCAAAGCTCTCCACGCTGCTGGCACCACTACATACCTTACTTAAGAAGGAAGAAAAATGGTCATGGGGGGTCAAGCAGCAGAAGGCGTTTGAAGAGTCCAAAGCGCTACTTCAGTCCTGTAGTGTGTTAGTGCACTATGATTCAAACAAACCACTCATCCTGGCGTGTGACGCATCACCCTACGGTGTGGGTGCTGTACTCTCTCATCGTATGGAGGATGGCTCAGAGAGACCCATAGGGTTCGTCTCAAGAACTCTTAGTGCAGCTGAGAAAAACTACTCCCAGCTAGACAAGGAGGGCCTTGCAGTAGTATTTGGTGTAAAAAAATTCCACAAATACCTGTACGGGAGACAGTTCGCTATAGTGACTGACCACAAGCCACTAATTTCACTGTTCAGTGAAATGAGAGCCATACCCCAGATGACATCTCAGAGAATTCAGAGATGGGCCGTTACATTAGCAGCGTATGAGTACACCATCGTTTACAAAGCCGGACGGGACCATACGAATGCTGACGCGATGAGTAGGCTACCCTTGGATGGAGGAAGAGACAGCACGCCTGAGGAGGAGGAGAGAGTGCTATTGTTTGAAGATATCGGCATGCCCCTGGTGAACGCACAACAAATAAAGAAGTGGACAGACAGACCCTGTTCTAGCAAGAGTGCGAGAATACATCTTGCGAGGATGGCCGAAGATGAACAGTCCTGAGTTCATTCCCTATGCCCGACGACAGGATGAGCTCAGCACCCAGGAAGGTTGTATCCTGTGGGGAGGACGCGTGGTTGTTCCACCACCTGGTAGGAATGCCTTACTGCAACAACTACACCAAGCACACCCTGGCATCACTCGCATGAAAGCGTTGGCGAGGAGTTACATGTGGTGGCCCAACATGGATGCAGAGGTGGAGGCGCTTGTGAAGTCATGTGCGGCATGCCAGGAGAACAGGAACAGTCCTCCAGCA
Source organism: Pholidichthys leucotaenia (assembly GCA_020510985.1). Taxonomy (NCBI): domain Eukaryota; kingdom Metazoa; phylum Chordata; class Actinopteri; order Cichliformes; family Pholidichthyidae; genus Pholidichthys; species Pholidichthys leucotaenia. The sequence continues at coordinate 21,684,520 of CM035844.1, forward strand.
GCCCCACTACATCCCTGGGAAGTTCCAGATAAACCATGGAGAAGAATTCACATTGACTACGCAGGTCCATGGATGGGAAGAATGTTCCTGATCATAGTTGACGCATACTCAAAGTGGATCGATGCATATTCTGTGAGTAGCTCTACTTCTACTGTTACCATTGAATGTCTTAGAGTTTCAGCCAACATGGGCTACCTGAAATCATAGTATCAGATAACGGTACATGTTTTACGAGTGAACAGTTCCAAGAGTTTTCTGAAAAGAATGGCATACGTCACATCACGACTGCGCCATACCATCCTTCTTCTAACGGCTTAGCCGAGAGGGCCGTGCAGACATTCAAGTCACTCATGAAAAAGATGACAGGAGACTCTATTGAAACCCGAATGTCGCGAGCTCTGTTCAGCTATCGAATAACACCCCAATCTACAACTGGCAAGTCACCAGCTGAGCTGTTGTGTGGAAGGAAGTTGAGGTCAACATTTGACTTAATACATCCAGACTTCAGAAACAAAGTGCATGATAAACAAGAGAAACAAAAAGGTTATCATGACATGCATGCTAGAGAGAGAATACTGAGAGAAGGAGACGTGGTCTACACCCGCAACTTTGGCTCAGGACCAGCCTGGGTACCAGGAGAAATAACAGAAAAGACAGGCCCTGTGTCATTCAAGGTGACATTAGGCCATGGACAAGTGGTGAGGCGACACATCGACCAAGTTCGTGGTAGGAGCTCCATTCCCCTGCCGATGGCACCAGAGGTGTTGTCTCACACCCATCCTGAGGAGAGCATCAACGAACCACCACTTCAGGTGAAACCTGAGGTAACCGTCTCTGCAGACTCTACGGGCAGCACTGCAGCAGCCGAAACAGTGGAGCAGTCTGAGTCTTCACCTGCAGTTGGCTCACCCGCCGTGAGAAGATCTCAGCGAGCTAGGAAAGCTCCAGACTACTTGAAGGACTATACTTAGTCAGTAGTGAGTTCCCCAGCCACAGGACAAGAATGCGTCCTGGAACCTCACTGGGATGCGGTAGTCAAACCAAATCCCCAGTTAGACTGTTATGTGTGTTATACATGTAAAAAAAAAAAAAAAAAGAGAGAAATTATGTGTATGGCACATGTGTTTAAGAAGTTAAAAGTAACTGTGATTGTTTAGGGTTAAATGGGAGTTCCAGGATGTCTAGCATAATTGGCTAGTGTAATTAAAAGTAGTTTAATCTAGAGGGGAGGGATGTGGTAGACTGCAAGTCTAATTTAAAACATTACTGGCACATGCCTCTAGGGGGAACTACCTGTATTGTTCAGCACTACTATTAAGGGGACACATTAGAACAAGAGTGTGAAAACCCCGCGCAGAATCCATGTTCAGTCTATTATGTGTGTTGCAGAATAAACGGCAGAGTTAGCCAAAGAAATAACTCAAGTGTGATCATTGCTACACGGTAGGATATCACAGTGGTGAAGGCTCACATTCCTGCACTGATATTTAAAGTGTTTATAAATTTATTTTGGACTGGAAGAAGTCACCTCTTAATGTTCGGATGCCCCACGGGTGGGCGTATTTAGATGTCCGTTTAAAAGTCTCAGCTGCGACACAGTGAATTGGGATAAACATGCTTACAGTAGGCAGTCATGCCTCACATCATTCGAAAACTTAGAATTTCATCCATTTAGTTACTAAACAGATTTCAGAAAAAAATAACACTGGATTTAAATAAAACTTTTAACCAGCTAGCATTAGCATGAAATCAAACAAGTGACTCACCAAAGGAGCTTCCTTTCCGTTCCTGAATGAATGATCGTTCAACAAATACGAACCATTTGTATTGCAGAGGGTCCAATAGATCCATCTGAGTAAGATTTACTGCCCATCTTGATGATGACGGGGAAAACGGCCCATAAAATGGGAGCATTTGTTTGAAAATCATCCAAAAACGATTAGCTTTTTATGCTAAAAACGCATCCCTTCCGGGAGGTTGAACTAGAAACCGAAACCACCCAGATGGGGATGGGTGCCTAAGTGATTGACAGCTCATTTGACCCAATAGAGCCTCCATTTTGTGACTGAAAGCTGTGGAAACCCAATGAGCGATAAAGGTCCATGAGGGTCCAGCCTCATGGCTAACGGGAACACAACGAGCCAATTGTATCAGTGTAAGCAAACGATGGACGTGTGGCTTAGCCAACTAATTTCTGAATTCAGGGATACCTCACAAGGGGGCATTCAGCTCACTTCCCCCTGCTAAAGCTTGTGCGTAACGCATGTGTGTAAAGCTAGCGTAAACCAGCCCGTGAATCCAAGGCAGAAGCATTGTAACATCACTCACCTTTATGAAAAATGGTTAAAATTAATACTGAACATCAAAGAAATTATTAATTACTTGACCCGGTCGTTAGCTGAAGAATCACAGTGGGGGGGGGGGGGGTGACCATGATTCCATTTGGCACAGTTTGAAGACACCTGAGACAAAAGGTGTGCAATATATTAATTTCTTCAGGGCTTCCTCTGGTAACATTTCTCGGTGGTGGCCCGCCTCGCCAAAAATTTTACTGCCATGCCAAGGAGATATGAATTTATTAAGAAAAATATATGAAGCAATGACTTTCCACAAGCGTACACATGAACAATGCGCGTGGCCGTCATCTGCGCGGAGTTCAGAAGTGCCCCGCCCATGCAAATTTTCCCGTCAGTCAGCGTCTCGCTAAACGCGACTGTCCGACAGAAACATGAGTTTGTTAAAGTACTTTAAACGCGGGGGGAAAAAAAATAAAAATAAAAATCAGAAGAGATCTGTAAGCACTTGGAGGCGTTTATCATGGTTTTAACCCGCTGGAAACGGGAGCAATAATGGAAGAGTTGCTTAGATATTTTTGATTATTTTTTGACAAGCTCAAAAAATAATCAGTGACATGAGCCATGTACTAAACAATGAATATGTGCGGCTGTCCTCAGGCAGGAGATGCAGAGTTCCCAAGTGCAGGTTCAAGAGACATAAGAACTCATTTATCCCCACGCTAGTAAAACTTAAACTTAGATAAATGGGTCAGGGACACTTACTGTATAACTCCTGTTCTTAATGACTGCTGTTATATATTTATGTATGTATGTACTTGTATCATTTATTGGGTTTTATTTCATTTATTATGTACTATATCCATTGTGTATGTGTGGATTGTGTGGTTGCAGCACAAGTGATAAGCCCAAGACAAATTTCCCCTTGAAGGACAATAAAGTTTATCTCATCTTTTCTTATCTTATCTAGCTAAGAGATGATGTTACAATTCATATGCAGTCAGCTTCATATGAAGGGAAAGGCAAGGGGGACTGATGAATTGCTGAGGATATATTTCACCAGCCACTACAATATTAAGTTATGTTCTGTAGGAACTGCAGGAATGAAGAGACTGGCAATTTCTCTCTTTTCTCGCACGAGCAGGTGTGCCATTTTTATGCTCCAGCGGCAGTGACAAAAAGCAACAGCTAAAAACACTAGCTCTCTTTTCACTCTAAGCTGAGGTCCTTCAGCGGCTGACTAGAGAGATGCCTGATGAGAAAGCCTGAGAGCACAACTGTAACTGCATAAACATATCATTCTGTACATGAACACATATTGTGGTGAATTATGTCTTTAGAGTCCACTACAGTTCCCTATTATGTACCTGGAAGGTTAAGATGACCGAAATTCACGAAGTCAATGACTTTAATCCGTCAGCAGCCTTCAGACAAACTAAAAACGTGCCAACATTTGATTTCAAAATAAGGGAGGATTTTCCTGCTGTCTGGGTGGTGAAGAGATTTCTAAAAAAAAAACAAAACCCTATAAATATAAAGAAATATAACAGAAATAACAGCATCCTTGGTCATTCAAGTTAATTTATTTAATTAAATACAATTTTATTAATATTTTTTCTTTGTAATCAGAGTTAAATTATTGTTCTGTTCTGACTGCAAAATTATGGTCAAAAATGTAAATTGTTACAAGTAAAAAAAAAAAACTTTCAAATTTATCTTAAAAAAAAAGAAATTTTATTTTAAAAAAAGACAAAAATTAGTCATAAAATAATCCACAAATTTATAATAAAGTTTCAAATGTTCAAGAAAAGTCAATTTTACAAGAGGAAATTACAAATTTGAGGAACATGGTTTCAAACTTTAGATTTAAAGAGAAAAGTAGAAAACTAAGAAAATTGTTATAAATTTTTTGGGAAAAACCTCAAACCTTCAAGACTGAAGTCATTACTCAGGTTTTTAAGTGGCTGCTCTTTGTACCCTTAACTCAGCTAGAAATTTTTGGTTGTCTACTTGTAATCATTAATTTCAAAGCACTGCTTTTACATTAGTAGAATTTCTGGTTACTATACCCACCTGACCATATAATTTAAGTATGCATGAGTACATTACTATAATGAATGTTTCTTTCCCTTCCCTACTCTCTCAATGGAAAAAAAGAAACACTAGAATAAAAATACAAAAAAATACACATATTTTTGTTATTTATGTAAACCATAACAAAATCCTGCAGGACAAAACATGACACGATACTTTCTAACCTGTTTGTATACCACCATAGACAGAGAGAAGCTGAATTAGAGCTCAGAGGGCAAGATGAGACAGAAGAGAGGAGCCAAGGAGAGGGAAGTGTTCAGGCAGAGGAAAGAGAGAAGGATAACACCACTAAAACGTCTAAACACAGGGTGTCTGGGTGGGACCCCAACTGGCCCAACATTCAAGCCTCGGTTGTACAATACTTCAAATGGTAATGTTCCTTATGCAATGTTACCGTGTAAAATTTTAAAAAGAAAAATAGTATAAAATTAGCATATTCTGGTATGTTTACTGCCACCCCCCCCCCCCCCCCCGGGAAAAATATGTTGCCACCACGCCAAGGTCTTTAAGCCAGAGGAAACACTGTTCTTGTCCTATTCTTACCAAATTTTTACCTGAACTTCCTAACACTTGGTTCTACGTTCTTATTGTGTTTTCCAGACAGTATCTAACAGCTGTATGTTATTTTCAGGCATTTGTATCTTAAAAACAGGCAAACTTTATTTTCTTCAAACTTAGTATGTTTAGATCACTGTTACTCAGTGGCTGAAGCACTTAGAGGGATTCTGACTGTTTTGCTAAAAAAAATTGAGCGCTTTTTGAATGAGACCAACCTCATGAAGATAGTGCAAGAGGTTGGAGGACAGCTTTGGATTTAGTTTGGGCATGTTTTTTCAGGCGCTTCGAAGGGAAATGGGCTGGAACGCTAAGGGGTTTCCATCTGAAGCCTAATTAAACTTCTAGACCCAGCAAGGTTTCAAACAGGAAGGACTAGCTTGTTATTTTCCTTTTTTACTTTAATGGAGTTGAATATTACTCTAGTTTGTTTTGAACATGCAGCATTACCACAGCCTTTATGGAGTAGCAGAGGCTGCTGTTGGCGTTTCTGCACTTTATTAGGGATATTAAAAGACTGCCCTTTAGCATCTATTATTTAATTGTGCTGCTACAAACACTTCTAATTAAACTGTCAAGGTCAAGTTTCCAACTCATGTTTGATGGGTCATTATTTTATTTAGCTATGGGAACTTGTTATAATAGGCTACATTATATTAAGGCAGAGACTGACAAAGTGATTTTCACAGGTGTGCAGGCTTAAACAGGAGAGGTAAAACATGACCTGGAGCCCCAAACAGGAGCTGTGCCAACAGGAAGCTGAGCTGGTGGATATGAGAGAAATAATCACGATTAGTCGACTAATCGAAAAAATAGTCGTCAGATTAGTCGACAACCAAAATAATCGTTAGTTGCAGCCCTACCTAGCATCATAGTCAACATTCATAAGACAGCAAAGACACTTTATTAATAACTTACAGGTGAGAACGAGATGCCCATCTTCCACCGCTGCAGTTTCAGGACGGATAGAGGGGTCTATGGTCATGGTGTCCAGGTTTCTCTGGTGAGTGGTGGCATTATATGAGGATGGAGAAAAGCAGTGATCACGTAGCCACACAAAGTTAAAATGCATCTGCATCCCTCCACAGTTGAGCTCTGGTGGATTTACATGTGAAATGGATTAATGGACAGCTTTATGAAAAGGTGAAATGCAGGTTTAAAATGCCTTTGTTGTGCCAAAAAGTGATAACCTGAACGGTAAGCAATGAGGGAACGGTCTTCAGTTCAAAGGGAACTGAGACCTGAGCAGGGAAGAAGTGACCAACGGTACATCACTTCACCAGAAGTTGACAAGAAGATTACCCATAAACCACTGCACCTCAAATACAAGTAAAACAAACTATTGTTGCTGACGTTATTAACAAGCTAAACTGATGTTGGTTATTGTTTATATCAACTGATTGTAATAAAACTGTTTGTATTAATACTTTAAGAAATATAAATTATCCACCATAGTATCAGTACGTGTCCATGGTTACCGTGGTAACGCACAGAGGGAACCGACTGTTACAGGGTGTTTCAAATGGAAAAATTTTGTGAAGGGCAGCTAACTGATATTCCCTGAGAACGGAGCAGGGAATACAGCTGAAGTACACTGTGGATCGGAATGTAGCTTATAATTTTTCAGATGTGATAAATCCTCAAAACATTTACAGACACAGCGTAGGTGGACTGAGACCAGGCAGTACACCTTAAGGCTGCGTGTCCACCAAACACGTTTCCTCCCCCCCCCACTGTGGGCAACTATTCTCTATTCATTCTATGTAGTCCAGCGTCTACAGCGCTGAGCGCCCTCGGTGCTGAAATGCTCTCGGTGGTGGCCACGTTTTGACGTGGCGCTCGGAGCTGAAAAAATTTCAACTTTTCAGACTACAACTGAGCTTGTCAATGTCAGACCTTTTTAAGCAGCCAATCAGAATAAGGAAGGGCAGGACATAATACGCCGGTATAATCTGTACTCAGACTCCTGTTTTCCGTGTCAACAAAATTTGCATCCAGAGCTGCTACCAATGCCAGAACACATTTCCTGTCCATTGCCATTTAGAGAATGCTATAAAAAAATAAGTCGAAAGTCTGACCATAGGAAAAGTGGAAGTGCTGCGCTGTGAGTGACAAGCTGTTGCTGGGATACAGGGCTCAGACTTTTTCCAGAGCGCAGCACACAAGCACTGAAAAAAGACATTCAGGGCAGTCAGGAAACAAAAAACGAGTTTGATGGACACACAGTCTTAATAAGCAGTGCAGCGCCCCGCCCCTTTCCTGTTACACACATGTGCATTGCTTACCTTCCATCAGCTGTACTGTAACGTCGGGGCTGTGATAAGAGGCGAGGATTCCCCGGCATGCTTTGCGCCGCGGAGGATTCAAAGACTTATTATTCCTGTATTTTAAGCGCTATTGTTGTGCCATTATAACTGTGTGGTAAGACCTGTTGTGATAGTGTCGTTTTCCCTGTGTGTGCGAGATTATGTGTCCGTGTCACCCTGAGTGAGGTCAGCATCTGTGTGAATGACCCCTCGTCCATTCTATGTAATGAGTCAGTGGAGAATAAATGCCTGTTGTGTCACAAATCCTCTCGTTTGTGTGAACCCTTGAAATGTCACACTGGTATTGAGAGATGGAAGCAAGGCTCAAGGCAGAGATTCGGCAACCTGAGCAGCTCATCAACCAGATGGAGGCAGACAGCAGAGCAGACACGCCAGCCCTCAGAGATGCTCGCCGTGACGAATAGGGAAGTGGACCAGATGGTGCAAGTGTACCCAGCTTTCTGCCTTTTTCAAGGCAGGACGGGGAATGCCAATGGGGGAACTACGAGCCAGTGATTCTACTGCGACAGAGCGGTGATAAACAGGGAGGTGACGGTCCCACCGACCCGCCAACCGGCCAAACTTCCTCACTTTGACGGCAAAACCTTGCTGGATGACTATCCGGTCCAGGTTCAACTGGCCGCTGCGCTGAATGGCTGGACACCTGAAGAGAGAGCTGTCCAGGTCACGCTGGTGCTGGAAGCCGGAGCTCTCTGCACACCGTCTGATCTCCGGCCTGAGAAATTTCACAGCTGGCCAGCACTACAAGGAGCGCTCCAGTGGTGGTTCGGGAGGGCGACCCATGCTGATCACGCTCGGAAACAGCTGGCCAGCTGCCGGCGAGACAACCAAGAGAGCCTGGGAGCCTATGCAGCGGACGTACAGCTGCTGACACGACGTGGCTACCCGGATTTCAAGCTGGAGGCGGTGGAGAAGCTCGCCCTCCAGAACTTCATCTGAGGGCTCCGCCCAGCCCGGCTCCAAGAACACATCCAGATTCACACAGCGAGCAGCTGGGAGACAGCCATGGCAGAAGCGGAGAGGGTGAGGCCGATGATGGGATTATGCAGCTGACGTGTCATCACCGAGGCAGAGAGCTTTCCAGGCCACAGCTGAGAGTGAGGGCGAGGAGGAACTGCGCCAGACCTGCATGGTGGCGCAGTGGTTTAGCACTGCGGCAGCATAGTTTACCCTCGGCCGGGGGATCGCGGGGATCATGAGATCATGGGTTCGATCCCAGCCCCCGACCAACAGTGAGCTGTGTGGAGTTTGCATGTTGTCCCCGTGTTGCGTGGGTTTACTCCCGGATTTCTCCGGTTTCCTCCCGCATACTAAAAACATGTAGGTTTAGGGCGCTCGCGCACGCAGCGACCGGCAGCCGGTGGCTTGTCCCCAGACTGCAAACCAAATCTACCTACGGGTACAAATAAGTAACAAAAAAAAAAAAAAAAAAAAGACCACATCTTAGCGGTCGGCAAGAGGACAACGACAGAGGGGCGAGGAGGGATGCTTCCGCTGTGGGGATCAGGACGCATCACGCGTTACTGCCCTGCACCCACCCCGCAACAACCAGCCTCCTCACCAGCTTTAATCTTAGAGTGAGGTGTCACAGACAAGGACCTGCCACCTCCTACAGACATTTTCCACGATGGACGGCTGGGCAGACTTGGACACTCACCGGGGCTGTACCTGCAGTGCAACCTGGACAGCACACCAATCGGGGCCCTGATCGACACTGGTTCCACCATCTCCCTGGTCCGACCCGGGGCGCTGCCTGGTACAGATGGACTCGGACCGCAAGGGCGGGAACCCACCAGGTGCTGCATCACCACAGCCACCAGTGAGCATGCCAAACTGGGAGGGAGACGAGTCCTTGTGATGGGAGTGGCTGGTCAGAACACAAACCACCCGTTCTGGCTGGCTGACATCCAGGACCCATGCATCATTGGACTAGATCTGCTCGCAGCAGGGGGCACAGAGATCGACACCGCCAACTCTTCTTTCCGTCTGGGGGATCAGACCATCACGCTCTGTGGCAAGAGCCAGACGGGGAACCAGGAGACCCGCGTGATCGAAGGGCCGGTGCCGTCAGCGCAGGCCGAGGATCATGACCCAGCAGTCTCACGGGCTCTCCAGACTGCTACGGCCCAGGATAGCACAGCGGCTCACAGCTCATACTCAGATCATCGGCCAGCTCTCCCCAGTGATGATGTCACAGAGGCCCTCAACGTGCAACAGCTTCAGATCGAGCAGGATTGAGATCCTGTCATCTCCCGGGTCTAGCAGTGGCCGGACATGGACCAACGGCCCGTCCGGGAGGCTGTGTCTGCACTGGACCCAGAGACCAAGGCTCTGCATTCCCAGTGGTCCAACCTCTGCTGTCGTGAAGGTGTTGTCTATCGGCGGTGGCAGTCTCCAGCTGCACAGCGTTACGTCTGGCAGATGCTGGTCCCGCCGCGCCAAGGTGTTCCAGTTAGTCCATGGGTCAGTGGGGGTGGGCCACTTCAGGGTGAAGAAGACTCTGCAGCGTCTTTGGGTCCGGTTCTACTGGCCGGGGTGTCGTCGGGATGCGACGCTCCATGTCCACCGCTGTGACCCCTGCACGGCTCAGAAAGGGCTAACTCGGCAATCCCACGGTCACTCGCAGCAGTATGAGGTGGACAGCAAACCGGGGTTGGATTATTTGTTTCGCTCGAGAGCACATCTGCACACAGTACACAAACTGGCTCAGGAGACCCTGGCAGCGGGAGTCGTATACTTGCTTCTGTCAACTCCCCGCTGGACTTTGCACCCGGAGATCAGGATTGGGTTTTCTGCCCGGAGTGGAAAAAGAGACCGTCACCAGAGCTGGTGAACCACTGGTCGGGACAGTGCGTGGTTCTACAGAGACTGTTGGATGCAGTGTGCAGAGTGAGGCTGCAGAAGAGGAATCAGGTGGTGGTGCTTCACCACGACCGCCTTGCCCCGTACCAGCCAGCTGGCCCGCGGGTGGCTGAGCCAGACGCTCCATCCCGACCGGATACCCCAGTCAAGGCTTGAATGGACTGTAACGGGCCCGTGCGTGCTAGTCGCCGACAATGGCAGCTGTCCCGATGCCTGGACAGATTCATATTGGACTTTTGAGTTGGACTTATTATTCTGAGGACAGAAACCAGTCCAGGGGGGACAGTGTAACGTCAGGGCTGTGATAAGGGGCGGGGATTCTCCAGGCATGCTTTGCGCTGCGGGGGATTCAAAGACTGTTATTATTCTTGTGTTCTAAGCGTTATTGTTATTATAACCGTGTTATAAGACCAGTTGTGAAAGTGTTGTTTTCCCTGTGTGTGAGAGATTATGTGTCTGCATCACCCTGAGTGAGGCGAGTGTGTGAATGACCTCCCCTCCATTCTGTGCAATGAGTCAGTGGAGAATAAATGCCTGTTGTGTCACAAATCCCCTCTCGTTATTTGTGTGAACCCTTGAAACGTCACAGTATGCTGACATTATAGGCAGAAGCCATTTCCTGTTACTACACAGGCCTGCATGTGTAGTAACCCAGGGGATGACCGTTCTGATAAATATGGTAAAATGTCAGCAGGTGTTCACTTTTTGGCACGACACCTTTATGGTGGACACATTTACTACAAGCACAAACACCCCCCCCCCCCCAAAAAAAAAAAAAAAATATCATCACACAACTCATTTGAAGATCGGTTTGCAGAGTGAGACCAAAACAGCTGGTCCTATCCAGCCACTCATCTCTACACAACATCATGGGTTTTTTGTTGTTGTTTTTTTTTTTTTTTTTTTTTAAAGAGAAACACCGTTTTTCATGGAATAAAGTTTTTCACCAAGACCTGCTTTCAAATGCTTCATAACACAGCTACGGTGCACACGCTAAAAACACTTAATTTGAAAAAATAAACAGGATGTATTGTGTTCACAACAGCAAACAATACCATTATTTTCCACATTTATTTGTCAAACTAAAAGTTGAATTATTTTCAATAATGAAATCAAAGTTTTTGGGGCAAACACCTTCAAAATCACATTTCCTACCTTTGCATGTGCCAATTAAATATCTACACCAAACAAGGTGCGCTTATAGGTGGTGGGCCGAGTGGCTCTGTCCGCTTCAGTTTTTGAGATGATCGATCCCCATCTAGAGAGTAGCCGAGTTTCACAGAGAGACTAACTCATATTTTTCAAAACATGAATCTGTTTGTTGGCAGGTTAAGTATGCGCATATTTTTTATGAAAATTAAACTTTAGTTACAAAACCTGATAAGGCGGCTCTGAGGCGATCACTAACGACCTCTACATGCTTAACCAATCAAAACAGCGCTCCATGATCACTTGACTTGAGTTCAACCAATGAGCTGCGCCGTTGTTGGAAGTAACCGTAAAGGAAAGCTGGGCTGACGAGGCTGCAATTTCGTCAGACAGGTGAGCACAATAACGTTATATTTATGTCCCTGTATTTTCTTTTCATGCTACAGATCTCCAGAGTTAATATCACAACCAGGCGCTGCTCCCCATTGTCCCTCGTCTTGTGCAGCACATCGCTAAATAAAGTTACACGTCCTTCGTGTTGTCCTGCTGATGTTAAAGAAGCCCTGCTGAAAAAAACCCAGCATACAGCAGCATCAGACCAGCACCAAAAGATAATAGTTCAGTATTGTAAATAGCAGTTTTAGTAAGTTTGTGAGAGTTTTTGAGTGTTTGTTTTTGTTACGCGTTTTGTCGTGTTTTTGGAGCAGCGTCTTTTTTCCATATTGTTCATCTTTTTTCGCTTTACTGTAGTTCTTGTTTTTATAGATTTTTTAAAGTAATAATTGGTAAATAGCTTAACAAAAATGTTGAGATCACCTAGAGAGAAGAAAGCCCCGTGGAAGAGGAGGAAATGTCAGCAGAAGTGTCCCAGTCTCAACCACAGGCATCACTGCATATTTATTCACAGCTTTGTTACAATATTTTTTCCAATATCCATCTATTTATACTATTTCTATTTTTTTTTTCCAATATCTAGTGTATATTTATTACTTATCTGTATACTGTTGAACATTTGTTCTTGAAACACAAGTTTCTTTTGGATAAATCTTATCTAATCCTATGTTATGCATTTGTATTTTTAGAGATTGTTCAGATGAAGAGCCATCCACCAGGACCAGCAGTGGAACAGGAACAGCTGGAGAACAGCCGATTCCTGGACTACCACAGAGCTAAGAAAACGCCTCGACATGGACACAGAAAACAGCCTGGAAACTGGACACTAAGTTCTGGGCAAACACAAATATCTGAGAACATGAATAAGGGTTCAGCTTAATTTTTTGTTATTGCAAAACTTTTGTTCATGTATATTTGAAATATTTATAAAGAGAAAACCAGAGAAATCTTTTTTTTTGTTATTACACACCGTTTTAAGCATTTAAAACCTATAATATTGACACATACTTGCCAGATTTTGAAATGTACACTTCTCCTGAAAAACAGGGCAAAATATTTTACACAAAGGACATTTTATGACATATTAAAAAAAGAAAAAAAGCACCAGGCAAACTATTATAATTATAGCACTAAAAGGCTTTAAAGCATTCCTGCGAGTTTCCAGCCAATGTGAAATGTTCCACGTGTGGAACACCGGAATTTTAAGAGGATGAAGATTAAATATTCAACATTTCATACAGGAGTAGCTCTTTTCTAAATTAGCTTTAACATTTTTATTGGGGTTATAATCACCACAAAATCACCAACAAAGAAAGAACAAGTGAAGCACAACAAGAAAACTCATTGCAACATCCATCCATCCAGCCAGCCATCTTCTACCGCTTTTCCAGAGGTCCGGGTCGCGGAGGCAGCAGTTCAAGCAGAGAAGCCCAGACTTCCCTCTCCCCCGCCACCTGCTCCAGCTCTTCAGAGAGGATACCAAGACGTTCCCAGACCAGCTGGGAGACATAGTCTCTCCACCGAGTCCTGGGTCTGCCCCGGGGTCTCCTCCCAGTGGGACGTGCCCGAAACACCTCAAGTGGGAGGCGTCCAGGAGGCATCCTGATCAGATGCCCATACCACCTCAACTGACTCCTTTCAATGTGGAGGAGCAGCTGTTCTACTCTGAGCCTCTCCCAGATGACTGAGCTCCTCACCCTATCTCTGAGGGTGAGTCCAGCAATCCTACGGAGAAAGCTCATTTCAGCCGCTTGTATCCATGATCTCGTTCTTTTGGTCATTACCCAAAGCTCGTGACCATAGGTGAGAGTAGGAACGTAGATTGACTGGTAAATCCACAGCTTTGCCTTAGAACTCAGCTCCCTCTTCACCACAACAGACCGGTACAACGTCCGCATCACTGCAGATGCTGCTCCGATCCGTCTGTCAATCTCTCGCTCCATTCTCCCCTCACTCATGAATAAGACCCCAAGATACTTAAACTCCTCCACTTGGGGCAGGAGCCTGTCCCCAACCCGGACAGGACAATCCACCTTTTTCCGGCTGAGGACCATGGACTTGGAGGTGCCGATTCTCATCCCAGCCACTTCACACTCAGCGGTAAACCATCTCAGCAAGAACTGTAGGTCACTGCTGGATGAAGCCAATAGGACAACATTATCTGCAAACAACAGGGATGAGATCCTGTGGTCACCAAGCATGACACCCTCCATTCCCTGGCTGCGCCTAGAAATCCTGTCCATAAAAATTATGAACAGGATCGGTGACAAAGGGCAGCCCTGGCGGAGTCCCACTCTCACTGGGAATGAGTCCGACCGAGTGTTGGCAATATGAACCAAACTCTCACAATGGTCGTACAGAGACCAAATAGCTCGTAACAACAAGCCCGATACCCCATGCTCCCGAAGCACCCCCCACAAAAAACCACGAGGGATGCAGTTGAATGCCTTCTCCAAGTCCACAGAACACATGTAAACTGGTTGGGCAAACTCCCACGAACCCTCGAGAATTCTCGAGAGGGTAAAGAGCTGGGCCGATGTGCCACGGCCAGGATGAAAACCACATTGCTCCTCCTGAATCCGAGGTTTGACCAACGGCCGGACTCTCCTCTCCAGTACCTTGGCATAGACCTTCCCAGGGAGGCTGAGGAGTGTGATCCCTCTAAAGTTGGAGCACACCCTCCAGTCCCCTTTTTTGAAAAGAGGAACCACCACCCCGGTTTGCCATGCCAAAAGCACTGCCCCCAACCTCCACGAAATGTTGCAGAGGCGTGTCAACCATGATAGCCCTACAACATCCAGGGCCTTGAGGTACTCAGGGCGAATCTCGTCCACCCCTGGGGCCCGGCCACCAAGGAGATTTTTAACCACCTTGGTGACCTCAGCCCCTGTGATAGGCGAGTCGTCCCCCTCGTCCACAAGCCCTGCTTCCTCTGTGGAAGGTGTATCAGTGGGATTGACGAGATCCTCAAAGTATTCCTTCCACCACTAGACGATATCTCCAGTCCAAATCAACAGCGCCCCATCCACACCATACACAGTGTGGACAGGGAGCTGCTTCCCCCTCCTGAGCCGCCAGACAGTTTGCCAGAATCACTTCAAGGCCGACCAAAAGTCTTGCTCCATGGCCTCACCGAACTCCTCCCATACCCGGGTTTTTGTTTCAGCAACCACCCGAGCTGTACTCCGCTTGGCCTGCCGGTACACCTCAGCTGCTTCGGGAGTCCCACAAGCCAACCAAGCCTGATAGGACTCCTTCAGCTTAATGGCCCCCCTCACCATTGGTGTCCACCACTTGGTTTGGGGGTTGCCACCACGAGATGCACCGACCACTTTGCGGCCGCAGCTCTGGGCCGTCGCTTCAACAATGGAGGTGGAGAGCATGGCCCATTCAGACTCCATGTCTCCAGACTCCCTCGGAGTCCCTCCACCTGCAGGAGGGATCATGGGGGTCCAGTGCTATGTGGATTAGGTGGCGGTCAAAGGCGGAGACCTTGGCGGACTGATCCCAGGCTTTCATTGCAACATACCACACCCAAAAGTACATACAGAACACACAGCATGTGTGTCTATGTGGCCTAGTCAGAAATGTTCTCACAGTCAAAGCAAAAACACACGTCTGTGCATGGAAGCTCGTTCTGTCTGCATGTGCATCTCCCATTCACAGTGTTGTGGGGGGGTTTTTGTTTTTGTTTTTTTTACAGGAGCAGTATACAAGCTCCCAAAATGCTGAGAGGTGCAGGAGGAAAGAGTCTTCCAGTCAATCTCAAAGGAGTCTCCCAACCATGGGCCATTGGTGGAGGTATGTCTGGCTGACTCTGCAGGCATCTTCTATAGAAGGCTGCTGGTAGTTTGTTCGCCGAATGTGTTTATATAGTGAGTCTGTTTGGTGGAAGACTTCTGTCTCTGCACTTGCCACTCTTAAACAGTTGGCATCTTGTGTAACTCACATCCTCGGAGCCTTTGAGGTCATACAGAACACAAGTTAATTTTTCAGTGGCCTCATACTGTTCTGGGAGTAGTTGAAAAGCTTTTCCCAGTGTCTTTAATGACACGCAATGTTCTTTGTTTGACAGTAGTATTTTCATTGCTTAAGTTTCTCTCTTAGCCTCTTTCCATTATATTTTTGAGTTGTATACTTTTCCCTTCTGCAAATGATGCATTGCCTTGGGAGCAGGTGTGGTGCTCTTAGGTGGACTGGAACCTCTGTTTTTGTAGACCGGAGAACCCAGTTTGGTTGGGGATTTGTAGCAGAAGTATGTGGTTCTTCATATAAAATATTATAAAAGAGACAACATTGGGTGGGATGCTTAATTGGGGACAACTATATATTTACTGCAGAAGTGCTCATTCTAAAGATAACTACATTGTGTTAACATTGTCTGTTCTGTTCTACAGGTAACTCCAGCTGCTCAGACATTCCTGACTCACTCCTGGACCTGTCTGGATCTTTCCGTCTCGTCTTAAATTGACTAGCCCTTGCTTGGAGCCAGTCTAGAATGGAGAAGTAAGGTGCCTCCTTCTCTCCACTAGCCTGGGTGTACACCTTGGGCAAGTGTTAGGCCTCCCTTGGCCGGGGATACGGCCTAGGTCCCTACACTCGGCGGTTCTGCTCGTCAACTCGGCATCAGTCCCAGCAATCCTTTTTGTGAGGGTGCCACTTCTGGGCTTGCCTAGCCAGCACGTGACGTCAGCCTTTGGCAGAAAGCTTTGAACCATCAGATGCTTCAGCAAGTTGGATGGCGATCGCTGCAACGTGTTGTGGACTGAAGAGCGTGATGAGGCACAAGAAGTCACGGTCATCCACTGCATCTGTCTCTTCCTCCAGCCGTCCTGACAATGTCTTGCTGCTGGATCCAGGAGGAGTTTGGATGACAGAGTGAGGTCGACGTGTCACGCAAACTCCTCCTCACTTTAAACAACTGTCACCTTTCAAATTGACTATTAATATTTACACTCAATGTACATGATCAGGTCAGCTGGAGTTCATCAGATTAAAAACGAATACTCACCGTCACTTGTGTGTACTGATTTTTGTGTCCTTTCTTAGGCTTTTTCAATATTTCTTGTATTAGCATACTGCATGTAGCGTTGTCTATGATAGCCTATGTTAACTGGCACATCTGAAGGATGGCTGTTATGCAAATTATATTTTTCTATTGCTTTTTCAGCTATTTTGCTTTCCTTTGTATCAAGATTTACCCACTTTATTGAACACTGCACAATTTTTTCCCCCCAACTCCTGTCTGAACATTGAATTATATTTCCTGAAGAGCTTGTAACATGCACACAGCGCTCCATACCTGTCCCTGATATTCATGCCGGCTAATGAAAGCACACGTCTGACTTGACATAACTGACATGTTATAAATAGAGATCGGCTCATACCAAAGCAAGAAACTGAGCAGCAGACATCAGGGTGGGACAAACGAGTTTATTTTAACATCCTGATCAGATCTAAATATAAGAAGTGATGCTGGTGTAATAGTAGATTATGAATAAATATCAAATTTCCTAACATTGTTCTTATATTTTGTAAACAGAATAAAATGTACGTGATAATCTGTGAGGTAATCAAGGCTATTGTGCTCTAAAATTTTGTACTTGTCTGGTTGTTTTTCAACAATCAATACATGTTTTATTTGTAAGCTAGTGAAATTCTTGAAAATTAATATTCAGGTCAGACCTGGAGAGGACTTATGATAAAAATGTGAGTTTATTAAAAAAAAAAAATGCCGGCAGACCGAGGCTGCCAACAAATTTATTCAGATTTACCAAAATAGATAAAACTATATTTAAAAAATTACGTACTCTTCCAATGCGGCTCGATCAATGAGACAAAAAAACGCACTTGGCCCACCACCTGTTACACGTTTTAACGCTTTCTACGTTTTTCTACATTCCGTTACCTTCAGCTACTATTGCACAACATATACCACAAAAAAATAAAATAAATAAAACATCTGAATTCCAACAAATAAAAATGCTGAAGCAGGAGAATTCATGTTAAATTTGACCACATCGGACTAAGCTCAACGAGTGGCGACAGGCAGCAGAGCAACTGACCGTCAAAAATGATCAGACCAAATATTATTTAACACGCAGAGCGGCATTTTTTTTTATTTTATTTATTTTTGGGGGGGGCGGGGTTGCACAGCCTTTTCACTTACCTAAAGTGTTTTTAAAAAGCTGGAAAGTTGCAGGCTGCCCTTGGCTGCTCCGCCGGAGCAGCTGGGTGTTTGTGGAGGGAGAGAGCAGCAGAGCTCCCCTCACAGCTGACGCCAGCCGCGGCTTGATTCTACCCAACATCCCACTGAAAAAGGCTGAAAATTTACAAACAAACAAAGAGACGCGCAACAGTTAAGTCACGCCGACGAGATGCTGAAGTAAGTTATGGTTCCTGTTTGCAAAGATGCTGAGATTTTCATAAGAATTTAGTCGAACGCTAAACATGCTTTAGCCTGTCCGTAAAAATTGGACGTGAATAAATAATTGCACGTACCGTCAGACCACCTGCGATTCAATATGAAAATGCTGCAAGATGGGAATTTCTCTGCTTTTATTGCCACGCTGAACGGTTCACGCTTGCGCACTATAGCTCATGAGCTCCCCAGAGCCGTATAACATGGGAGCTGCGATATTCCGGTAGACTTCTATAGAAACTGTGGCATGCAGAAGTCACGTGGGTCAAGGAGCAGCCAATAATTCCGAGCAATGAATTTTTCCCCATAGACCACCATTCATTTCACGGGGTGTCTGCTTAATAATCCCGGGTAAATTAATGACTGGCCGTTGTTTTGGTCATTTTACCACTTAAGTTAACAGGCAGATTCTGTAGTCTGTGATCGTGTTTTATTTTGCCAGCTTTTTTCTTGTTTATGTGCAGTGAAAGCTACTCATAAACTTATGTTATTAGCCTGTGCTAGCTCAACAAGCTAGCCAGGTCAGCCCTTATTTCAAAAATCTGTTGTACAGTTATTGGGTGAAGACACAGTTTCTGAGAGACATTAGAGATGGGTAGTAGTGTTATATGATGGGACATGGCATGAAAACCTGTGACAGAGCAGATGTGACTTATTATTTTCTTCATAGTGTTATAGTAGCATTACATAACAGGACTATGGTGGTGGATTTAAAAAACGGCTTACAAAAATGAAATTGTTCTGCCTTTTCAAAGAGGAAAACATGAAACCATGAGAAACTGACATGTTTACCAGCAAACCTGCTTTCTACAAGGAGGAAACGTGGAACAAGGAAGGAAGTGACCAAATCCAGTTCTTTACATCCCCCAAAGTCCTCGTCAACCCTGATAATGGCAATGTTTATTTGTAACATCCATAAATTAGCACTATTAGTATTTTATGATTCTGCTGGTATAGCCTATACTTATTTGAACAAACTCTTGTGAGAAACATGATAAGAAAGGTACTCAGGATGAAGACTGGTTTAATTCTTTAATGCAGCTGTAAACCAAAACGATTCAGATCTGCACAACTTAATGCAATAGAAGTAAAGAGAGCTGTGTTAATGATGTGTGTTTATTTTAACAGTAAATCAAGAACTGAAAGCTAAAACCAATCAAAACTATTCTGGAAACAACTGGCATATTTATAAATGTAAAATGTTCTCTTGTATCAAATAGCTCAACATATCATGTGAACACATAAGAGAAAAATCTAAAGTTTTCCAAATAGTTCTCTATGCATAAAAACTAAAAATGTGCATGAAAAAGTTGCACATTTAATATAAAATTAAGAAAAAAGTAATGAGTTATTTTAAAACATTTTTTTAATTTCAATATTAAAAACCATCTCAAAAGTTACAAATTTATGCTAAAATTATTCAAATTTAGGAGGAATAGATAAAAGTAGTAGAATTAAAAGAGAAAAGGCACAGATTTGTGAGGAAAATCCTTCCTATTTGGGCAGGAATCATCAAGTATTAAGGCACAGTGATGTTTTGGGGGTTTTTTTTCCTGTCATTTATCTGCAGCTGATAGAGGGTTGTTGGAGACTGGAGCAGTAACCACCAGCCCTGGTGGTGCATCCATAAGCTGCACAATCATGCTGAGAACCTAATCTGTGAACATTTTAGGATTTTACTGTTTTTGGCATCAAAATACAACTTATGAAGTCAAACCCTTCTGACATTGAAGGAAAATATTCATTTTCCACAATTACGTGATGCTACAATATGGATGAATAAAAAATAGAAAAAAGGCTTTCTTTTATTTGAATCACTGGTGCTGTTATTATCTATTTAAATTCAAAGCAGGCATGCAGCAGAAATACTTGCTTATACTTGGTTTCTATGGGCATGCACGGGTATGCATGAGTGACCATAAAAGGAGTTGTTCACATGAAACCATGTCAAAGATCAAAGGCAGGCGTGATCACCATGGTTACTGTTCCCATGGTACAGTAACTTTCTATGGGCATGCAGAAATACTTGCTTATACTTGGTTTCTAAGGGCAGGCACAGGTATGCACTAGTCTCCAATAATTTATTTGATTAAAAATGTTCTATCACATTGGTAATAATCAGATTTTTCTGGTATTTTTTTCTTTGTTATTATTTCCTGTTATTATTATTTGTTATTTGTTTTTGAAGTTTCACCATGATGAACCAGGCGGAACAGGTCAGCACTCACATGAAGTGAACAGACCGCACTCAAGATTAATTTAAAAAAAAAAATGATATTTGACTGAAATAAAGCCATAATAAAAATGATTTGATGAACTGTTTTATTGTTCAGCGTGGCTTCACAGTGATTAGAACAGGGGTTGGCAGCCTGTACAACAAAGAGCCACTTTGAGTGATTTTTGTCTAAAAAACATCTGTATGGAGCCACAAAAATATGTGAGCCTAAAAACTAGAATTATAAATGCAATCTGACTTGACAACATTGGAATTTTGAGTTTTTCTTATAAATTTGCAACTTTTTTATTGAAAATTTGTTACCTTTTTCCTCATAGAATTGCTAATTTTTCTGGTAATTTTTGATTATGTGCAAAAATTGGTCTTTTTCTCTTGCAAAATTGCTTGTTTTCCCTAAATTTAGCATATTTTTCTTTGTAAAATTAATACCTTTGTCATGTACAAGTGAAGACTTTTTCCACGTAAATTTGTAGCATTTTTCCCCAATAAAGATATTGTGGAGAAGTGTGGAAGGACGAGGCTGAGTTTATTTCTCAAGTCCAGTTTTATTCACATTCACATTCTCCAACATCCAAAAACAGAAAGAGAAAGGAATCCCCCAACATCTGTCCCTTAAATACCCCAGGACATCAAAGCATACAGTCACATTGTCTTTTAATCCCAAATCACAATACATCCCCCACCAGGTCTTCTCGTCTCCACCTAAAGTCCTGGTGGTCAGGAAATCTCTCACGGTCATCTCTTTGCATACAAAAGGCCAGACTTCACATCCTCCTGTTACCCCTAGGAGGTTCAGACCTTTTGTTCCTCTGAGACGTGAAGCATACAATAAGCATACAGTAATAACCATGTGAAGCATATGGAACCCACATATGTGCACCACATGACCCCCCCCCCCCCAAACGTCTAAGATGGAACAACATAACCACAGATTGCATGTCATAATAAAATCACTACATATCAGTCCACATGCCGCTTGGGCCTCAGCTTTCTCCCGTATTTGCTGTAAGCAGGCTGTACCACTTCCGCGGCGTCTTCCTGCTGTGGAGCTGCTGCCTGGGGCTGAGAACTGTTAGTCAAC
The DNA here is from genome assembly GCA_020510985.1 of Pholidichthys leucotaenia. Classification (NCBI taxonomy): domain Eukaryota; kingdom Metazoa; phylum Chordata; class Actinopteri; order Cichliformes; family Pholidichthyidae; genus Pholidichthys; species Pholidichthys leucotaenia. The sequence goes on from CM035844.1 coordinate 21,705,932, forward strand.
CTCTGTGGGTGTTCTGGGGAATGCTCTCTAGGGGGTCTGCCGCGCCGAGGAGCCTTAGCCAACTGCACAACTTCGTCAGCTACCACAAAAGCGGGTTTGAGCCTGTTAATGCCAATCATTTCTTTTCTGCCCCCCAAATCTAGCAAAAAATGCTTATACCCTGTTTCCAGCACTCTATATGGTCCGTCATAAGGTGGGCGTAACGGCGGACGATGGGCATCATGTCTGACAAAAACAAACTCCGCATTTTTTAAAGCTTTAGGCACAAAAACACGCGGAAAACTGTGGTGAACGGGGCCAGGTAGCGTGCTCGGGCCTGTGCTATTCTGTAACCGCTGAGCCGGGGAGCACTCTGGCGCTGGATTATCTGGGAGAAATTCCCCGGGCAGCCGAAGTGGCTGTGCAAAAACTAGCTCAGCTGGGGAGGCTTCTAAATCCTCTTTAGGTGCAGAACACAACCCCAATAAAACCCATGGTAGCTTGTCCACCCAATTTGCATCCGTAAGCGACGCTCTGAGAGCCGCCTTCAGTGACCTGTGAAAACGTTTGCATAACCCGTTAGCTTGCGGGTTGTACGCGGTCGTGCGGTGGATCGTTGCCCCCAGGCTGCGGGCCATCGCTGACTGAAGTTCGGAAACAAATTGCGGGCCTCTGTCGGACGTAATGTCTGACGGGACTCCAAAACGCGCTACCCATGCCGTTAAAAATGCGCGCGCAACCTCCTCGGCTGTGGTTGACGACAGCGGAACCACTTCCGGCCAGCGCGTGGTGCGGTCAACCATTGTCAGAAGATGTGTGCACCCTTGTGAGGGCGGGAGGGGGCCTACAAGGTCCACGTGGTCATGATCAAACCTTTTAGCTGGGATGTGAAACGGCTCCAAGGGAGCTCTCGTGTGTCTATGAACCTTGGCCCGCTGACAGGCCATGCAGGCTGCCGCCCACTCTCTAACTTGTTTGCGCAGGCTCGGCCATACAAATTTCTCTCCTACCATTTTGACCGACGCATGCACTCCCGGGTGCGCCAGAGAATGGATCGAGTCAAAAACGCGGCGGCGCCATGCGGCTGGGACCACCAGACGCGGCCGCCCAGTGGAGACATCACAGATTAGGGGGGGCATGCCGTCTTGCAGCACCCTGTTCTCCAGCCTTAACCCTGTTGGTCCAGACTGGAGCGCGCGCACATCCGCGTCACTAACCTGCTCCGCGGCCATGGCTGCATAATCTATCCCCACGCGGACCGGGGCCGCGCGCACTTCCGCGTCGCTAACCTGCTCCTCGGCCATGGCTGTACAATCTACCTCCATGCGGGCTGGAGGCGCCACGGCGCGCGAGAGGCAGTACGTCACTACATTAAGTTTACCCGCCACATGCTGGATATCGGTAGTAAACTCCGATATCGCGGCCAGCTGTCTCTGCTGCCAGCCCGACCAAGGTTCTGAAATCTTGGCCATCGCGAAAGTCAGCGGCTTGTGGTCAATGAACGTGGTGAAACGGTGTCTTTCCAGCCAGAACTGGAAGTGGCGAATGGCCAAGTGGAGAGCTAATAACTCTGTCGAATGCGCTGTATTTTCGTTCGCTGTCGCGCAGGGTCTTACTGAAAAAGGCGAGCGGTTGCCAGGCTCCAGCTACAAACTGTTCCACGACCGCCCCTATGGCCACATCTGACGCATCAGTAGTGAGCGCCATGTGGGCCGCTGGGACTGGATGTGCCAACAGCACAGCGTTTGCCAGGGCTGTTTTGACTTCAGAGAATGCGCGCTCTCGCTCCGGAGACCATTCGACTTTATTTGTGGGCTTTTGTTTTTTTAGTGCAGCATACAATGGTTGCATGAGCTGCGCTGCGCGGGGGAGGAAACGGTTATAAAAATTCACCATTCCCAAAAACTCCTGTAACGCTTTGACCGTTTGTGGTTGGGGAAAATTTGTTACCGCGCGCACTTTGTCAGGCAGAGGGACCGCTGCTTCTGGGGAGACGCGATGCCCCAAAAAATCAATCTGCGTCACCCCAAACTGACACTTCGCCGGGTTAATTATTAACCCGTGCTCTGCCAACCTCCGGAAAACTGCCGTGAGGCGGTTTTCGTGTTCGTCTTCGGACGCGCTGGCTACCAATATGTCATCCAGGTAGACGAACACAAAAGGGAGATCGCGCAAAACCGCGTCCATCATGCGTTGGAACGTCTGCGCTGTGCCTTTAAGCCCGAACGGCATGCGCAAAAACACGAAAAGCCCGAAAGGAGTTATTACCGCTGTTTTGGGTATGTCCTCAGCGCGCACTGGGACCTGGTGGTAACCGCGTACCAAGTCTATTTTAGAAAAAATGTGTGCCCCCGCCAAATGAACTGAAAAATCTTGGATGTGCGGGATTGGGTAGCGGTCGTGCGCTGTAGCATTGTTCAGCCTGCGGAAATCACCGCAAGGTCGCCACGAGCCGTCAGCTTTCGGGACCATGTGAAGCGGTGAAGCCCATGGGCTCTTCGAACGCCTGATGATGCCCAACCTTTCCAGGTTGGCGAACTCCTCGCGCGCTATGGTCAGTTTAGCTGAATCGAAGCGCCGAGCTTTTGCAAAAACAGGTGGACCGGTGGTAGTAATAAAATGCTCCACCCCGTGTTTAGCCACGGTCGCCGAAAATGTTGGAACCGTGAGTGCTGGGAACTGAGTGAGGAGTGTGTGGAACTTACCACCTGCAGCTGTGACGTTGGCTTGTGCTGTTGGCGGGGCCACTCGAGCTGTACAGGGAATAGAATGAAAAGAGAGTGCATTAACCAGACGTCTGTTAGCAAGATCGACCAACAACCCATGTGAGCACAAAAAATCAGCCCCTAACATGTTGAAATTGACTGCCGCTATGACAAAAGTCCACTCAAATGTACGGCCGTGTAAAGACAGAAGCAGAGTCCTCTCACCGAAGGTCTTAATCGCCGAGCCGTTCGCTGCTGACACCCGGGGACCACTGGAAGGCGCTAGCCGGTCAGCGTAGGAAGGTGTGATGAAACTCAGCTGGGAGCCCGTGTCCACAAGGAAATGCCTCCCCGAGTGCGCATCCCTCAAGTAGAGCAGCTTGTTCTCCTCTCCGAGGGCCGCAGCTGCTACCGACCCCCGGTCTTGGCGTTTCCCGAGCGCTTGAAATGGCACGGTGGAATGCACTTGCGTGCCCTCTCTGCGAAGCAGCGATGGTAGAAGCAAAGGACGTCGTCTGCCCCGTGTTTCCTGGCCCCTGCCGCCGCCGTCGTCGGTGAGTCTGGTGCTGCAGCCTCTGGCCCCCTGCCTTCTCCGGACGTTGCGCCTGGCTCCGCTGCCGCCGCCGTAGCCACGCACCGTTTATTGGCGTCAACGAGTCGTTGCGCCTCCTGGCCCAGCTCGTGGTAGTCTCGTCGGGACAACAGCGGTGAACTGGCCAGGGTCACTCTCACTGCTGGCGGTAGGGTCCTGAGGAAAAGGTGGGTGAAGATGAAATTATCATCTTCGGAGTCTCTCAAACCCAACATCTTCCCCATCAGGTCTGCAGGTCTGTCGCTCTCAAATTCAGTCAGCGCCAGGAGCCTCTCTGCTCGCTCCTCCACCGAGGGGGTGAAGTAACGGATTAGTGCAGCCTTCAACGTGCTGTACTTGTCGCTGTCCGGCGGGTGGTTGATCAGGCTCTCCACTCGCTGGGCTGTGTGGTTGTCCAGCTTTGCAACCACATGGTAGAACTTTGTGGCGTCTACCGAAATCCCCCGGAGGTGGAACTGTGCCTCGACTGCGTTAAACCAGGAGCCCGGATTGTTCGGCCAGAAGTCCGGTAGCTGAACTGTGGCTGCATTCGTTTGGCTGGCTCCTGACGAGTCTGGCTCGGGAGATTCGTCTCTGCTCATGATACGTCGTAGGGTCACCAGTGTGGAGAAGTGTGGAAGGACGAGGCTGAGTTTATTTCTCAAGTCCAGTTTTATTCACATTCACATTCTCCAACATCCAAAAACAGAAAGAGAAAAGAATCCCCCAACATCTGTCCCTTAAATACCCCAGGACATCAAAGCACACAGTCACATTGTCTTTTAATCCCAAATCACAATACATCCCCCACCAGGTCTTCTCGTCTCCACCTAAAGTCCTGGTGGTCAGGAAATCTCTCACGGCCATCTCTTTGCATACAAAAGGCCAGACTTCACAACCTCCTGTTACCCCTAGGAGGTTCAGACCTTTTGTTCCTCTGAGACGTGAAGCATACAATAAGCATACAGTAATAACCATGTGAAGCATATGGAACACACATATGTGCACCACAATATAAGATTTTTTTTCCCACAAATTTTGATATTTTTGTCTTAATCTTGTGCTTTTCTTATAACTAACTAACTAACTAACTAACCTGCACTTATATAGCGCTTTTCTAGTCACAAAGACCACTCAAAGCGCTTTCATGAATACTAACCCTCTATTCTAAGGGCCTATAGGAAACAGATATCTAGGGACAATTTAGAACAGCCAGTTAACCTAACATGCATGTCTTTGGCATGTGGGAGGAAACCGGAGAAATCCCGGAGTAAACCCACGATTGTCTGATCTGATTGTTACCCTTTTCAGCTAAAAATTCTACCCTTTTCATATAAATTTGCAGCCGTTTTCTCATGAAACTGAAGCTTTTTCGGGTAAAATTGTGACTTTTTCTTGCTAATTTATGTTTTTTCCTCATAAAATTGAAACTTAAAACTTAAATTTCAAGAATATTTTTTCATTAATTTTCAGCTGTTCTCATAAATTTATTATATTTTTCTTTGTAAATTTATTACCTTTCATCAGCAAAACTGCAGCATTTCTTGCATAAATTTGTAAACTTTTTCCAGAAATTTTGTGACTTTTTTTTTTTTAAATTATGGGTATGTTTTCCTCAGAAAATTGCAAAAAAAAAATTCTCTAAAACTTAAGATTTTTTGCACAAGTTTTCAGGTTTTCTCATTTTCTTCCTTTTAGGATAGTCTTCTCATGAATGTGCAACTTTTTTCTTGTAAGTTTATTAATTCTTTTCTTGGAAATGTATGAGTTTTTCTTGTTGTTTTTTCCCCCAAGGCTTCAGAGAGCCACTGTCTATGGCCACAAGAGCCACATGCGGACCCAGAGCCGCAGGCTGTAGACCCCTGGGTTAGCATAAAGCTTGGTCCAGGTGCAGAGAATGAAAATAATGTTTTGTTTTATTTTTAGCATTATGGCGTTGATGGACATTATTTTTAGATGGACATTATTTTTATATGGGCGGTTATACGTTTGTACAGGCTATTCAACCTGTAATTTACAAGGGAGAAAACCAGATTTTCTGCGTTTTTCTGGATTTTCACTCCAGTTATCCAGTTAATATCACGGACACACAGATCGTCCCAAATGTCTCCTGAGCCGGTGGACGGAGCCACTGTTTATAGCAGGAGACGGTACAGCAGGGAAGAGCTGCTAGCACTCAACCGCCACCCGGTGCTAATGGAAAAACTCGACATACCGGGTGAACTGAGGTGAAAACGCCGTGATTGCCGGGCTGGAGTAAGGCGGAAGACAAAGAATATAAGGTACAGACCCTCTCTGCCATCCATTGTCATGGGGAATGTACAGTCGTTACTGGGAAAGGTAGATGAGCTAGCGACTATCTCCCGCTACGATAGCATATACCGGGAATGCTCTCTCCTTTTGTTTACCGAGATGTGGCTATCCGAACTAGCAGCAGATGCTAACATTGAACTGGAGGGTTTCCACGCGATACGGGCAGACCGAACACCAGACAGTGGCAAAGCAAGGGGCGGTGGAGTGATAATGTATGTTAACAACAACTGGTGCAGACCGGGACATATCACTGTTAAACAACGGCACTGCAGCAAAGACATTGAGTTGCTAGCTGTTAGCATGCGGCCTACATATCTCCCGAGGGAATACTCACATGTGATCTGCATTGTTGTTTATGCAAATCCGACGGCGAACGCTGGGACAGCGCGTGACATCATCCATTCAGTAACCAGCAGGCTGCAGACAGAACACCCAGATGCTCTTCTCCTCATCTCAGGCGATTTCAACCACGTTTCACTGTCTCCCGTTCTACCCACGTTTACCCAGTATGTCACATGCCACACTAGAGACAATAAAACACTGGACTTATTCTACGCAAACACTAAGGAGGTGTACACCTCATCACAACTCCCCCCACTCGGGAGATCGGATCACAACTTGGTTCATCTCCGGCCGGTGTACAAACCCCTAGTGCACAGACAACCTCCTGCCATGCGCACAGTGAAGTTATGGTCTGAGGAGGCAATGGACACTCTAAAGGGCTGTTTTGAAACCACCACCTGGGAGCAGCTCTGCGAGCCACATGGTGAGGACATCGATGGCCTCACTAACACCATCACGGACTACATCAACTTCTGTGTGGACGACACCGTTCCCACCAAGACCATACGGTGTTGCTCAAACAACAAACCCTGGATCAACCCTGAGATAAAAACACTTCTGAGAGAGAAGAAGAGGATCTTCAGGTCGGGGAACGGGGAGATGCTGAAGTCCATACAGAGGGAGCTGAGGAGAAAGATCAGAGAAGGCAAGGACAGCTTCAGGAAGAAGATGGAGGACAAGCTGCAACAGAGCGACATCAGCGGGGTCTGGAGAAACCTTAAAACCATCTCTGGGCTCCAGAATACCTCCCCCCAGGCCACGGGGTGGGGGTGGGGGGCAGGGAGTGGGCGAACAATCTGAATCTGTTTTTCAATAGGTTTGACCAACCGCCCTCCCCCCTGACTGCACAACAACCACTGCTGCCTCTAAAGACATCAAGTCCTGCTGCCCACTCCCCACTCCACCAACACCCCCCCACTCCTAACACACAGCCCCCCAACCTGACCCTGACTAAGACCCAGGTGAGGACGGAGCTGAGGAAGATCAAGGCGAGGAAGGCGTCGGGACCGGACGGCATCAGCGCAAAGCTCCTCAAGTCCTGTGCAGACCAGCTGTGTGGGATTGTGGAGCACATCTTCAACCTGAGCCTGAAGCTGGGGAGGGTACCACAGCTGTGGAAAACATCTTGTGTGGTACCTGTACCAAAGACTTCACACCCCAAAGACCTGAACAGCTACAGACCGGTGGCCTTGACGTCCCACATGATGAAGACCCTGGAGAGACTGCTCCTTGCTTACCTCCGCCCCCTGGTGGGACCAGCAATGGATCCACTCCAGTTCGCCTACCAGCATGGCATTGGGGTGGAGGATGCGGTGATCTTCCTCCTTCACCGTTCTCTGTCCCACCTGGAGAAGCCTGGGAATGCGGTGAGGATCATGTTCTTTGACTTCTCCAGTGCTTTCAACACCATCCAACCGATGATCCTGAAGGACAAGCTGCTGTGCGCAGGGGTGGACCAGCACCTGTCATCATGGATCCTGGACTACCTCACTAACCGGCCTCAGTTTGTGAGAACCTGGGACTGTGTGTCCGACACGATCATTGGTAGCACGGGGGCCCCCCAGGGAACGGTTTTGGCTCCCTTCCTGTTCACCCTTTATACTGCGGACTTCTCACACAACACAACACACTGCCATCTACAGAAGTTCTCTGATGACTCTGCGATCGTTGGCCTCATCTCCAATGGAGATGAAGCTGAGTACAGAGGGCTTATCCAGGACTTCGTGGACTGGTGCCATCGGAACTGCCTCCAGATCAACGCGAGGAAAACTAAGGAGCTGGTGGTGGACTGCCGCAGGCAAGGACAACCCCTCACAGCACCAGTAAATATACAGGGAACAGATATCGAGATGGTGACATCCTATAAGTACCTGGGTGTTCATCTGAACAATAAACTAGACTGGTCACACAATACCGACGCACTCTACAAGAAGGGACAGTGCAGGCTGTTCCTACTGAGGAGACTCAGGTCTTTTGGTGTACAAGGGGCGCTGCTGAAGACATTCTATGACACGGTGGTGGCATCAGCCATCACTTTTGGAGTGGTCTGCTGGGGCAGTGGCATTATGGCAGCCGATAGGAAGAGACTGAACAAACTGATCAAGAAAGCTAGCTCTGTCCTGGGGCAGCGCCTTGACCCAGTGGAGGAAATAGGAGAGAGAAGGATGGTGGCTAAACTGTCATCTCTGCTGGAGTCCGAGTTCCACCCTATGCAGGACATACTGAATGCACTGAGGAGCTCATTTAGCAGCAGACTACATCATCCTAGGTGCACAACCGAGAGGTTTCGCAGGTCCTTCCTACCAACGGCTGTCAGACTGTACAACCTAAGCAGGGCTGCTCACAGAGATAGCAAAAAGACGTGACAACCTAATAGTTTTGAATGCAAAAGACGCAATAGACTTATACAATGGTCCCCTCCGGCATACAACTAGGAAAATACCGGTCGCTATGGAGGGTGAGAATATGTATGGGCACTGTGATATCCTACCGTGTAGCAATGATCACACTTGAGTTATTTCTTTGGCTAACTCTGCCGTTTATTCTGCAACACACATAATATGACTGAACATGGATTCTGCGCGGGGTTTTCACACTCTTGTTCTAATGTGTCCCCTTAATAGTAGTGCTGAACAATACAGGTAGTTCCCCCTAGAGGCATGTGCCAGTAATGTTTTAAATTAGACTTGCAGTCTACCACATCCCTCCCCTCTAGATTAAACTACTTTTAATTACACTAGCCAATTATGCTAGACATCCTGGAACTCCCATTTAACCCTAAACAATCACAGTTACTTTTAACTTCTTAAACACATGTGCCATACACATAATTTCTTTCTCTTTTTTTTTTTTTTTTTTTTTTTTACATGTATAACACACATAACAGTCTAACTGGGGAATTGGTTTGACTACCGCATCCCAGTGAGGTTCCAGGACGCATTCTTGTCCTGTGGCTGGGGAACTCACTACTGACTAAGTATAGTCCTTCAAGTAGTCTGGAGCTTTCCTAGCTCGCTGAGATCTTCTCACGGCGGGTGAGCCAACTGCAGGTGAAGACTCAGACTGCTCCACTGTTTCGGCTGCTGCAGTGCTGCCCGTAGAATCTGCAGAGACGGTTACCTCAGGTTTCACCTGAAGTGGTGGTTCGTTGATGCTCTCCTCAGGATGGGTGTCAGACAACACCTCTGGTGCCATCGGCAGGGGAATGGAGCTCCTACCATGAACTTGGTCGATGTGTCGCCTCACCACTTGTCCATGGCCTAATGTCACCTTGAATGACACAGGGCCTGTCTTTTCTGTTATTTCTCCTGGTACCCAGGCTGGTCCTGAGCCAAAGTTGCGGGTGTAGACCACGTCTCCTTCTCTCAGTATTCTCTCTCTAGCATGCATGTCATGATAACCTTTTTGTTTCTCTTGTTTGTCATGCACTTTGTTTCTGAAGTCTGGATGTATTAAGTCAAATGTTGACCTCAACTTTCTTCCCATCCATGGACCTGCGTAGTCAATGTGAATTCTTCTCCATGGTTTATCTGGAACTTCCCAGGGATGTAGTGGGGCTGCTGGAGGACTGTTCCTGTTCTCCTGGCATGCCGCACATGACTTCACAAGCGCCTCCACCTCTGCATCCATGTTGGGCCACCACATGTAACTCCTCGCCAACGCTTTCATGCGAGTGATGCCAGGGTGTGCTTGGTGTAGTTGTTGCAGTAAGGCATTCCTACCAGGTGGTGGAACAACCACGCGTCCTCCCCACAGGATACAACCTTCCTGGGTGCTGAGCTCATCCTGTCGTCGGGCATAGGGAATGAACTCAGGACTGTTCATCTTCGGCCATCCTCGCAAGATGTATTCTCGCACTCTTGCTAGAACAGGGTCTTTGTCTGTCCACTTCTTTATTTGTTGTGCGTTCACCAGGGGCACGCCGATATCTTCAAACAATAGCACTCTCTCCTCCTCCTCAGGCGTGCTGTCTCTTCCTCCATCCAAGGGTAGCCTACTCATCGCGTCAGCATTCGTATGGTCCCGTCCGGCTTTGTAAACGATGGTGTACTCATACGCTGCTAATGTAACGGCCCATCTCTGAATTCTCTGAGATGTCATCTGGGGTATGGCTCTCATTTCACTGAACAGTGAAATTAGTGGCTTGTGGTCAGTCACTATAGCGAACTGTCTCCCATACAGGTATTTGTGGAACTTTTTTACACCAAATACTACTGCAAGGCCCTCCTTGTCTAGCTGGGAGTAGTTTTTCTCAGCTGCACTAAGAGTTCTTGAGACGAACCCTATGGGTCTCTCTGAGCCATCCTCCATACGATGAGAGAGTACAGCACCCACACCGTAGGGTGATGCGTCACACGCCAGGATGAGTGGTTTGTTTGAATCATAGTGCACTAACACACTACAGGACTGAAGTAGCGCTTTGGACTCTTCAAACGCCTTCTGCTGCTTGACCCCCCATGACCATTTTTCTTCCTTCTTAAGTAAGGTATGTAGTGGTGCCAGCAGCGTGGAGAGCTTTGGGAGGAACCTATGGTAATAGTTCAACAAGCCCAGGTAGGCTTTTAACTCAGTAACATTTTGTGGCTCAGGCGCCTCCGCAATGGCTTCCACTTTGTCTGTTAGAGGGTGTAGACCACTGGTGTTGATCTTGTGGCCTAGGAACACCACCTCTTTTCCCATGAACTCACACTTGCTTCTTTTCAACCTCAGACCGCTTTTCTCCAACCGTTGAAGCACTTCCTCCAGCGTTTTCAGATGTTCTTGTTCATTTGGTCCTGTACAAAGGATGTCATCCAAATAAATGGCAACATTCGGAATTCCACCTAGGATGCCCTCCATAGTTCTCTGGAATATAGCAGGACTGGAAGCTACTCCAAATGGTAAGCGTGTGTAGGTATATAAGCCTTTGTGTGTATTGATGGTTACATACTTTCTTGATTCTTCTTCCAGGACTACTTGTTGGTAGGCGTGACTCATGTCTAATTTCGTGAAGTGTCGGCCGCCGTTCAGCTGTGCGAAGAGGTCCTCCACTTTAGGAATTGGATACTGATCCACCCGTGATGCTCGATTGACAGTGAGTTTGTAATCTCCACATATTCTAATGGAGCCATCCGGCTTTCTCACTGGGACTATGGGCGCCGCCCATTCTGCAACCTGCACTGGCTCAATGATCTTGTCATCCAGCAGCCTCTGTAGCTCGCTTTCAACCAGTGGCTTGACTGCATAGGGCACCGGTCGGGGTTTGCAGAATCGTGGTTGGGCCTCCTTGTCCACATTAATCTTTGCAGTGACACCTTTTAGCTGTCCTAAGCCTTCTTTGAACACCTCAGCGTGTCTTTCGAGGATCTCCTCCAGCTGCAATTTGGGCTGAGATTCCACTTTATTCACCAACTGATCAATCATGGCCAGTTCTTGTAGCCAACTTCGCCCTAGTAGATTTGGTCCTTCGCTCCTAACTACTACTACAGGTAAGTCCTTTTCTTTGTTTTCGTGCTGCACCTTCACTTGTGCCATGCCTAGCACGTCTAGCTTCTCTCCTGTGTATGTTTTTAATTTTAATGAACAGGGATTTAATTCTGCTGTGTCTGTTTTCTTCCACAGTTGTGTATATTGCTGTTTACTTAATATGGTTACTCCACAGCCTGTATCAACTTCAAATGTTACTTTCATTCCATTAACATTCATGGTACGCGTGATGGGCGCTACCTTGGTCAGCTCCTCTGACGTGTTGTAAATTGTGTGAAAACCCATGTCTTCTGTATCACTTTCTCCCTCCCCTCTCAGTTGATTCGCTCGCTGTTCCTTTCCTGGGCCCTTGTTTTCATACTTTTGCCCTTTTACTGTTGCTTTCAGCACCTGTGCGCTGTCCACCTTTATTCTACATGCTTTCTTAACGTGCCCTCGCTTGCCACAATTATGACACAGCTCAGTGGCAAATTTGCACTCGGCGGCATTGTGCTGGCCTTTGCAGCGATAACAACTGGGGAATTTGTGCTGAGTTTTGTCAGTCGACACTTTGTGGACACCTACTTGGGTCTTAGGCACACGAACATGCGTTGCTGCGTCCTCTGCCAGTTTCCACTGCATTTCTCTCACATCTTTAGCTGCTGTTTCCATCGCTTGGCATAATTCCAAAGCCTTCACAAAAGTGAGTTTTGTTTCAGATAAAAGTCGCCGTTGCATTCGGTCATCATTCACTCCACACACAAGTCTGTCTCTTAACATTTCTTCCAATGAGACTTTGTAATCACAGTGCAGTGTTAATTTCCTCAATTCTGCCACATACTCTGCTATGGACTCAGTGTTCCTCCTTATGCGTGAATTAAATTTGAATCGTTGCACTATTTCACTCGGTTTGGGGCTGAAGTGCTTCTGAAGCTCCGCAGTAATCTGGTCGTACGTTTTATCTTTCGGTAATGCAGGGCTTATTAAATTTCTCAACAAACTGTAAGTAGTTGCACCAACTCCACTCAACAGTACAGCCTTCCTTTTGTCTGGCTCCTCAATCTCATTAGCTTGGAAGAAAAAGTCCAACATTTCACCATATTCTTCCCATGACTGAGTCGAGTTATCAAAAGGGGTTACCGTTCCGATTACAGCCGCCATTGCTCGTCGTGGTGGGGAAACCTCGTTTTTCCTCCTCTGAACTTGCACTCGAACTACTGGAGTCACTTGAGTTCGCCACACTTGCAATGTTCTCTGTTTCTCGCCGCTGATTTTTTTCTTTTAATCCTCGTCGCCAATTGTGTGATATCCTACCGTGTAGCAATGATCACACTTGAGTTATTTCTTTGGCTAACTCTGCCGTTTATTCTGCAACACACATAATATGACTGAACATGGATTCTGCGCGGGGTTTTCACACTCTTGTTCTAATGTGTCCCCTTAATAGTAGTGCTGAACAATACAGGTAGTTCCCCCTAGAGGCATGTGCCAGTAATGTTTTAAATTAGACTTGCAGTCTACCACAGGCACATAATCATACCATGTAGGATAACTAAGTAGATGGTTGTGCTGTTTCATCCCATCTAGCTACAATGCTCCGCACTGTGTGTCTATATACAGTATATACAGTATATATATATATATATATATATATATATATATATATATATATATATATATGTACATATGTATACTTGCTGCTCTTGTTTCTTTTTTTCTCTTGCCTTCTGATTGTTGCTCTGAGTGTTGCTATCCCTGTGCTGTTGCAATCCTGGAATTTCCCCATTGTGGGACTAATAAAGGCTTATCTTATCTTATTATTTCTGCCGCTGTCTCCACCTCTGTCGACATGTTGCAGTGCTGGCCTCAATAATCAGTCACACTGACTGCGGTGATCTTGTTTATTCTGTTTAAATAGCACATTGTATTGTAATTGGCCTCCTGGCTAATCAGCTGCTTGAATCATCAGTACGACGTTATTTTGTCCCCCTCGCCTGGATGTGGGTCGATGTCGATGGAATATGGGTGGGCAATATAAGCTGCGGCTTCAGCCATCACCCATTTCGGATAACTCACGTGGAATTGTATAGTAGAAGGAGTCTTTGTCTAATTTGACCTTGTTGTTATATTATACAGTTTCTTTTAACCTGTAATGTACTATCCGAAATAAAATAAATAAATTCATTCATTCATTCATGTTAAAATGCTGCGGTAATGCTGCATTCAGTGACCAGGAGGAGTGTAGATCTATATGGGGACGTTTACGAGATATGCAGCATAATAGTGACATATATACATATATATAAAAGATCCGTTGTATGTGTTTTTCACTCTCTAAACAAATTTACTTAAACTATAATGTAAAATGTATGTGTATTATGAAACTATCTCATCGTGTTTTGCAACGGTTTAATCCACGCATTCGCCCACTTGTGGCTAAAACAAGAGTTCTAAGATGTCTGAGCTTGGTGGTGACCTTGAATGCAGCCCGTTCCTCCCCAATGGCTGCGTATTTACTTGCTTTGTCAGCGGCGTTCCCACCAGTACTTATCAAAAAAAAGAAAAGAACGAAAGAACCTCGCCTGCTCCTGCTGACACAAACCCCGGACTTTCATCTCAGACTCTAACTTATCTCGCCAGGACTCATCAGCAGTTTCCGTGGACGTTGATCGGGTGTCGATAGGGTTCATTGTCTTTTTTTTTTTTTTTTTCCTCCATCAATCAGGGTAAGATGACGTTAAGATACAATAAAACCGAACCTAACTTCATCCCGGAGCCCGCCAGCAGTATCCGGACTGCCCTCTCCGATCTGTACCTGGAGCAGCTCCTGCACAGCAAAGCAAAACCAGACAAGGTACATGTCGATTTTATTTTGAGACCTGCGGGATTATTGTGGTGTAGTTGTCTTCTTCCGGGGTACCACAGTCACCGCAGGCTGCTGCTGGGCTTTTATTCTTGTTTATTACTGTTGTACTGGACTCGATATTTCGATTTTGTGTGTGAAATCGGTATTGGTTGGTATAAGGCCACTGAAGTTAGCTTAGACATTACACAGGCAGTTTCACTTCCCCCAAAACTGCACATTTATGCTTTTGGACGACTTGGGAAGACGGGGGTAGGTCACGTGAAAGGGTGTAAATTTGCAGCTTTGACATCCACCCATGAACTGGCTGTGCTAACTCTGCTAAACTAAAGAATTAGCCCAGCCAGCTGTCTGCATCTCACTACTGTTGGCTACTTTGTAAACTAGAAAAGCACTCAGAGAGCGCATACCTCCGCCAAGGCTCTCATGGATCACCTCCAAAATGTAATGGGCTTGGCGTGTAGGGCAGGAGTCGGTCCTGGTGAAAACTGCGCCAAAGTCTGTCCACTTGTTTTGGACGATTCTTGCTAACACACGGCGAGAAGTTAAGAGCCTTGGTGGAGGTATGCGTTCTCGGCTCATCGCCAAAATGTTAGGGGTTCCTCTCTAGGCCAAGGACCACCTCTGGTGAAAATTTCATCAAAATCCGTACCGTAGTTTTTGCGTAATCCTGCTAACAGCTGGACGAGCAAGCAAACAGACCACCCCGATTACATTACCTCCTTGGCGGAGGTAATTATTAGGCCTATGGCGGGGGTTGGCAACCTGTGCTACCCAAAGAGCCACTGGGAGTGACTTTTGTATCTTGAAAAAATCTGCCTGGAGCCTCAAAAATATCTGAGCCTAAAAACTGTGATAAAACAGCAGAATTACGACGACAATCTGGCCTGACAACATCAGGATCACAAGCTTTTTTTCTTATAAATATGCAGTGTTTTTAATCATAAATTTGCCACCTTTTTCTTCATAAAATTGCTACTTTTTCTGATAAATTTCAGATTTTTTGTAAGAAGTTTGTTTTTTTTCCTCGCAAAATTGTGATTTCCTTATTAAACGTTTTTTTTTTTTTCAAAATTTGTTATATCTTTGCCATAAATGAGTTTTGCGTTTTTCCTAAATTTAGCATATTTTTCTTTGCATGTTTTATACCTCTGTTGAGTGAAATTGATAATTCATAGATGTGGATTTTTTTGCATAATCATCTGCTTTTCTCATAAGATTGTCTTATCTGATTGTTACCCTTTTCAGGTAAAAATGCTGCTTTTTATAAATTTGCAATTATTTTCTCATAAATTGTAGCTTTTCATGGTAAATTTGACTTTTTTTCTTGACAATTTGTGGGTTTTTTCCCCCTCATAAAACTGCAAAATTTTCCCTAAATTTTGAGTATTGTTGGCATAAATTTTTAGCTTTTCTCATAAATTCCTTTTTCTTTCTTTCTTTCTTTCTTACTTTCTTTCTTTCTTTCTTTCCTGCAATTTACCTTTATTACCTGCAATTCTTACATAAATTTATTACATTATTCTCATAAAACTCAACTTTTTCCAGTAAATTTATGATTCCTTTTCCAGAAATTTTGTGACAATTTTCTTGCAAATTTGTGGATATGTTTTCTTCAGGAAATTGCAGATTTTTTCCCTAAAATTGTGAGATTTTTTTTGCATAAATTTTCAAGTTTTCTCATATTGTACTTTTTAGGATAGTTTTCTTGAATGTTTCTTGTAAATTTGTTGCTTCTTTTCTTGGAAATACATGAGGTTTTTTTTTCTAAGGGCCTCAGGGAGCCATTATCTATGTGCAAAAGAGCCACATGTGGCCCCAGAGCCGCAGGTTGCACATCTCTGGCCTATGGTGTGATATTGTGTGTGTGGGGGAGTGTCTCGTGGGCCAGTGTCAAGTGTGAATTTGGAAAAGTCAGCACACAGCTTCTGAGGGAAGTGGAGGAGGGAGGAAGCCTCTTTCCTGGCATCAGCATTTTGTTGTTCAGCAGCCTTGAGTCACAGTCTTGACCACGTATCTGTCTGCTCCTGCTAACCACAAGGTCACAAGACGCCCTTATCTAAGAGAGAAAACTGATATATGTAGTAACAGTCACCTGTGATTAATGCTGTTTTATTCTATAGGTCTGAGTTTTGTTTTGCAGCCTTAGGTGAGTTAGGTTCTTACTTAAACCAACGTAAATTCACACGTGTTTACACACAAAAATGCTTCAAATACAACCTGCTACTTCAGTCTCCCTTTTCATTGTCAGAACCTCAGCCATTAAAAAAAATACGAAACAGACAGAAGTCCAAATCTTCAGACAAGTCTATTACCCTCAGGAGGTTTCTTAATTATCATTTCTTAATTTGATATTAATTATATTATATAATTTATGAATTATATAATTCATAATTTATTCAATCTTATATTGATAAGATTGAAGAGTCCAGAGGACAGGTATGCAGCGCTTAGAACAGGAACGAGGCATTTTTAGCAGATTTTGGCCAGCGAATTCCCAAAGGAGCCACAAAACATTAGAGCTTTAAGTCGAGTAAACATCCATGTCAGCGTTAGTAGTAGAGAGGTTTTTTAATTGTCAGTATGAAACTTTTCTTTCATAAATTTGCGACTTTCTATTCATACATCTGCATTTTTGTTATCGATGTAAATTTGCAACTTCAGTCAAAATTATTCATACAAATTTGTGAATTTTACTCCTAAATTAGCAACGTTATCCTTTATAATTTGAGACTTTAGTCATATAGATTTAAGATTTTAGTTCTTATACTTGCAACTTTATTCTCATTATTTTGCTGCCTTTTTGATTTCCAGCTTTTTCTTTTGCATGTGCAACTTTTTTTCTTGTAAATTAGAATTTTTTCTCTAAAATGTACAAATTTTCATGTAAATTTGAGACTATATATAAGGACCTTTTATCATAAAATTGAGATTTTACCATGTAATTTTTTTTTTATTATCATTAAAGTCAACTTTATTACATGTAAATTAGCAATTTTTATTGGCTAATTAGCAGCTTTTAACTCATAAATTTGCAACTTTCTAACTAATCTTTTTATTTTTCCGGTTCCGGTTCCGCCGGACCGGTGGCGCCACACGAGTAGGCTGCCCGTTGCAACAGCCTTTTTTTTTTATCTTCCTTCTTCTTTCTACACCTTTCACTCTGTATATATATCACGGATCGCCCCGGGGGTCTCCCGGGTCGGCGGACGGAGCCACGGTTTGCAGCGGGAGACGTTACAGCGGGGAGGAGCTAGTGCTAGCTAGCACTTGGCCGCCGCCCGGTGCTAATGGGAAACTCGACATACCGGGAGCTGTAGCGAAAACGACGCGGGTGCCGGGCTGGAGTTTAGGCGGCGTGCAAGAAATATAAGACAGAATAATAAAGAGCGATGGCAAGAACCAAGCAGACCGCCCGTAAAATCTACTGGAGGAAGAAGCCCCCCAGGAGACAGCTAGCCACCAGGGCTGCTCGGAGAGGCACTCCGGCCACCGGCAGAGTGAAGAGGCCTCGCCGTCACAGGCCCGTGGCTCTGAGAGAGATCTGTCGCTACCAGAAATCCACGGAGCTGCTCATCCGTAAGCTGCCCGTCCAGCGCCTGGTGAGGGAGATCGCTCAGGACTTCAAGACCGTCCTGCGTTTCCTGAGCTTCGCCGTCATGGCTCTGCAGGAGACCAGCGAGGCCCACCTGGTGGTCTCTTCTTCGCTAAGGGGGTCACCATCATGCCCAAAGACTTCTAGCTGGCCCGCCGCATCCGCGGAGAGAGAGCTTAGACTTTCTGCTGCACATTCACCAACCAACCATAATGCTCTGCACTGTGTGTCTATATATATACATTTATAGTAATATGGACATATGTTTACTAGATGTTGTTTTTTCTTGCCTTCTGATTGTTGCTCTGAGTGTTGCTATCCCTGTGCTGTTGCAATCCTGGAATTTCCCCATTGTGGGACTAATAAAGGCTTATCTTATCTTATCTTATCTTATCTTATCTTATCTTAATTAAAAGCCCACTTCTGAAAAGAAAGCGCACACAAAGCAAAAGATCATACAACCCTATAATCTGTCATCTACAGTGGGGTAAAAAAGTATTTAGTCAGCCACCAATTGTGCAAGTTCTCCCACTTAAAAGATGAGAGAGGTCTCCAATTTTCATCATAGGTATACCTCAACTATGAGAGACAAAATCTAAGAAAAAAAAATCCAGAAAATCACATTGAAGGATTTTTAATGAATTAATTGGTAAATTCCTCGATAAAATAAGTATTTGGTCAATAACAAAAGTTCATCTCATTACTTTGTTATATACCCTTTGTTGGCAATGACAGAGGTCAAACGTTTTCTGTAAGTCTTCACAAGGTTTTCACACACTGTTGCTGGTATTTTGGCCCATTCCTCCATGCAGATCTCCTCTAGAGCAGTGATGTTTTGGGGCTGTCGCTGGGCAACACGAACTTTCAACTCCCTCCAAAGATTTTCTATGGGGTTGAGATCTGGAGACTGGCTAGGCCACTCCAGGACCTTGAAATGCTTCTTACGAAGCCACTCCTTCGTTGCCCGGGCGGTGTGTTTGGGATCATTGTCATGCTGAAAGACCCAGCCACGTTTCATCTTCAATGCCCTTGCTGGTGGAAGGAGGTTTTCACTCAAAATCTCACTATACATGGGCCCCATTCATTCTTTCCTTTACACGGATCAGTCATCCTGGTCCCTTTGCAGAAAAACAGCCCCAAAGTATGATGTTTCCACCCCCATGCTTCACAGTAAGTATGGTGTTCTTTCTCCTCCAAACATGACAAGTTGAGTTTTTACCAAAAAGTTCTATTTTGGTTTCATCTGACCATATGACATTCTCCCAATCCTCTTCTGGATCATCCAAATGCTCTCTAGCAAACTTCAGACAGGCCTGGACATGTACTGGCTTAAGCAGGGGGGCACGTCTGGCACTGCAGGATTTGAGTCCCTGGCGGCGTAGTGTGTTTCTGATATAGCCTTTGTTACTTTGGTCCCAGCTCTCTGCAGGTCATTCACTAGGTCCCCCCATGTGGTTCTGGGATTTTTGCTCACCGTTCTCGTGATAATTTTGACCCCACGGGGTGAGATCTTGCGTGGATCCCCAAATCGAGGGAGATTATCAGTGGTCTTGTATATCTTCCATTTTCTAATAATTGCTCCCACAGTTGATTTCTTCACACCAAGCTGCTTACCTATTGCAGATTCAGTCTTCCCAGCCTGGTGCAGGTCTACAATTTTGTTTCTGGTGTCCTTTGACAGCTCTTTGGTCTTGGCCATAGTGGAGTTTGGAGTCTGATTGTTTGAGGTTGTGGACAGGTGTCTTTTATACTGATAACGAGTTCAAACAGGTGCCATTAATACAGGTAACGAGTGGAGGACAGAGGAGCCTCTTAAAGAAGTTGTTACAGGTCTGAGAGAGCCAGAAATCTTGCTTGTTTGTAGGTGACCAAATACTTATTTTACCGAGGAATTTACCAATTAATTCATTAAAAATCCTTCAATGTGATTTTCTGGATTTTTTTTTCTCATTTTGTCTCTCATAGATGAGGTATACCTATGATGAAAATTGGAGCCCTCTCTCATCTTTTAAGTGGGAGAACTTGCACAATTGGTGGCTGACTAAATACTTTTTTGCCCCACTGTATATATTGGATCACTGGGGCTCCTGATTCTTGAAAAGCAGGGGGCTTGTCTGAAATGCTTCCCTCACATATTGTTTGACTCAAAAGGATGGTCTGCTCTTCTAAATGATTCTCAAATACATCTGTCCTTTTAACCGTCTCCTTGTTTATTCCATGGTAATATTCTAGCGCAGGTTCTTGCAAGATATTGGGGCCGTGCGTCAAATCAGATGAATACCTTTAATCACGTATATCTCCTTACATTGGAGTCTAAATGGGGGAGATGATGGAGCTAATTTAATTAAAATAGATTTTATTGCTAATTACAAACTAGAGGAGAGTCATTCTTGTGTTATCAAATCGGAATTAATGCTCCCATACTGTGCCTTTTTCATCCTCGAGGACAGGTGAATAGTTGTAAAGACCAAAGACGATTTCTATGTTGTTTTACAGTTCACAGAAAAAGCTGTCTTTAAAGTTCTGTCTGAAACTGTTTTCAACCTGCTCATGAATATTAATGAGCCCCTAATCTACTGGGTAAAGGTTAAAACACACAAAATGTCAATAGTTTATTACATTGTAATAATTTATACTTTTTGACAAGCTAGTAGGGGTGGGGAAATTTAGGCACACAATCCATCCAGGCACCTTTTTTCCTAACGGGCTCCATGTGCGTCTCCATTGTGTCTTGTGACAAAGACCATCCAGGTGGGCGCCAGCTTCCACGTTTAAGAGTCTCGCTTTTTTTTTTTTCCCATCAAAATTAACTACGTTATTAATTAATATTTAAGAATCAGAATCTTGACATTTGTGCATTGATTCAGAATCATTCACATCTGCATCGCGATGCTATCCGCTCGGTATCTGTTCTAATAGGTAAGAGTAGTGTCTCATGGAGTGGCAAATGTTGACGAACGTAGCGATTTTTGAATTCGCCAACTTTTCTGACGAATGTTGGTGAAAGTCAAGCTTAGTATCTCACCAAGCATCGAATGCTGAGGAATGTTCAGGAATGCTTTGCTTTGTGGGTTTCCTCT
Source organism: Pholidichthys leucotaenia (assembly GCA_020510985.1). Taxonomy (NCBI): domain Eukaryota; kingdom Metazoa; phylum Chordata; class Actinopteri; order Cichliformes; family Pholidichthyidae; genus Pholidichthys; species Pholidichthys leucotaenia. Next base: position 21,726,825 of record CM035844.1, read on the forward strand.
GGGTTTGTAAAAGGTTGCAAAACAGTTCACACAGTTTTTAAGGTCACCAGCAGTTTTGTCATAAAGGGTCTTAAGCTACGGTCACAAAGATTCTTACGAGCGATGGGTTTGTAAGAATCTCCCAGTTCCTACCAATTCTGGAGTTTGCAGACATTCGTGGAGGGGGGCATAGTTTCTTACAGCTGCTGTTCAATTCGCAAGAGCAACTTGAAGCTTTCTTGAGAAATGAGGTGCTTTTCTGTCGTACGATGGCCATAGAGTTCTTACATTCTTGGGTGCCTTGGGATCTTCCTACAGCATACTTACTGTCATCTTAAGAAAATTTTTGTGCAACTCACGGCACTCTCAAGTCATTGGTAGGAAGATTTTATGGCTTTTGGCACATTTTGCCGGCACAAATGTCGCACAAATGATATACTTCCACCTTATGAGCGCCTCACTACTGCAAATCTCCGTTCAAATGGGAATTTGTATGGCGTTTGCTACGACCGCCGTAAGGGGCCCTCAAGAGCAACTTAAGGTGTTCTTGAGGCATACTTACGGCCAACATCTTGCATAGTTCTTACATTGTTCCTATGGCATTCATATGGCCACCCTACGGTGAGGGGTTTTCGTGGGCCGTTCGTAGAAATCTTGACAAGACCATCGACTTGGCCACAAACTTCCAAACGGTCTACAAACGTTGGATTCTCCTACGGCCGCCTTAAAAAGGCCTTATGAAATGGTCCAAAAATCGCTCATACAGTGTTTGCAGCTGTTCGTAAGGTATTGGTGACCATAGCTTTAAACAGCTGCTAGTATTCACTACTTGGCAAACCAAAAAGAACTGTAGCGACACACGTTACAACCATTTGCAAGCATGTTGCAGCTGTTTGCAAACGTTTGCAGTTGTTTGTGGAAAACACATTCACCAAAAACATTAGTATGTTTCCAAAATTTGTTGGCGACAAGAAAAACTGTTTGGGTCCTTAAAAATTGTCCATGAACTGTTTGGCAACCTTTTAGGAACCCTGACATAACCCAAAAATCAGTGCGTTTACCTGCGTTCGCCACTCCGTGAGAGACGAGGGTAAGCACTCTGATGAGAGTCGGGATGTGAATTGTGAATTTACATTTAACAGTTTTTCGTACCTATAATATGCTCACCACAAAAAATTGACTTCATCTAGCATTGTGGAGCAACTTTACCATGCTCTGATAACATTATTTTCTTATGGGTTTGCTTGGCAGATTTAGATTGACATACTTTTAGGAATAAGAGCATAAACTCCAAAAGTAAGAAACTGGATGTACCATTCAGAATCTAATTTTATCCTCTCATCATACTACTTCAACTAAATACTGTCTGGTAATGCCTGGATATGTAGCAACACAAGGCTGGTAAATAAATATCAGGTTGCACTAAGAAACTGCTTGTCAATTGCTGCTTCTGGTGTTTTCTATCATTTCTTGTTATACAAGTGCAGAAACTTGAAATACTTCAGTGCATGGATGTGCCCTTCTCCCCCCATTGGTGGCTGTTGCACAGCTGAATTTATTTTTTCTTTGCATGAGGTGAGGCCTTGATCATGATTGCTTTATTGTAGGGCTGACCTGGGAGAAGAGATAATACTCTGTACTTTTTAGCTGATGTGTCATGTCCTCAGAAAGTTTATGCTGATAAAGGTAATTGCATCTCAGACGTTCCATTAGTAGCCACCTTCTATGTCTTTTCATATTTGTGTAGAAAGAATAGCAGTTTACTGTGAGTGAGTTATGATGCATTGTTAGCTCGTGTCCTGGGTTTCTTTAGTTATCAGTGGAGCTGTCAGGATCTCCTGTGTCAGTGTGACTAAGTGGGGAAGAAGATTCTAATGTCCGTAATTGTTTGCAGCTCTCTGGTATTAGCCTATGCATTGTGGAGAGCAAGCTTCCCTACGTTACCCCCGGTGATGGCACCAGTGGTCTCCATGACCACATGAGCTCCGACGGACCAGATGACTGGACATGGTTAATGAGGTGTTATAACACCGGGTTAATTTTCAACTTTGAACATATGTCAAAACTGCAAAGGAGGCATGCTGTTGGCAAACACGAGCAGAAACTGTTTGAGTTAATTAATTACCTGAATTGAACAGTGAACTCGGTTAGTTTGGTTTATTTGGTGTGATATGTTATGCTAAATGTTGTTTTTTTCTTTTTACAGGCAGCTATGCAAACGTATGAGAATAAGGGGGCAGAATTTTACACAAACGGCAGCGCCAGACCCACAGATTGTGCAGAGGGGATCAGGATGAAAGAAGTGTCGTTTGAAAAGAACCCATCAGAGCCCATGGTCAGCTGCCCGATCACACATGCACTCGTTTTAACCTTTTTTTCTAAATGACCATTATCCCCCACTGACTGTGCTTTTTTTTTTTTTTTCCTGTAGGGGGTCACGCTAAAACTGAATGACAAACAGCGTTGCACGGTGGCCAGAATATTGCACGGTGGGATGATCCACAGACAAGGTATTAAGTCTGCCGCGTGGTTTTTGCTTCTAGAGATGAGGTATAACAAAAACTGGGGAAACACCTGTTCCCTAAGGTCTGTTGGGAAATAAGGAAACAAAACAGGAAACTGAAGCAACTGTAGCTTTTTGGGGGCTTCTTTATTTGAATTGAGACACTCATAACACCTGAAAAATCCTGCACAGAATATCTTGTCCAAAATTCTGCCTTAAAAGAAAACCGATGACTGATGACTAAACAGTTTATTTGACGTCAGACTGCTAAACTTCCTCAGTCCACCTGCGTGGAAAAACTGCCGTCAGATTCCTGGACTTAGGCAATGATTTTAACTCAAATATCAACCTCTGACCTCTTTTCTTAACTTTTTCCTTTTATTTGTATTAATATTTATTTGTTTGTTTGTTGTCTTTGGTTGATTGCTGAGTGTGCGCCTTGATTGATTTCAGCTGCTCACTTTGCTGTGTGAAAAAAATGTTTCCATAATGGTTAATTGAAAGAGAATGACTGGCAGAAGGCAGTGTGACCACTACAGGACGCTGGAACGCTGAACGTGTGAATATCATGTTTGTGGGAGCAAACAAAGAAAACTAAAAGCTTTAAGGACTAGCTGAAAAATCAACACAATGACCAGCAAACTGATGAAATTTAGATTAGGGTTTTTTTATTGTTGTGTTTTTCCATTATCTAAAGAAAAAACAGAAGAGCAACGCACTGAATCTTTTGACTTGGGACAAAACTGGATAAAAATATTGAAAAAAATAGAATTGATGCTCAAATAAACTACATGCATGAATCTACCAAAGACGAGGCTACGTAACTATGCTTCAATTCACCCACCAACCTTTTTTCTTTTTTTAATAAACATGCTTTTTGCCTTTCCACCGTCAGACACCAAGAACTAGATCAACAAAAACTGTACCATAGTCAAGTTTTTACCTAGCCTGACAGAACCTAAAAGAAAGTTACTTTCAACATGTACTGTATATGTTTTTGTTAGGAAGGTTTACATCTGTGCTTTTTAAATTGGACTGTATATTAGAATATTCACTGTAACCTCAACATCAACCAAAAGGATTTTTAAATTTGAAAACATAATATAATGGTAGGAGACAGATTATATTTTCACATATGACCAAGAATCTTTCACAAAATACACTGAGCATAAGTTATTGTACATTTTATTTCTAACTTCCACCTGTCCACTTTATTGTGCATGTTGAATAGGGATTATCTAGTATTGTCTCTCCAGCCCTTGTTCATCAGTTCAATAAATAAATGCAAAATTTGCATTGTAGACAAAAACGAAAGCTATTCATCGTCTTATGATACGAAAATTAAAATGACAGGTAACAACAGATTATGACCTGCAACCCTGTCTGTCAAAATGTTTGATAACTAGAAACTGTAGTGTAACTTCTGCTTTAGATGGAGTTTTTGTTGGTCAAATGTGCAGTGTCATTGTGCTGCCATAAATCAGTAACGTGCCAGCTTTGCGCCCAGCTGCTCCTTTTTTAAACGGCACAACTTATACAAATTGAAAGCATCATAGAAATTGTTTATTTGGACAACAAGGGCACAGATTGTAAAAATGGGCAATGTACTACCAGAAATTCTCAAAGCCACTGGCAGAAGGCACAAAGTGCAGCAGAAATTTCGTGCTTTAGCTCACTGTAATAGGGCACAGTGAGTTGCAGAAGAAAAAGTAAAACAAGTTAAGGATGTGAGTAAGAAACAAAACAGGAGAAAGAACTGGAAGCATAGCCAGAGTATAACAGCCATAACGGCTCCAGATGGAGATGATCTAGACTGGTGGCCTTCAATAGGCGGCCCTCGGGCCACATCTGGCCCGCAAGTTGTGATTCCTTCACTACTGTGTGTTTTGGTTTGGTCAGCACCTGTAAACATGGACTGTTATCTCCATGCCAACAATGCGCTGACAGTCTGTTGCAGCGCAAGTGGCACTTTTTTTACTTTCACTTTTGGAGCAGTTTGCTACTTTGCTATTCAATACTTAGTAAGCATTAGGAGCCTAGATTGAATGGAAATGGCATGTTCCAAGTTTGCTGCTAATAAGAAAAGTGGACAGTGAAAATCGACAATTCAGAGATGAATGGACGGAGCAATTTGCATTTGTTCTCCCTCCTACCAGCACAAGACTAATGTGCTTAATATGCCAGGAGACCACAGCTATGATAAAGATTTCCAATTTTAAACAGCATTATGAGAGCAAGCATAGGAACTTTAAAGAGACATTTCCTCAAAATTCAGAGGTACTAAAAACAAAAATGAATACACTGAAATCGTCATCTGTCATGTCCACTGCGTAACTTGCAGCGAACATATGAATGGATACAAGCCCAACGTGCAGTTATGTAACATGTTTATTAACAGAAGGAAAAAATATACAAAATGTCCATATACAGTCACAGATAGGTGATGAGACAACCGGCTACAAGCTTCGTTGGCGAGGAGGAAATGCCAAGCACACTCCCGTCTAAGCAGGAGTGGAGAGTAAGGCAAAAATAAGGAGGCCATACATACGTGTCAGAGCGGAAAGGCTCTGGAGCAACAACACAATTCAGTCCAAGGAGAAGAGCCAACAGTCCACGAGCCAAAAAGTCCCAAGTAGACTAAGCTACCACACTGACTGATCACACTGCCTTCCATAAGTACCCAAATTACTAATGAAAGCAAGTGGACACAGCAGTGTGACAAGCAAGTGCATGACTGATTGGAACTCTGTGTGTGTGTGTGTGTGTGTGTGTGTGTGTGTGTGTGTGTGTGTGTGTGTGTGTGTGTGTGTGTGTGAGAGTGTGAGTGTACGTGCGTGTGTGTGCATGTGGTAATAAGATGCAGCCGGTGAATGTCTGGCGAGAGGAGGAGGTGTGGCCGTAGGATTGGCAGAGCGCCAGGCTCAAAATAATCTGCCAGCTGAAAATAATAAGCACAATCAAAGCCCTACAGCCACAAATCATGTTCGGGGTTGTTTTCAGAGCCCCCTTCCCAAGGGGTGGATACCAGACACCCACCGTACCATCAAAAACAGAAAACAAAACCCAAAAGGAGAACTTACCCCCCCCCCCCCCACCCAGAAGGCCAACACAACAAACCAGGGCTGGAGATGGGGGGAAACGGGTTAGGAGGGATTAACAAAGGAGAGAAAAAGACCACAATGCAACACTTTCCAACCCCAAAATCACAATAGCCCCTCCCCGAAACCCAAGAGTCCCAAGGCTCAGGGTGCCGGCCACTGTCCCAGTCCCACAAATGTCCATGAATTCCATGAACCAGGCCAGGTAGCCTGCCAAAGTCCAACTCCAACCGGACCACCTGGCAACGTGAGTTGGGTGGCTTGCCAGGGAAATTTGGCCACCCAACCCAGCAGTACAGTATATTGGGCAGCCGGCCTGAGCCCCTTAGCCACCAGGCCAGATGAGACAGGCCACAAGGCGATCCCTTCATAGGAAGACATAGACCTTCGGGCGGCCGGGCTGAACAGTTGAGCCACCAGGACCGGAGGGGCGAACGAGGAGGCGGCCTACCCGCCAGGAGGCTCAGGGGTGGGTGGCCGGACCAGGGACTGGGAATCCCAACAACAACTGGTAGCAGGACCAGGTAACTGACAGCGGCGCCCAGTAGGACGAGGAAGAACACCCAGCAGGCCACCAGGAGAAAAAAGTCGACCCAGGTGTCCTCAGATCAGCCAGTCACACCCGTGATGGTCCCGGCTTGGGGCAGAAACCCGGCTACACCTGCGGTGGTCCCAGCCCGGGACAGCGTTGCACCGGCGGTGGCCCCTTCCCGGGACCTCATTGCTCCTGCGGTGAGCCCTGATTGGGCCAGTGTAGCACCCACGGTGGAACCCGGCTGGGCCACTGCTGACCTCCACGCCGTCTTGACCCTGGGCCAGCCGACCCGTATGAGAATTCAAGCCAGGAGGTGGTCGATCACAGGCACCCCTGGAAACCTGGGCTGAAGCGGAACCCAACCCACGACCTTCGGCAGACACCACTGATGCCGCTCTGCTTCAGCTTGTCCTCCATCTTCTTCCTGTAGCTGTCCTTCCCCTCTCTAATCTTCCTCGTTAGCTCCCTCTGTACAGACTTCACTTATAACAGTAATCCACCGTAGATCATGCGTTGCTGCCAATTAAAGGTGAGGTGACGAGCCATTCTGATTGGTTTATTGCATGTTCTACCCAAAATACACTTCTGAATAATTAAGAGAGTTTTTGCACTTTTCTTGCTGCCTTCCATGATTGTAAGCGCAAATTGGACTTGAACACGCCCATAAATGATGTTTGCACTTTTGACATCACATTTTTGAGTCGACCACCATGATAGGCCAGTCTGCTTCCACTGCTGTCTATCCTGTCTTACAAATTATTCTCTTATTTCTGGCTGCGTAGTGGTTTCCTTTCTTAGCCTTTTTGATGTTCTCCATTTCTGCTCCTACTCTCCCCCAAAGACAGGTGTTCAATGGTTGCTTGACTAAAAAGCACAAAGTTGGCATAACATTAACATTTTTATTACCTCCACCAAGGAGGTAATGTTTTTACTGGGGTTTGTCTGTCTGTTTGTCTGTTTGTCTGTTACCAACATAACTCAAAAACTTAAGAACGGATTTTGACAAAATTTTCAGGAAAGGTGTGTAATGGCACGGGGAACAGATGATTAGATTTTGGTGATGCTCTGAGAGTGCATACCTCCACCAAAGCCTTTGTTTGTATTTGTGCAGCAGGATTATACAAAAACTACTGGATGGATTTGGATGAAATTTTCACCAGAGGTGGTTCTTGGGCTAGAGAGGAACCTATTTTGGTGATGATCTGACAATGCATACCTCAGCCACGGCTCTTATCTTCTCACAGTGTGTTAGCAACAATACTCCAAAACTGATGGACAGACTTTGATGCAATTTTCACCACAAGTGGCTATAGGCCTACACACAAACCCACTACATTTTGGAGGTGATCCATGAGAAATGGAAGGAGCCTTGGCGGAGGTATGCGCTCTATGAGTGCTTTTCTAGTTAATCATATTTTCCTATAATAGAGAGGGAGTGTGTCTAACTATTCTCCCCATTATGGTAGTTAAGCCCTATGTTCCATTTCTGACCCTCATTTCAGCAAAAATAATTAAAAAAAAGTAGAAAATGCTGATACCACATAATTAGTACATAATCATTGTTTGCTACAGTAATAACATATTCCTCTATTTTGTATAATTAAAGTGTATAAAAACATGAAAAAATGATGCATTCCCAGTGAATGTCAACTCTGTCATTTTCTTGTCAACTCCATCAGACAGAAAATCTGATGGAGTTGACAAAATAAGCTTTTTTTTAAAAAAAAATCTAAGAGTTCATGGTGTAGCTGTTTTATTCCTGGCTACACCATTCTGGTTAATGAAAGAAAAACCCACAATGGTCACAGAAATAACTTGAATCTGACAAAAGTGGTAATAAATAAAAATTCTATGAAAATTAACCAATGAAAATCAGACAATTCTTTTGAATTGTGGTTCAACAGAATTATTTAAAAAAAACAAACTCATGAAACAGGCCTGGACAAAAATGATGGTACCCTTAACTTAATATTTTGTTGCACAACCTTTTGAGGCAATCACTGCAATCAAACGATTTCTGTAACTGTCAGTGAGACTTCTGCACCTCTCAGCAGGTATTTTGGCCCACTCCTCATGAGCAAACTGCTCCAGTTGTCTCAGGTTTGAAGGGTGCCTTCTCCAGACGGCATGTTTCAGCTCCTTCCACAGATGTTCAATAGGATTTAGATCAGGGCTCATAGAAGGCCACTTTAGAATAGTCCAGTGTTTGACTCTTAGCCATTCTTGGGTGTTTTTAGCTGTGTGTTTTGGGTCATTATCCTGTTGCAAGACCCATGACCTGTGACTGAGAGCAAGCTGTCTGACACTGGGCAGCACATTTCTCTCTAGAATACCTTGATAGTCTTGAGATTTCATTGTACCCTGCACAGATTCAAGACACCCTGTGCCAGATGCAGCAAAGCAGCCCCAGAACATAACAGAACCTCCTCCATGTTTCACAGTAGGGACAGTGTTCTTTTCTTGGTATGCTTCATTTTTGCGTCTGTGAACATAGAGCTGATGTGCCTTGCCAAAAAGTTCCAGTTTTGTCTCGTCTGTCCATAGGACATTCTCCCAGAAGCTTTGTGGCTTGTCAACATGCAGTTTGGCAGATTCCAGTCTGGCTTTTGTATGATTTGTTTTCAACAGCAGTGTCCTCCTTGGTCGTCTCCCATGAAGTCCACTTTGGCTCAAACAACAACGGATGGTGCGATCTGACACTGATGCACCTTGACCTTGGAGTTCACCATGAATGTGTTTAGAGGTTGTTCTGGGCTCTTTTGTTACCATTCGTATTATCCGTCTCCTCCTGCGGCCACGTCCAGGGAGGTTGGCTACAGTCCTGTGGATCTTAAATTTCTGAATAATATGTGCAACTGTAGTCACATGAACATCAAGCTGCTTGGAGATGGTCTTATAGCCTTTACCTTTAACATGCTTGTCTATAATTTTCTTTCTAATCTCCTGAGACAACTCTCTCCTTTGCTTCCTCTGGTCCATGTTTAGTGTGGTACACACCATGTCACCAAACAGCACAGTGACTACTTGTCACCCTTTAAATAGGCCGACTGACTGATTACAAGTTTGTAGACACCTGTGATGTTAATTAGAGGACACATCTTGGTTGAACATGTCCCTATGGTCACATTATTTTCAGTCTTTCTAAGGGGTACCATCATTTTTGTCCAGGCCTGTTTCATGAGTTTGTTTTTTAAAGTAATTCTGTTGAACCACAATTCAAAAGCATTGTCTGATTTTCATTGGTTAATTTTCATAGAATTTTTATTTATTACCATTTTTGTCAGATTCAAGTTATTTCTGTGACCATTGTGGGTTTTTCTTTCATTAACAGAGGGGTACCAACAATTTTGTCCACGGCTGTAGATGCTAACATAACTTACTGAATGAAGATAAAATTATCTCAAGATTTCAAACAATTTTATCAGAAACTGGATGATGGTGTTGACGTATCATGGGTGCGTCATGTCAAATTTCAACATTCTGATTTAAAGTACTCACAAAATATAAAACTTACAAGAGCTTCTCTGCCAGAGATGCACTTTGTATAGAAGGAGTTTTGAAAATGGGTCTTCAGAGCGACACCTGAGCCCAAAATAGCCTGACTTTATTATATTTTTATAATTGTCTGATGGAGTTGACATAAAGTTGGGACACGCCTTTAAAATGTAAAAATGAATACATTGATGAAAAAGGCTCTTTTTTTAATAACTGAAAAAAGTTAAGCAGTTTTATTGCACATGAAAGTTAAAACGTTTTCTCTGAGAACAGGCTGTTTTAGAGGTAGTGGGGAGACAAGAAGTGTCATAAATTTAATATAATAATGATTAAATGAAATTGAAAGGAATAATTGTGCTCAATTCATTCTATACTTAATCCCTCATGACAGCATCAGTTTTAAATATTTCAATTTTTTTGTCCAATAGGACCTGCTTTGTCCAATGTCTGAAGAATCAGTGACCGTTTCCCGTTTTTGCTTTCACTCTTTCTCTGTACTTTTGGTGCTCTAATTTCTAAATTAAAAATGGTGGTCACAAAGCAGACAGATGTAAATTCTATCCCTTTAAAGCTTTGGGAAGAAAATTCTGTATTATAAATTATACCCTATCCTCAACGTGTGTGGCTGTATTCACCCATTCACTGTATTTGTTGTGATTTTGCTCCAGGCTCCATCCATGAAGGGGATGAAATAGCTGAAATCAACGGGAAAACTGTGACAAACCAAACTGTCGATCAGCTGCAAAAGATTCTGGTGAGCTGACCACTAGCTGACTCCTCATCACAGATAATTTAGGCACGACAGACACGGTGCGACAGGAGCACCGTTAGCCTGCAGGTCAGTCGCTACAGCCGCCTGCAGCGGCAGGAGGGACATGCTGTTGGACCCCAGCCAGCGTGCCGTGTGGGCGGGCAGGTGTCAGTAACACTGGCACCATCGGAAAAAAATGACAAGAAAAAAATCTCCAATTTATGAGGAAAAAAGTGAAAATTTAGGAGAAAAAGGTTGCAAATTTACAAGGATAAAAATAGAAGAATTATTGGAAAAAAGTTACAAACTTGCAAGAAAAATTTAGCAAATTTGCAAGAAAAACGTCACATTTTTAGAAGAAAAATAAATTTACGAGGAAAAGTTGTGAATTTACAGTAAAAAAAAAAAAAAAAAAAAAGGTGAAAATTTATGTGAAACTTTCAAATTTTCAGAAGTCACAAATTTACCCAAAAAATTCAAATTTATGAGAAAATAAGTTGAATATAAAGTCCCTGTGGGTCAACGTGGAACCCACAGACAAACCCACATGGGACCCATACGACAGCCTAGCTTGAACTTGTGTTGGGGCCCACATGGACGTGCTGGCTGGGATGGCGTCTGCAAAAGATAGAAGAAGTTAAAACAAATTTATACCTTTATCAGTTCATCAGAAAAAAAGTCACACAAGAATCATAAGAAAAATGCAAACACCAGGAGGGGGAAAAATCAGTTTTTTTAAGAAAGTTACAAATTCATGATTTGGAATAAGATGCACCTTTACAATAAAACTACAGATTTCCCCTGAGCAAGCTGCAAATTTATGAAAAAAAAAAAACCCCGTTGATTTATGAGACAGAAAACTGAATAAATTTATGAGAAAAGTAGCAAATTCATGGTTAAAATATTTACAAATTTGTGATAAAATGTAGCAAATTCATGATTTAAAAAAAGGTTGCACATCCATAAGTAAAAAATTAAAGTAAAAGACCCTCCAAATTTAGGAAGAAGTGACTTGCTTGGTTCAAATGCTGTTGCCGTGGTTACTGAAGATGATGAGTGGCTAGTAAGTCTGAAAAACTAGCGATGAGCACAGACGTTAATGTGACGCCACGGTTACAGACAGTACTGTTTATTTCCATCACCACTTAACTGCCTTATCTTGATACCCAGAGAGAAACCAATGGGGTCGTCAGGTTGAAGATCATTCCCAACTCGAAGAGCCGTTCCCGAGCCTGTGAGGTAACGACACAATGTGACCGCCATATTTACTGCACGAGTCAGTGAATTCAAAACAACTTCCCACTGCCATGTCAGAGGACAGTCTAGACAAAGTGTGATCGAGTCTTTCCTCTCACATCGTACCTGCTGTTGCTGATTTTGTTCAGGTGGATCATGTGTTAGTCAGTGAAGCGCCCAGGTGACATCTAGTTAACTCTTAGTGTTCCAGCCAAGATCCCTAAATGGAGCATACGCAAAGAAAATCCAGTTCTTTCTTCACTAAGAGGCAGGAGAAAATTTGAAGCGTCCCGCCGGCAGAGCACTGGAATTATAAGAGGTTATATTTGCAACTTTTTTTCTCAAAAATTTGCAACTTTTTTCTAAAAAAAAAAAAAAATTGCAAATTTTTCTTTGGAAGTTTGCAACTTTTTTGTTTTAAATTTGCAACTTTTCCATCCATCCATCCATCTTCTACCGCTTTTCCGGAGGTCCGGGTCGCGGAGGCAGCAGTTCAAGCAGAGAAGCCCAGACTTCCCTCTCCCCAGCCACCTGCTCCAGCTCTTCAGAGGGGATACCAAGGCGTTCCCAGACTAGCTGGGAGACATAGTCTCTCCACCGAGTCCTGGGTCTGCCCCGGGGTCTCCTCCCAGTGGGACGTGCCTGAAACACCTCAAGTGGGAGGCGTCCAGGAGGCATCCTAATCAGATGCCCATACCACCTCAACTGACTCCTTTCAATGTGGAGGAGCAGCGGTTCTACTCTGAGCCTCTCCCGGATGACTGAGCTCCTCACCCTATCTCTGAGGGTGAGTCCAGCAATCCTACGGAGAAAGCTCATTTCAGCCGCTTGTATCCGCGATCTCGTTCTTTCGGTCATTACCCAAAGCTCGTGACCATAGGTGAGAGTAGGAACGTAGATTGACTGGTAAATCGACAGCTTTGCCTTAGAACTAAGCTCCCTCTTCACCACAACAGACCGGTACAACGTCCGCATCACTGCAGATGCTGCTCCAATCCGTCTGTCGATCTCTCGCTCCATTTTCCCCTCACTCGTGAACAAGACCCCAAGATACTTAAACTCCTCCACTTGGGGCAGGAGCCTGTCCCCAACCCGGAGAGGACAATCCACCTTTTTCCGGCTGAGGACCATGGACTCGGACTTGGAGGTGCTGATTCTCATCCCAGCCAACTTGCAACTTTTTTCCTCAAATATTTACACCTTTTTCCTTTAATTTTACAATTTTTTTGTTGTAAATTTGCAACTTTTTTCCTGTAAATTTGGAATTTTTTTCCTTTAAATTTGCAACTTTTTGTTGTAAATTTACAACTTTTTTCCTGTAAATGTGGAATTTTTTTCCTTCAGGTTTGCAACTTTTTTCCTTTAAATTTGCAACTTTTTTCTCAAATATTTACACCTTTTTCCTTTAAATGTACAACTTTTTTGTTGTAAATTTTTTTCCTTTAAATTTGGAATTTTTTCCTTCAAATTTGCAGCTTTTTTCCTTTAAATTTGAAACTTTATTCCTGTAAATTTGCAACTTTTTTCCTTTAAATTTGCAACCTTTTTCCTCAAATATTTACACCTTTGTCCTTTAAATTTGCAACTTTTTTTGTAAATTTGCAACTTTTTCCCTGTAAATTTGCAACTTCCATCCATCCATCCATCTTCTTCTGCTTAATCCTTTTCGGGTGGCAGGGGGGCTTGAACCTATCCCAGCATCTTTGGGCGAGAGGCAGGGTCCACCCTGGACAGATCGCCAGTCCATCGCAGGGCCAACACAGAGAGACAGACAACCATTCACTCTCACAGTCATACCTAAGGACAATTTAGAATCCCCAGTTTGATGCCAATTAACCTAACTTGCATGTTCTTGACATGTGGGAGGTTTACTCCAGGATTTCTCTGGTAAATTTACACCTTTGTCCTTTAAATTTGCAACTTTTTTTTGTAAATTTGCAACTTTTTCCCTGTAAATTTGCAACTTTTTTCCTGTAAATTTGGAATTTTTTTCCTTCAAATTCGCAACTTTTTTCCCTCAAATATTTACAGCTTTTTCCTTTAAATTTACAAGGTTTTTCCTGTAAATTTGGAATTTTTTTTCCTTCAAATTTGCAACTTTTTTCCTTTAAATTTGCAACTTTTTTTCCTTCAAATTTGCAACTTTTTCCCCCTCAAATATTTATTTACAGCTTTTTCCTTTAAATTTACAAGTTTTTTCCTGTAAATTTGGAATTTTTTTCCTTCAAATTTACAACTTTTTCCTTTAAATTTGCAACTTTTTTCCCAAATATTTACACCTTTTTCCTTTAAATTTACAACTTTTTTGTTGTAAATTTACAACGTTTTTCCTTTTAAATTTGGAATTTTTTTCCTTCAAATTCGCAACTTTTTTCCCTCAAATATTTACAGCTTTTTCCTTTAAATTTACGTTTTTCCTTTTAAATTTGGAATTTTTTTCCTTCAAATTTGCAACTTTTTCCCTTTAAATTTGCAACTTTTTTCCTTCAAATTTGCAACTTTTTTCCCCTCAAATATTTATTTACAGCTTTTTCCTTTAAATTTACAAGTTTTTTCCTGTAAATTTGGAATTTTTTTCCTTCAAATTTACAACTTTTTTCCTTTAAATTTGCAACTTTTTTCCCAAATATTTACACCTTTTTCCTTTAAATTTACAACTTTTTTGTTGTAAATTTACGTTTTTCCTTTTAAATTTGGAATTTTTTCCTTCAAATTTGCAGCTTTTTTCCTTTAAATTTGAAACTTTATTCCTGTAAATTTGCAACTTTTTTCCTTTAAATTTGCAACCTTTTTCCTCAAATATTTACACCTTTGTCCTTTAAATTTGCAACTTTTTTTGTAAATTTGCAACTTTTTCCCTGTAAATTTGCAACTTCCATCCATCCATCCATCTTCTTCTGCTTAATCCTTTTCGGGTGGCAGGGGGGCTTGAACCTATCCCAGCATCTTTGGGCGAGAGGCAGGGTCCACCCTGGACAGATCGCCAGTCCATCGCAGGGCCAACACAGAGAGACAGACAACCATTCACTCTCACAGTCATACCTAAGGACAATTTAGAATCCCCAGTTTGATGCCAATTAACCTAACTTGCATGTTCTTGACATGTGGGAGGTTTACTCCAGGATTTCTCTGGTAAATTTACACCTTTGTCCTTTAAATTTGCAACTTTTTTTTGTAAATTTGCAACTTTTTCCCTGTAAATTTGCAACTTTTTTCCTGTAAATTTGGAATTTTTTTCCTTCAAATTCGCAACTTTTTTCCCTCAAATATTTACAGCTTTTTCCTTTAAATTTACAAGGTTTTTCCTGTAAATTTGGAATTTTTTTTCCTTCAAATTTGCAACTTTTTTCCTTTAAATTTGCAACTTTTTTTCCTTCAAATTTGCAACTTTTTCCCCCTCAAATATTTATTTACAGCTTTTTCCTTTAAATTTACAAGTTTTTTCCTGTAAATTTGGAATTTTTTTCCTTCAAATTTACAACTTTTTCCTTTAAATTTGCAACTTTTTTCCCAAATATTTACACCTTTTTCCTTTAAATTTACAACTTTTTTGTTGTAAATTTACAACGTTTTTCCTTTTAAATTTGGAATTTTTTTCCTTCAAATTCGCAACTTTTTTCCCTCAAATATTTACAGCTTTTTCCTTTAAATTTACGTTTTTCCTTTTAAATTTGGAATTTTTTTCCTTCAAATTTGCAACTTTTTCCCTTTAAATTTGCAACTTTTTTCCTTCAAATTTGCAACTTTTTTCCCCTCAAATATTTATTTACAGCTTTTTCCTTTAAATTTACAAGTTTTTTCCTGTAAATTTGGAATTTTTTTCCTTCAAATTTACAACTTTTTTCCTTTAAATTTGCAACTTTTTTCCCAAATATTTACACCTTTTTCCTTTAAATTTACAACTTTTTTGTTGTAAATTTACGTTTTTCCTTTTAAATTTGGAATTTTTTCCTTCAAATTTGCAGCTTTTTTCCTTTAAATTTGAAACTTTATTCCTGTAAATTTGCAACTTTTTTCCTTTAAATTTGCAACCTTTTTCCTCAAATATTTACACCTTTGTCCTTTAAATTTGCAACTTTTTTTGTAAATTTGCAACTTTTTCCCTGTAAATTTGCAACTTCCATCCATCCATCCATCTTCTTCTGCTTAATCCTTTTCGGGTGGCAGGGGGGCTTGAACCTATCCCAGCATCTTTGGGCGAGAGGCAGGGTCCACCCTGGACAGATCGCCAGTCCATCGCAGGGCCAACACAGAGAGACAGACAACCATTCACTCTCACAGTCATACCTAAGGACAATTTAGAATCCCCAGTTTGATGCCAATTAACCTAACTTGCATGTTCTTGACATGTGGGAGGTTTACTCCAGGATTTCTCTGGTAAATTTACACCTTTGTCCTTTAAATTTGCAACTTTTTTTTGTAAATTTGCAACTTTTTCCCTGTAAATTTGCAACTTTTTTCCTGTAAATTTGGAATTTTTTTCCTTCAAATTCGCAACTTTTTTCCCTCAAATATTTACAGCTTTTTCCTTTAAATTTACAAGGTTTTTCCTGTAAATTTGGAATTTTTTTTCCTTCAAATTTGCAACTTTTTTCCTTTAAATTTGCAACTTTTTTTCCTTCAAATTTGCAACTTTTTCCCCCTCAAATATTTATTTACAGCTTTTTCCTTTAAATTTACAAGTTTTTTCCTGTAAATTTGGAATTTTTTTCCTTCAAATTTACAACTTTTTCCTTTAAATTTGCAACTTTTTTCCCAAATATTTACACCTTTTTCCTTTAAATTTACAACTTTTTTGTTGTAAATTTACAACGTTTTTCCTTTTAAATTTGGAATTTTTTTCCTTCAAATTCGCAACTTTTTTCCCTCAAATATTTACAGCTTTTTCCTTTAAATTTACGTTTTTCCTTTTAAATTTGGAATTTTTTTCCTTCAAATTTGCAACTTTTTCCCTTTAAATTTGCAACTTTTTTCCTTCAAATTTGCAACTTTTTTCCCCTCAAATATTTATTTACAGCTTTTTCCTTTAAATTTACAAGTTTTTTCCTGTAAATTTGGAATTTTTTTCCTTCAAATTTACAACTTTTTTCCTTTAAATTTGCAACTTTTTTCCCAAATATTTACACCTTTTTCCTTTAAATTTACAACTTTTTTGTTGTAAATTTACGTTTTTCCTTTTAAATTTGGAATTTTTTTCCTTCAAATTTGCAACTTTTTTCCTTTAAATTTGAAACTTTTTTCCTTCAGATTTGAAACTTTATTCCTGTAAATTTGCAACTTTTTTCCTTTAAATTTGCAACTTTCCCCTAAATATTTACACCTTTTTCCTGCAAGTTCGCAACCTTTTTCTTGTAGATTTGAAGCTTTTCTTTTTTAACCCCTTAGCATTCCAGCCAATTTCCCTAAATTTAGCATACGCAAAGAAAATCAAATTCTTTCTTCACTTAGTGACAGCAGAAAACCTGAAACCTTCCGCGAGCGGAACACTGGAATTTTGAGAGCTTAATTAACACCACTCACAGTAGTTCTGCTCATTAGTGGGACATCAGACACTTTGACTGCTTCATTCTGCCATCTAGTGGCCACAGTAGTCTCGGTCTCCAGCGACCATTTCTGTGTCTCGTGTGACACAAAAATGGCTGCAACACTGTGCAGAAGAGCTTGTGATTGAAAACATTGTAATGAAAATTAATAATAATGCATGCTGTTGAGCTCTGGTGCTCTTCTGCATTACTCATGATCTGTGCTGTGGTCAGTGATGTCCAGAGATGGGTCGTTACTGTTCCTCAAGTACAAGCAGGCAAGTTAACATTTTCACATAAATGTACTTTTGTGAGTAGTTTTACTGGAGGACACTTTTTACCCTTACTTGACTACATTTATGTCGTACATTAACTTAGAGTTAATTTTGATTTCACTGATTTGCAGTGAATGCCATTCAAGTTTTCCTCTGATCAGTTTTTCTTCCCATACATAATCACTGTTTTTTTATTTTGTTACATGTGGCTCATTCATATTAACATGGAGAGAAAGACCTCACAGCTTGGTGAGAGTAAAGATGTTAATATACAAGAAAATAGGCAAATGTATGACAAAAAGTCACAAATCTACAATGACAGTTGCATATTTATAAGGAAAACAAGTTTTCTAAGAAGAGCCTCACAAATTGACAGGAAAATCTGAAATTTGGGAGGAAAAAAATCCAAAGTTTGTAAGAAAACCTTGGAAATCGGTGTGAGTGGTCATTAATCCCGATAATCAAGCAATTTCTGTTGACAGAAAAGTGGCATAGCATTATAGTGATACTTATTAAGCTATAATTATAAATCACTTTTTGCTGTTTAAAGCTATGGTCACAAATACCCGTACGAACGGCTGCCAACACCATACAAACAATTTTTGGACCATTTCATACGGCCTTCTTAAGGCGGCCGTAGGACAATCCAGCGTTTGTAGACCATTCGTCAGTTCATGGCCAGGTCGATGGTCTTGTCCAAGATTTCTACAAATGCCCCACGAAAACCCCTCATCATAGGGCGGCCGTACAAATACCATAGGAACAGCGTAAGAACTACGCAAGATGTTGGCCGTAAGTACGCCTCAAGAACACTTTAAGTTCTTCTTGAGGGCCTTTTACAGCAGTCGCAGGAGAATCCAGTGTTTGTAGACTGTTCGTAAGTTTGTGGTCATGTCATTGGTTTTGTCCAAAATTTCTAAAAATGCCCCACGAAAACCCCTCATTGTAGGGTGGACATACAAATGCCATAGGAACAACGCAAGAACTATGTAAGATGTTGGCCTTAACTTAAGTTGTTCTTGAGGGCCCCTTACAGCTGTCGTAGGAAGCACCGTATGAATCCCCGTCCGTACAGAGATTCCTACAGTGTGCGTAAGGCAGTAGTGAGATGCTTATAAGGCAGAAGTATATCATTCATGTGACATTTGTGCCGACAACATGTGCCAAAAGCCAAAAGCTCTTCCTACCAACAACTTGAGAGTGCCGCGAGTTGCACAAAAATTTTCGTAAGATGGCAGTACTGTAAGTATGCCGTAGGAAGATCCCAAGGCACCCTTACAAAGAACGTCAGAACTCTAGGGCCATCATACGACAGAAAAGCACCTCATTTCTCAAGAATGAGTCAAGTTGCTCTTGTGAAATGAACAGCAGCCGTAAGAAACTATGCCCCCCTCCTCGAATGTCTGCGAACTCCAGAATTCGTAGGAACTTGGAGATTCTTACAAACCCATCGTTGGCAAGAATCTTTGTGACCGTAGCTTAAGTCACACCACAAATTCTCTTTACAAATACAAGCCTTTTCTGTATATACACAACCCTAAATTTCTTAGTTTTTTGTTACAGGGTTAAAAAAAAAAACTTGACTTGCAAACTACAAACAGTGGAATCACTCGAATATTAATTAACCAAAATATTTCTGACACTAAGCTGACTCCATACTTGATCGGTTCGTTAGCAGCAGCTCTTCATATACTCTTGACCTCATCAATCTGCCTTGTTCCTCCAGGATACGTATGTACTATTCATATTTGGTGAGTAGTGGTGCGGCTGATGGTTGGACAGTGTGTGTGTTTTTTCTGAGGGCCAGGGGCTGCAGGGCATTTGTGCATTAATTATGCCCCCCCCCCCAACAAAAAAAAAAAATCAGTGTTTTGATGTACTTCTGCCTTACGCACGGTGTAGGAATCTTTGTACAAACGGGGGTTCGTATGGCATTTCCTACGAACGCTGTAAGAGGCCCTCAAGAACAGCTTAAGGTGTTCTTGAGGCATACTTAGGGCATCTTGCCATAGTTCTTCCATTGTTCCTATGGCATTCATATGGCCACCCTACCATGAGGAGTTTTCGTTACGACCCACTTTCTGGGCCAAGGCCAGAATTGCCTACTTCAGCCTGGCATCATGAATCACGAATCACAAAGTCCATTTCGAACCTCAGTCAAGGTGAACAGACCTAAGTCATTTTTCAGCCCACAGGCAAGGAAGACGAGCACCTAAAAGTCTTTTCCGCACTTATGCAAGGTAGACTTACCACCTACAAATAACCCAGGCCAAGTCTTGAACCCATGATACCATGGTCTGAAAACCTCTACCTCTGAGCCAAAGAGGAACTCCTCACTAGCTCTTGGCTAGTTGCGGAGGTGTACTCTGACAGTGTCATGAACTGACTAATTCCCCATGGAAGGGTGCGTAACATGGCGTTCGTAGAAATCTTCAACAAGACCATCACCTGGTCACGAACTTACAAACGGTCTACGAACATTGGATTCTCCTATGGCCGCTTTAAGAAGGCTGTACGAAATGGTCCAGAAATCGTTCGTATGGAGTTCGCAGCCATTTGTAAGGGTATTTGTGACCATTGCTTTAGTAAGTGATGTGGGCTTATTTAATTGGCACATTTGCAAACTGTCAGTAAAGTCTACTGTGGTCAAAATGCGCACTTTTTGTTCTTTTTGTCCCACCATATAAATCAGCAGATGTGCTTTTAATCTCCAGATGTACATGAGAGCCCAGTTTGATTACGACCCCGTCCAGGATGACCTGATCCCCTGCAAGGAGGCTGGTCTGAAGTTTCAGACGGGAGACATCATCCAGATCATCAACAAGCAGGATCCCAACTGGTGGCAGGGCAGAGTGGAAAGCAGCACTATGCACTTTGCTGGACTGATCCCCTCCCCGGAGCTCCAAGAATGGTTAACATTAGTTAATGTCAGCTGATCAGCTGCGACATTAAACCCAGTGACAGGTACCAGAGCAGCCAGAAACTGGGCTGAAGTGTGCAGGAAGAAATTCATTAAGGTGTTAATTACTCAAGTATAAGTCAGAGGAGTCACCCAGATATTACTTCAGTGAGAGGAAGTATCTACTGAAAGAGTTAGTCAAATTAATGACTGTACATTCATTAATTTGTGAGGTGTGTTTTTATTTCACTAATTTTAATATGCAGTTTTTTTGCTTAACAATTTATAACTTTTTTGTGATGAATATATTTCTGCTGAGTTTTGTTTGGCTCATAAAATTGCAACTTAATTTTTTTATAATTTAGGGCCATTTTTAATCATACATTTGTGATTTTCTTGCCAATTTGGGAAACTTTTATTTTAAATTTGTAATATTTTTTCCTGTAAATTAACATTTTTAAGTTTGTAATTTTTCTCATAAATTAGCATTTTTCCCCTTGTGAATTTGTTACTATATTCTCTAGTTTGTGAGGATGTTAGTCTGAAGAAAATCAAATATAAACTACCTACATGTGCTCTATAATATAATCCAGATCATGACGGTAAAGAGCATGAAATCAAAATGGAATAGAATAGAATCTGAATAGGATGATTTCAACATTGATGAGAAAAAATGATCTAAAATAGAGTTGGTACAGTAAGTACTAAAGGTACTAAATTTTGTGGCAAGGTAGATGAGTGAATATAAGTCAATACCCTCCATGGTAAGGCTGCAGTTAGCACTGCTTTACGCAGCACAGAGATCAGTGAGTGATTGCTGAGAGATCAAAAATTGGCCTGATCTCTCAACAACCTCTAAAAGCTTTAAAAAGCCCTTTCTGTGTAAATGTTTGGGAGCTCATTGTGTTCAAAAATTCAATTTTTGGCAACTCTCATGGAGCCTTGAAAGATCACTGAGAGACCAGGAGAGATCGCTGAGGGATCACTGAGACTTAATTGGGCAACTAAATAAATAAATATGTATACAGTGGGGCAAAAAAGTATTTAGTCAGCCACCAATTGTGCAAGTTCTCCCACTTAAAAGATGAGAGAGGTCTCCAATTTTCATCATAGGTATACCTCAAATATGAGAGACAAAATGAGGAAAAAAAAAAATCCAGAAAATCACATTGAAGGATTTTTAATGAATTAATTGGTAAATTCCTCGGTAAAATAAGTATTTGGTCACCGACAAACAAGATTTCTGGCTCTCACAGACCTGTAACTTCTTCTTTAAGAGACTCCTCTGTCCTCCACTCGTTACCTGTATTAATGGCACCTGTTTGAACTCGTTATCAGTATAAAAGACACCTGTCCACAACCTCAAACAGTCAGACTCCAAACTCCACTATGGCCAAGACCAAAGAGCTGTCAAAGGACACCAGAAACGAAATTGTAGACCTGCACCAGGCTGGGAAGACTGAATCTGCAATAGGTAAGCAGCTTGGTGTGAAGAAATCAACTGTGGGAGCAATTATTAGAAAATGGAAGACATACAAGACCACTGATAATCTCCCTCGATCTGGGGCTCCACGCAAGATCTCACCCCGTGGGGTCAAAATGATCACGAGAAGGTTGAGCAAAAATCCCAGAACCACATGGGGGGACCTAGTGAATGACCTGCAGAGAGCTGGGACCAAAGTAACAAAGGCTACCATCAGTAACACACTACGCCGCCAGGGACTCAAATCCTGCAGTACCAGATGTGCCCCCCTGCTTAAGCCAGTACATGTCCAGGCCCATTTGAAGTTTGCTAGAGAGCATTTGGATGATCCAGAAGAGGATTGGGAGAATGTCATATGGTCAGATGAAACCAACATAGAACTTTATTTTAAAAACTCATCTTATCATGTTTGGAGGAGAAGGAACACCATACCTACTGTGAAGCATGGGGGTGGAAACATCATGCTTTGGGGCTGTTTTTCTGTGAAGGGACCAGGACGACTGATCCGTGTAAAGGAAAGAATGAATGGGGCCATGTATCATGAGATTTTGAGTGAAAACCTCCTTCCACCAGCAAGAGCATTGAAGATGAAACGTGGCTGGGTCTTTCAGCATGACAATGATCCCAAACACACCACCCGGGCAACGAAGGAGTGGCTTCGTAAGAAGCATTTCAAGGTCCTGGAGTGGCCTAGCCAGTCTCCAGATCTCAACCCCATAGAAAATCTTTGGAGGGAGTTGAAAGTCCGTGTTGCCCAGAGACAGCCCCAAAACATCACTGCTGTGGAGGAGATCTGCATGGAGGAATGGGCCAAAATACCAGCAACAGTGTGTGAAAACCTTGTGAAGACTTACAGAAAACGTTTGACCTCTGTCATTGCCAACAAAGGGTATATAACAAAGTATTGAGATGAACTTTTGTTATTGACCAAATACTTATTTTTCACCATAATTTGCAAATAAATTCATTAAAAATCCTTCAATGTGATTTTCTGGATTTTTTTTTCCTCATTTTGTCTCTTAGTTGAGGTATACCTATGATAAAAATTGGAGACCTCTCTCATCTTTTAAGTGGGAGAACTTGCACAATTGGTGGCTGACTAAATACTTTTTTGCCCCACTGTGTGTGTGTGTGTGTGTGTGTGTGTGTGTGTGTGTGTGTGTTTCCTTACTGTCTGATATTTAATCAGACTAACAACATTATTTATATTTGCTAAATCATTTTTTAGAGATTTTTTTATTACGTTCCTCAAAGTCAGAAGCTTCCATCCATTTCCTTAGTATTTGCTAGCATTGTCTTTAAACTGTCTGACCTGGGTCAAACGTTTTGGGTCTCCTTCCACAAACTTCTCACAATAGTTTGCTGGAATTTTGGCCCATTCCTCTTGACAGAACTGGTAGAACTGAATCGCCTTGCTCACTCACGTCTTTTCAGCTCTGCCCACAAATTTTCTATGGGATCGAGATCAAGGCTTTATGATGGCCACTCCAAAACATTGATTTTGTTGTCCTTAAGCCACTTTGTAACTAATTTGGTGGTATGTTTAGAGTCATTGTCCATTTGGAAGACCCATTTGTGCCCCAACTAAACTTCCTGGCTGAAGTCTTATATTTGAAGTCTTAAAAGTCTGGCTGAAGTCTTATATTTCCACATAATGTTCTTTCCTCATGATGCCATCTATTTTGTGAAGTGCACAGTCCCTCCTGCATGAAAACACCCCTACAGCATGATGCTGCCACCCCCATACTTCAGTTGGGATGGTGTTCTCAGGCTTGCAAGCTTTCCCCTTTTTCCTCCAAGTGTAACAATGGTTTTTGTGGGCAAACAGTTCAATTATATTTTAATCAGATCACAGAACATGTCTCCAGAAATGAAGATCCTTGTCCCTGTGTGTATTTGCAAACTGTAATCTGGCTTTTTTATGTTGCTTTTGGAGTAATGGCTTCTTCCTCGCTGAGTGGCTTTTCAGCCCATGACTCATTTCACTGTGGATAATAACACTCTTTTACCAGCTTCAGCCAGCAGCTTCACAAGGTCTTTTGCTTTTGTTCTGGGGTTGATATGCACATTTCACATCAAAACCCGTTCATCTCTGGGACACAGAACCCGTCTCCTTCCTGTGCGGTATGATGGCTGGACATTACCATGGTGTTTATACTTGCGTTGTTTGAACAGATGAACGTGGAACCTTCAGGCATCTGGAAATTGTACCCAGGGATGAACCAGACATGTGGAGGCCCACAGTTCTCTTCCTGATATCTTGACTGATTTCTTTTGATCTTCCCATGATGTCACACAAGGAAGCAGTGTGTTTGAGGTGTATCTAGAAGTCCCAGAAGTTGGCCCTCTTGTGGCCTCTTGTTGGTCCCCTTATGGGTTTTCTAGGTAAAAAGGCCAAATGGCCCCTCTCTGGGACTTCTGGTGTTAAAATACATCCACAGGTGTGCCTCCAGTTGACTCAGATGTTGTCAATTAACCTATCAAAAGCTTCCCAAGCCATGACATCATCATCTGGGATTTCCCAAATTGTTTAAAAGCATAGTAATGTTCATGTATGTAAACTTCTGACTTTGAAGAAAGTAATAACATTTTTTTTTAGCAAATATAAAAATAATTTAGCAAATAGAAACAATTTTGGTAATCCTAACTGACCTAGTCTGATTTAACGTCAGGCAGTGAAAAAAAAAAAAAAAGGTTATGGGTGTTTTTATATAGTGTAAGTAAACTTCTGGTTTAAACTGTATATATATTTTTGAGGGGTTTGTAGTGCTCTTCTACTCACTTTATAGAGGGTTGGAGATCATTGAGAGATTGTTGAAAGATAAAAAAAATGTCCATATCTCCCAATGATCTTCCAGTGATTTCTCAACAATCTCCACTGTGGTCTTATTGGTCTTTCATCAAACATTCAGCAATTCTTTACTGATCTCTCAGTCATCTCTACCTTCAGGGTGGAAAGATTTGGCATTCACTGAAAGATCGCTGAGAGGTCGATGAGGTCATTAAGTGCTCCTTGAGCACTCCTAGTAGTGAGTTTAAATGTTGTGGCTGATTGGTGTAACTCACATTGCATGAACAATAATGATAATCAGGCTGGAGACTTCTGTCTGCTTTCCTCAATTTCTTTTGCTTTGCTTGCAGGAGGGTGGCCAGTGGAAGTAAAGACAGGGAGGGCCGTCAGTCCTGCAGCCCGTTTGGGAAGAAGAAAAAGTGCAAGGACAAATACTTGGCTAAACACAGCTCCAGTGAGTCCAGCACCAGAACTATCACTCCTGAAATGTCACAGAGTTTTTTCTGATATAGTCCCTTTTTTTTCAGTTTTTGATCAGCTGGATGTGATTTCTTATGAGGAGGTTGTTCAGCTTCCAGCATTTCAGAGGAAAACTCTGGTGCTGATTGGTGAGTTTAATCTTGTCTGTCAACATGATAGAAATGAACCAAAAGTAAAACCTGGATATCAAAACCATTTTTTTCTCTTTTCTTCTTGTAACTCATAATATTTCAGCAATTCTTAAATGTGTTTACAGCTAATACACAAGCAGTCATCATCAGCTTATTTGCTATCCAAATACAGTAATTAAAAAAAAAATCCCACTTTAATTAAATAAAAATAAATAGGAGCATCCAAATATGCAACATTTTCTTTTGAAGATACATACTGCTACTCTGTATATTTTTTGTCAGTTAATTCATGTTTGTGGTTTGCTTCAACTCAAAGTCTGCCCCATTCTCTTCATGTTGACCAAACACATTTTTTTTCTATGACAAAATATTTTGCCCAGAAGTGAATAACGTCTACTTCTGAGGCAACATTATGGCAGGCCAAAAGGGTCAAAATCAGCACTGAACTATGGCAAGCCAAAAGGTTGAAAATTTCTGACTTTAAAGGGGTCGTTGACTGCATTTTTCCACATTTTAACACCTCACTCATGTCTCAATGAAGTTCAATTCAATTCAATTCAATTCAACTTTATTTATATAGTGCCATTTCACAACAACAGTCATTAGGTTAATTGGAGACTCTTAAGTGGCCCTAGGTGTGAATGTGTGTGTGAATGGTAAAGGGATAGCGCTGTACCGTGGCTGCTTCATCCATCTAGGTGGATGCCCTTAATTTCCCCTCTGGGATCAATAAAGTAAAAAAAAAAAAAAATCTCATAGCACTTTCAACTGTAGGGAAACCCCCACAATTGCAGAAAGACCCCAGCAATCAGGCGATCCCCTGTGAGCAAGCACTTGGCGATGGTGGAGAGGAAAAACTCCCTTTTAACCGGAAGAAACCTCCAGCAGAACCAGGCTTAGGGAGGGGCAGTCATCTTCTGCAACTGGCTGGGGGGTGAGGGGATAGAGAAGATGAAAAGAACAGACATGTAGAGAGCAAACAGCACGATGGGGACTCAATCTATGGAAGAGAAGAGATGTTAATGACCAGCAAAAAAAAAAAAAAAAATTTCATTGAGAGTGAAGAAAGGAGTGAAGCCCAGTGCAATTATTGGAGGTCCCCCGGCTGTCTAAACCCAATAGCAGCATAACTAAGGGAGGGTTCAGAAACACATGATTCCTCCCTAATTGTAGGCTATATCAAAAAGGAAGGTTTTAACTCTATTCTTAAAAACAGAGATCGAGTCTGACTCCCGAATCCAGATTGACAGCTGGTTCCACAAGCGAGGAGCTTGATAACTGAAGGTTCTGCCCCTCATTGTACTTTTGGAGATTCTAGGTATTACAAGTAATCCAGCATTTTGGGAGCACAGTGCTCTGTTAGGATAATAGGGTAATATCAGATCTTTTAAATAAAAAGGGGCCTGATTGTTTAGAGCTTTGAAAGTGTGAAGAAGGATTTTAAACTTAATTCTAAACTCTATGGGAAGCCAATGAAGGGAGGCCAGAACCAGAGAGATATGATTTCTCTTTCAAGTACCTGTTGAAATTCTTGCTGCAGCATTTTGGATCAACTGAAGACTTTTTAAAGATGTTTTAGGACAACCTGATAATAAAGAGTTACAGTAATCTAATCTAGAGCTAACAAAAGCGTGGATCAGTTTCTCAGCATCACTCTGAGACAAGATGCTCCTAATCTTGGCAATATTACGCAAATGATAGAAGGCAGTCTTAGAAACGAATTTGATATGTGAATTGAAAAACAGATCTTGATCAAAAATAACTCCAAGGTTCCTCACAGAGCAATTAAGAGAAAGAGTAACTGCATCCAAACTAAAAGTTTGATTTGGGAAGGTGTTTCTAAGGTTTTTCGGACCAACACAATGACTTCAGTCTTATCTGAATTTAATAGCAGGAAATTACAAGTCATCCAAGCTTTGATTTCCTTCAGACAGGCATCTAACTTGGCTAATTGATTACTATCATCTGGCTTCATTGACAGGTATAATTGTGTGTCATCTGCATAACAATGAAAACGGATACAGTGCTTTCTAATAATGTTGCCTAATGGAAGCATATATAAACTAAAAAGAGTAGGGCCTAGCACAGATCCCTGTGGAACTCCATGACTGAGCTTTGAGTTGAAAGAAAACTCATTATTGACATGAACAAACTGGAACCTATCGGATAAAAAAGATCTAAACCACTGCAACGAAGTTCCATTAAGTCCAACATAGTGTTCTAATCTATCAAGTAGAATATTACGATCGATAGTATCAAAAGCTGCACTAAGGTCTAAAAGGACAAGTACAGAAACAAGTCCGTTATCAGATACAATCAGGAGGTCATTAGTGACCTTCACTAAGGCTGTTTCAGTACTATGATGGATTCTAAACCCAGACTGAAACTCTTCAAATAAACCATTTCCCTGCAAGTGGTCAAATAATTGCGTAGCAACAACTCTTTCTAAGATTTTTGAAATGAAAGGGAGATTAGAGATTGGTCTATAGTTAGCTAAAACTTCTGGACCCAGCGTTGGCTTTTTGAGTAAGGGTTTAATTACAGCAGTTTTAAAAGCCTTAGGTACATGTCCTAAAATTAACGAAGAATTGATTATTTGAAGAATAGAGCTACCAATAAATGGGAAGACTTCTTTAATTAACCTGGTAGGAATAGGGTCTAAAAGAAAAATTGAAGGCTTGGATGAGGAAACTATTTTGTCTAACTCTAAAAGGTCAATTAGAGTAAACTCATCCAAACAGATGTCAATTGAAGGAGTTGTAGTAGTTGCTGTATTTAAGTTAACAGTGGGAAGGATCTGACTGATTTTTATCTCTAATAGATGAAATTTTATTATTGAAAAAGTTCATAAAGTCCTGACTAGTAAGCTCTAAGGCACATGTGTCAAACTCATTCCATGGAGGGCCAAGACCCTGCAGGTTTTACCTCCGCCCAGTGTCTTCACCAGGTGATTTCTCTGAATTTCTTCCCACTGACTGCTGATCAGTGAAAACACCTGCTGAAGAGACTGGGTGGAAGTAAAACCTGCAGGGTCTTGGCCCTCCATGGAATGAGTTTGACACCCCTGCTCTAAGGGAATGCTAGGACTGACAGAGTCCTGACTCATTGTCAGCCTGGTTACAGTGCTGAAAAGAAACCTGGGATTATTCTTGTTCTCTTCTATTAATGCAGAATAATAACTTGTTCTAGCTTTTCTCAGAGATTTTTTTTTATAAATTAAAAGATGATTTCTCCAAGCTAAATAGATTTCATCGAAATTAGTGGAGCGCCATTTTCTTTCTAATTGACGAGTCTTCTATTTTAAGCTATGAGTTTCTGTGTTGAACCCAGGAGTTAGAAATCTCCAATTAGACTTTCTTTTTTAAAGGGGCCACCATGTCTAGAGTCTGATGCAGAGAAGCTGTAACACTATCTACCATGCTATCAATTACAGAAGGAGCAAGCTGTCTATAGCTTATTTCTGCTGTGTTGACACATGGCATAGAGGAAACAATCTGCATAAATTTGGTAACAACATCATCTGAGAGGCATCTACTGTAGTAATATTTTTCCTTAGGAGCCAAATAATCAGAAATAGTAAAATCAATGGTTAACGGACAATTGTCTGACAGTACAGGGTTATGAGGAGACACTACCAGATTTTCTATTTCTATGCCATATGTCAGAACAAGGTCCAACGTATGGTGGAGATAATGGGTAGAATTTCCTACTTTCTGAGAAAACCCCATCAAGTCTAATATTGAATTAAATGCCAAATTAAGGCAATCACTGTCTACATCTACATGTATATTAAAGTTCCCTACTATAATTATTCTGTCTGATTTCAGCACTAAATCAGCTAAAAATTTGGCAAATCCGGATAAAACCTCTGAGTAGGCTGAGGGAGGACGATAAACTATGGCAAATAAAATTGTGTTTAGCCTAAAATTGCTAAAATGTCCAATACTGAGGACCAGGCCCTCAAAGGAATTATTATATGTTTTTTTGCTTTACATTAACTAGTAATTTGGAATGGTAAATTGTTGCTACTCCTCCTCCACGACCAGAACTTCTGGAATTTTGACAGTTTAAATAACCAGGGGGAGTTAATTCATTTAAACCAGCATAATCTTGCCCTAACCAAGTCTCTGTAAGGAATATTAAATCAATCTGATGATCAATTAACAGATCATGGACTAGCACAGACTTGGGAGTTAGAGACCTAATATTTAACAAACCGCATTTAATTTTTAAATTATGAGGAGGAGCAGAGGCCGAATCATTAAATTTAGAGGCTTCATGTTTAATTTGAGTTTTACCAACTTTTTGTTTAATCACTTTGGGATGCTTATACATAATATTTGTATTTACTTTGGAGGGAGCAGACAGTGATTCTCTGATGGAGAAGACAGGGGCTAAGTTGAGGGGTGGCGAGTGAAGAGGAGCTGCAGAGAGGCATGTAAGACTGCGACTCTGCTTCCTGGTCCCAACTCTGAGTTGTCAAGGTTTTGGAAATTTGGATAAAAATGATGCCAGATTGTTAGATAAATGAGGCGCACCATCCAAAGTGGGATGGACACCGTCTCGTCTAATAAGACCAGGTTTTCCCCAAAATGAGCTCCAATTGTCTATGTAGCCCACATTGTTTGCAGGACACCACACAGACAGCCAGTGGTTGAAGGATGACAAGTGGCTAAACATGTCATCACTGGTCAGATTGGGGAGGGGCTCAGAGAACACTACAGAGGCAGACATTGTTTTGGCAAAGTCACACACCGATTCCACGTTAAGTTTTGAGACTTCCAACTGCCGGAGTCGGACATCGTTAATGCCGGCATGGATAACAGTTGTGGAGCATTTACGGTTACTTTTAGCCAGCATTTTCAAATTTGACTCGATGTCGCCTTCTCTGGCCCCAGGGATGCATTTGACTATGGCCACTGGAGTCTCTAGGTTCACGTTTCTGACTACAGAGTCGCCAATGATCAGAGTTTTTTCCTCAGCGGGTGTGTCACTGAGCGGGGAAAAGCAATTAGAAACATGAACAGGTTGGTGGTTAACCAGGGCTTTGCGGCTAGGCTTCCTTCTCACCGTCACCCACCCAGTCTCCTCGCTGCTGAGGAGGACCAGAGGACCGCTAGCAGGCCGCCCTAAGCTAGGGAGCTCCGCTGCAGCTAGGGGACGTCCATTGTTATTAACTGGCGCAGACGGTGTTTCAATGCAGCGGAGCCGGGATTCCAAATCAGACAACCTCGCCTCGAGCGCCTCAAAAAGACAACATTTATTACATTTACCGTTATCACTAAAAGAGGCAGAGGTGTAGCTAAACATCTGACAGAGAGAGCACACCAGAGGAGGAGAGGAAGGAGAGCTAGTAGCCATAGCTAGTGGCTAACCCGAAGCTAACAAAAACACTAATGAAAGGTGAACAGAAGGCTAAAGAGGATGATTAGATGACACTGAGTGCGCACACAAGTGCAAGAGGCTTGATAAACAGAAGTGAGAGCTAACGGTAGATGGAAAAAAATGATTAAAATACAATTAAAGGCAAAATCCTCAGGAGAATGCGGAGAGCAAACCACAGACAGCCAGCAACACAGGAAGTGACGATGTGTCACACAAGTGTTTGTGACATTGACTTTGAGGAACGTAATAAAAAAATCTCTAAAAAATGATTTAGCAAATATAAATAATGTTGTTAGTCTGATTAAATATCAGACAGTAAGGAAATATACACATACATACATATACACACACACACACACACATACAGTGGGGCAAAAAAGTATTTAGTCAGCCACCAATTGTGCAAGTTCTCCCGCTTAAAAGATGAGAGAGGTCTCCAATTTTCATCATAGGTATACCTCAACTATGAGAGACAAAATAAGAAAAAAAAATCCAGAAAATCACATTGAAGGATTTTTAATGAATTAATTGGTAAATTCCTCGGTAAAATAAGTATTTGGTCAATAACAAAAGTTCATCTCAATACTTTGTTATATACCCTTTGTTGGCAATGACAGAGGTCAAACGTTTTCTGTAAGTTTTCACAAGGTTTTCACACACTGTTGCTGGTATTTTGGCCCATTCCTCCATGCAGATCTCCTTTAGAGCAGTGATGTTTTGGGGCTGTCTCTGGGCAACACGGACTTTCAACTCCCTCCAAAGATTTTCTATGGGGTTGAGATCTGGAGACTGGCTAGGCCACTCTAGGACCTTGAAATGCTTCTTACGAAGCCACTCCTTCGTTGCCCAGGCGGTGTGTTTGGGATCATTGTCATGCAGAAAGACCCAGCCACATTTCATCTTCAATGCCCTTGCTGGTGGAAGGAGGTTTTCACTCAAAATCTCATGATACATGGCCCCATTCATTCTTTCCTTTACACGGATCAGTCGTCCTGGTCCCTTTGCAGCAAAACAGCCCCAAAGTATGATGTTTCCACCCCCATGCTTCACAGTAGGTATGGTGTTCTTTCTCCTCCAAACACAAGTTGAGTTTTTACCAGAAGGTTCTATGTTGGTTTCATCTGACCATATGACATCCTCCTAATCCTCTTCTGGATCATCCAAATGCTCTCTAGCAAACTTCAGACGGGCCTGGACATGTACTGGCTTAAGCAGGGGGACACGTCTGGCACTGCAGGATTTGAGTCCCTGGCGGCGTAGTGTGTTTCTGATGTAGCCTTTGTTACTTTGGTCCCAGCTCTCTGTAGGTCATTCACTAGGGTCCCCCCATGTGGTTCTGGGATTTTTGTTCACCGTTCTCGTGGTAATTTTGACCCCACGGGGTGAGATCTTGCGTGGAGCCCCAGATCGAGGGAGATTATCAGTGGTCTTGTATGTCTTCCATTTTCTAATAATTGCTCCCACAGTTGATTTCTTCACACCAAGCTGCTTACCTATCGCAGATTCAGTCTTCCCAGCCTGGTGCAGGTCTACAATTTTGTTTCTGGTGTCCTTTGACAGCTCTTTGGTCTTGGCCGTAGTGGAGTTTGGAGTCCGACTGTTTGAGGTTGTGAACAGGTGTCTTTTATACTGATAACGAGTTCAAACAGGTGCCATTAATACAGGTAACGAGTGGAGGACAGAGGAACCTCTTAAAGAAGAAGTTACAGGTCTGTGAGAGCCAGAAATCTTGCTTGTTTGTAGGTGACCAAATACTTATTTTACTGAGGAATTTACCAATTAATGCATTAAATTCCTTCAATGTGATTTTCTGGATTTTTTTTTTTCTCATTTTGTCTCTCATAGTTGAGGCTTACCTATGATGAAAATTGGAGACCTCGCTCATCTTTTAAGTGGGAGAACTTGCACAATTGGTGGCTGACTAAATACTTTTTTGCCCCACTGTAGCTCCAGGGAGTAAGTACCAGCATTTACTTGCACAGTTCCCAGCACTCACGGTCCCAACTTTTTCAGCTTCTGTAACCAAACATGGGGTCGAACATTTCATAACCACTAAAGGCCCGCCGGTGTTCATGCAACCTCGACGCCTGGATGCGGCTAAACTGGGCCAGTGTGCGCAAGGAGTTGGGCATCGTTGGGTGCTCCAGCAGCCTGTCCAACATCCCCGCTACATATGGTGCCTAAGGCCGACGGGTTGTGGCGACCGTGCGGTGATTTCCGGCATTTGAACAACGTCACGGAACATGATCGGTATCCCATCCCACAGATCCAGGATTTTTCTGTGCACCTGGCTGGGGTGCGTGTTTTTTCAAAAGTGGATCTGGTCCGCGGTTATCACCAGGTCACGGTGTGCGCAGAGGATGTTCCCAAAACAGCATTAATAACTCCTTTTGGCCTTTTTGAGTTTTTACGCATGCCATTTGGGTTAAAGGGCACTGTGCAAACCTTTCAGAGAATGATGGACACGGTGCTCCGTGACCTATCTTTCGTTTTTGTCTACTTAGATGACATTCTAGTGGCTAGTGCATCTGAGAAGGAGCTCCTCACCCATCTCAGAATGGTTTTCCAGGGATTGGAGTGCATGGGCTTATAGTTAACCCGGCAAAGTGTCAGTTTGGTGTGCCTGTGATTGATTTTTTTTTGGGCCACTGCATTTTGCTGGAGGGTGCGATTTCGTTAACCGATAAGTGGGCGCTGTATCGGATTTTCCGTGTCTGCAGACAGTGAGGGCCCTACAGGAATTTTTGGGAATGGTCAACTTTTATAACCGTTTCCACCCCTGGGCAGCCCAGCTGCTGCAGCCGTTGTATGCCGCACTTAAGAAAAAGAAGCCCCCGGAAAACATCGACTGGATGCTCACTGATGCCGCTTTGCGAGCCCATCCTGCCCCGTCAGCATGAATAGTACTCGCCATGGACGTGTCTGACATTGCCATAGGGGCGGTGGTGGAGCAGTAAGTCTCCGGTTCATGGCAGCTGCTCGCATTTTTCAGTCGTACTTTGCACGACAACGAACGCAAATACAGTACGTTTGACAGAGAATTGTTGGCTCTCCACCTGGCGATGCGCATTTCCAGTTTTGGCTAGAAGGGCGCAACTTCACCACGCTTGTGGATCATAAACCACTAACGTACGCGATGTCCAAGGTCTTGGAACTGTGGTCAGCCCAGCAGCAACGGCATTTGGCCACGATCTCGGAGTTCATGACCGACATTCAACACGTTGCTGGTAAGCTCAACGTCATGGCCGATTGCCTGTCGCGCGCGTTAGTCTCCCCGGTCTACATGGGAATAGATTTCCCTGCTATGGCTGCGGAAAAAACAGAGGATGCGGACATTTGCACGCTCCAGTCCACGCCCACTGGGTTAAAACTGGAGAGCAGGGTGGTGCAGGAAGGGTGCCCTCCCTTGCTCTGCGACGTCTCCACCGGTCACCTGTCTCTGGTGGTTCCGAGCTATTTGTCTGGCCACGCTTGCACAAGGACGTGAAAGAGTGGGCTGCAGTGTGCGTCGCGTGCCTGCGGGCCAAAGTGCACAAGCACACCAGAGCCCCTCTCGAGCCATTCCAAATCCCGACCAGGAGGTTCAACCACGTCCACGTGGATTTGGTGGGACCTCTCCTGCTGTTGCAAGGTTTCACACACCTTTTGAAAATCGTGGACTGCACCACGCGTTGGTCTGAAGTGGTCCCGCTGGCTACCACCACGTCCGCGGAAGTGGCTCACGCTTTTTTGTCGACTTGGGTTACACGGTTCGAATCCCCGTCAGACATCACTTCAGACAGGGGTCCGCAGTTCGTTTTGGAACTCTGGTCCGCGATGGCCCAGAACCTGGGGGTCAAAATCCACCGCACTACCGCGTACAACCCCCAGGCTAACTGGTTATGTGAACGTTTTCATAGGTCGCTTAAGGTGGCGCTCAGAGCTTCGCTCACGGTTGCAAATTGGGTCGACCGCCTGCCCTGGGTATTTTCAGGGTTGCGCTCCGCGCCTCAGGAGGATTTGTCAGCTCCCCCGGCAGAATTGTTTTTTTCTCAGCTGCTGCAGATCCCTGGGGAATTTTTTTACCAGAAAACCCCGCGCACGGGACTGATCCGCCCACACAATTTTTGCACAGTACGGAGGCTATTAACATGCCGGGCCTGGCCCACCATTGTTTTCCCCACACCTTTGTCCCAAAAAGCTTACAGAACGGCAATTTTGTTTTTGTCAGGCACGATGTAAACTGGACCCCGCTGCGCCCACCGTACGACAGACCATTCAGGGTGCTGGAGACTGGGGCAAAGCATTTTGTGTTCGACTTGGGGGGGCATAGGGAGACCGTCTGCATCGACAGGCTGAAGACCGCTTTTGTGTTGGCAGACGAGCAGATGGTGTTGGCCCAAGCTCCCCAGCGCGGACGTCCACCGTTGGTGGATCTGCAAGTTGGTGGCTCCGTAAGTTGGTGTTCCCACGGTAGAGACCTGCGCTCACGAAGCTGACATGGCACCCCCCTCACCCTTTTTCCCTCCACAGACTAATGTGCCCGCCTGCACACCTCGCCAGCAGGGTGTTTCAACCGGACCAGCGATCCCCCACTACAGCCGCTATAGGCACAGGCTCAAGCCCAAAGGACAAGGGGGTTAGGGCTCTTTCTGGGTGTTTGGGGGGGTGAGCTGTGTGGTGGCACTGTGTGGGAGTTCTTCACCCAGAGTCGGAAGCTGGGGGAAGATGGAACAAAAGGAATGAAGGAGGAAGTGGCTCTGGGGGATCTCAGAAGTATCAGAAAGGACTATCCGCCCCCCCCCCCCCCCCAGGGAGTCTGAAGACGCAGGAGTCAAGAGAGGAAGAGAGGTTATTATGTTAATGTGCCACGCATGTCTTTGTGCACTGAAAGTATTGTGTTTTGACTTACTGGGTCTTATTGTGCTGAAATAAAGGTTATAAAAAGGAGGCTCAGAGAGACCCAGACAGAGTATTTCCTGTACTTGATGTTGGAAGAAGAATAAAGTTCATGTGTCGTCCAGCTCACTGCCTCGTCCGCTTTCTTCTTCCACAGCACTACATCAGAATAAATCCTGTGATCAAAAGACTTACTGGTTGAAGGACATGCCCAGTTGTATGCACGGTGACCCAGGATAATGACTGAAACTGCATCGGTCCTTAAAAGCAGTTTAATGGTAAAACTCATCTTAATTTGGGTAAAGTTTTCAAAAAAGTTTGTTAAAAAATGCTAACTAGCCTGGAGGCTAATGTCAGTTAGGCCAGAGAGTCCTGATTGGCTCAGTACTACCCAGGTGGCAGCACCACGAATAGTTACGTCACCAAAAACATTCCGTCTCAACTCGCCTTTTTGCAGGGGCAGGGCTTAAATGAAACTTTGCAGCAAAAAAAACAGTTACGAGACATTGGAGTGATTTTGGTCTTGATATGTCTTGTAAGTCATAAAAAACATGTTCATCATCATAGCAGTCTTTCGGGGACGACAGTGACGGTTTCATTTAGGTCTGATCAGATTCCTCCACGCATCTCTGTCCTTCACCCTCCGATGCCAGGAACTCCTGGCCTTGTTAACCCGGGTGACGTCCGAGCCGGTATGAGTTGCTTTCTGACTGACCATTTCATGAAACCGCTTGCAAAGTATTTGAGTACCGCTAGCTTTTGCTGGACTAGTGGCACAGACATGTTAACAAGAAAAAGAACTCTATTTTTGGCTTAGTGTCTCTTTGGTAAGAGAATGAATTTTTTTTTTGTTGAATCTGTTGTGATTGTGTTTATTAATCTGTGAAATTTTGCATTAAAAAAAAAAAAACTAAAAAATTTGGCATTGTTAAAACTTGGTCTCACTGGCAGCTGAACTGGATAAACCATAACAGACTTGTAGGTGATTTTATTAAAAGGTACATTTAACGTACTTATCCGCTTGCAACATTACAAATTAGGCTTAGTTATATGTTTCAGAAATGGAACTGGATTTGGGTCGATCTCTACATGCAGCAATGACGTTATTTTTTCTCTTTTCAGGTGCACCTGGGGTTGGAAGGAGTCACATTAAAAATGCGTTGCTGACAAGATACCCAGAGAAGTTCTCCTACCCCTCACCACGTACGTACATTTACAATCCTTCATTTCCATGGAAAAGCCAAATTTGCTGAACAATCCAGATACTCATTCTTCTACATTCAATCTACACAGACACCACTAGACCCCAGCGTAAGGACGAGGACAATGGAAAGCAATACTACTTCATCTCCAATGACGAAATGACCAAGGCCATCTCTGGAAATGAGTTCCTAGAGTACGGCAGCTTCCAGGGATACATGTTCGGCACCAAAATTGAGACCATCCACAAGATCCACGAACAGGGCAGAATTGCTTTGCTGGATATAGAACCACAGGTGAGCATCAACAGCTGCAGAGTCTGTGGATGTCCTTCTGAAAGTATATTGAAACTGTTACGTAATGAAAATAGTCAGCATTTTAACATTGCACTATTTATAAAATGCATCTATTGTGCATGTTTGTTAAGATGGGAATTGAAAAGGAAAATATTACAGTTACATAAAGGCAACAGAGGGGTATTATGTATTCAGATTTTGTTGTGTTTTGAAGCCTATTTCAATAAGTAGATCAGTTGAAGCAGAACAGAGACTTTACAATGGAGCATACATAATTTGGAAATTATCTTTCACCTTCTGTGTAATCAACACAAGCTAGCAGTCAGGTTTAAAAATGCAAACAATCCACATTTTATCAGTCGTCACTCTCTTCCAAAGCATACAGGAAGTCCTTCAGAAATCATTTAAATTCCATCCATCCATCCATCTTCTACCACTTTTCCGGAGGTCCAGGTCGTGGAGGCAGCAGTTTAAGCAGAGAAGCCCAAACTTCCCTCTCCTCAGCCACCTGCTCCAGCTCTTCAAAGAGGATACCAAGACATTCCTAGGCCAGCTGGGAGACATAGTCTCTCCAGCGAGTCCTACCCCGGGGTCTCCTCCCAGTGGGATGTGCCTGAAACATCAAGGAGGCATCCTGATCAGATGCCCATACCACCTCAACTGGCTCCTTTCAATGTGGAGGAGCAGCAGTTCTATTCTGAGCCTCTCCCGGATGACTGAGCTCCTCACGCTATTGTGTCTACGATCTCATTCTTTCGGTCATTACCCAAAGCTCATGACCACAGGTGAGGGTAGGAACGTAGATTGACCGGTAAATCGACAGCTTTGCCTTAGAGCTCGGGTCCCTCTTCACCACAACAGACCAGTACAACGTCCACATCACTGCAGGTGCTGCCCTGATCCGTCTGTCAATTCAATTTCAATTCAATTCAGTTCAGCTTTATTTATATAGCGCCATATCACAACAACAGTCATTTCATAGCACTTTCAAATGTAGGGAAAACCCCGCAATTGCAGAAAGACCCCAGCAATCAGACGATCCCCTGTGAGCAAGCACTTAGCGACGGTGGAGAGGAAAAACTCCCATTTAACAGGAAGAAACCTCTAGCAGAACCAGGCTCAGGGAAGGGCAGTCATCTGCTGCGACTGGCTGGGGGGTGAGGGGATAGAGAAGATGAAAAGAACAGACGTAAAGAGAGCAAACATTAATGGAGAGAAGCCAAGTACATTATTGGAGGTCACCCGGCAGTCTAAATCTATTAACAGCAAAACAAAGGAGGGGTTAAGAGACACAAGATCCCTCCCTAATCATAGGCTATATTGAAGAGGAAGGTTTTAACCCTATTCTTAAAAACAGAGATCGAGTCTGACTCCTGAACCCAGATTGGTAACTGGTTCCACAAGAAAGGAGCTTGATAGCAGAAGGCTCTGCCTCCCATTGTACTTTTGGAGATTCTAGGTATTACAAGTAATCCAGCATTTTGGGCGCATAGTGCTCTGTTAGGATGATAGGGTAATATCAGATCTTACATATAAAAGGGGGCCTGATTATTAAGAGCTTTGTAAGTGAGAAGAAGGATTTTAAACTTAATTCTAAACTCTATGGGAAGCCAATGAAGGGAGGCCAGAACTGGAGAGATATGATCTCTCTTTCTAGAACCGGTTAAAACTCTTGCAGCAGCATTTTGGATCAACTGAAGACTTTTTAAAGATATTTTAGGACAACCTGATAATAACGAGTTCCAGTAATCTAAACTAGAGCTAACAAAAGCGTGGATCAGTTTCTCAGCATCACTCTGAGACAATATGCTCCTAATCTTGGCAATATTGCGCAAATGATAGAAGGCAGTCATAGAAATGAGTTTAATGTGTGAATTAAAAAACAGATCTTGATCAAAAATAACTCCAAGGTTCCTCACAGAACTATTCAGAAAAAGAGTAACCACATCCAAATTAAGAGTTTGATTTGGAAAGGTATTTCTAAGGTTTTTTGGACCAACAAAAATGACTTCAGTCTTATCTGGGTTTAATAGTAGAAAATTACAAGTCATCCAAGCTTTGATTTCCTTAAGACAGGCATCTAACTTGGCTAATTGATTACAGTCATCGGGCTTCATTGACAGGTATAATTGTGTGTCATCTGCGTAACAATGAAAATGTATACAGTGCTTTCTAATGATGTTGCCTAACGGAAGCATATATAAACTAAAAAGAGTAGGGCCTAACACAGATCCCTGTGGAACTCCATGACTGAGCTTAGAGTTGGAAGAAAACTGATTATTGATATGAACAAACTGAAGTCTATTGGACAAATAAGATCTAAACCACTGCAGTGAAGTTCCATTTAGTCCAGCATAGTGTTCTAATCTATCAAGTAGAATATCATAATCGATAGTATCAAAGGCTGCACTAAGATCTAAAAGGACAAGTACAGAAACCAGTCCATTATCAGATGTGATAAGGAGGTCATTAGTGACCTTCACTAAGGCTGTTTCAGTGCTGTGATGAATTCTGAACCCACATTGAAACTCTTCAAATAAACCATTTCCCAGCAAGTGGTCAAATAATTGCATAGCAACAACTCTAAGATTTTTGAAATGAAAGGCAGATTAGAGATTGGTCGATAGTTAGCCAAAACTCCTGGATCGAGCGTTGGCTTTTTGAGTAAGGGTGTAGAAGAGCTGGAAATAACGAGGCGGTTTTGTATCACAAAAGCAGAGTCTTTAATGAACAAACTCTTCTATCTTGTCTCATCTGGTGCAGAGCTTGGCAGAAGGCAAAAAGAGGAAGACTTCTGCCCAGCTCGCTGGTTAAATACAGGCACACATCAAAGACATGCAAAACACAAGCTGAAATCCCCATTATCTAAATCCCCCATTAGTCCTGTTAACTCCTCCCTTCGCCTTGGGAGGTGATGGGAAAACCTCTCCTCCTTCAGGGGTGAAGGTGTCAAGTCTGTTGCCGCCACGTCTTGTGACGTCATGGGTCTTCACACGGCGGTGAGATTCCTTTGTTCTTTCAGAGGTGTGAAGTTCCTTTGTATATTCTGTCCCAAACATTTCCACATGCTCTAACAAATGTAGGTATGGAATATATGAGTGATATATACCACAGGCCCCCCAAACAACTATGAAAGTACACAGAAAGATTCACAGTCTAGGGTAATTACTAAGACATACTACGTGTTACAGCTGTTGCCACAGAAGAAACTTTCAAGCAGCCATGCTCCTAAGAGAGTTCAGTGAAAACATAACAGCATAGTATAATCATAAGTCAGTCCTAAACTGTTGCGGCACAATTAGTGAAAAATTGCAGAGTGGTGTAATCAGTCCCTGTGCAGTCTGGGTTTCAACCTTCTCCCAAAGCTGCTGTAGGTCGGTTTAGACGTCCTGCTGGGACCTTGTTGTGAGGAATCTGCAGTGTGGGAAGGAGAGAGATTATCTGTTCCCTGCCTTGGGGCTGAGACTTTTCCCTTGGGGGGTCTACCTCGCCGAGGTGCTCGAGCCAGCTGTGCAGGTTCGTCTCTCAACAAGAAGGCAGGTTTGAGTCTGTCAATGCTGACCGTTTCATTTCTATCCCCATAATCAAGCACAAAGTGTTTGTCACCATTTTCCAGCACTCTATACGGGCCATCGTATACTGGGCGTAACGTTGGTTTTAGAGCTTCATGCTTAACAAAAACAAACTCAGCGTTTTTTAAAGTTTGAG
Organism: Pholidichthys leucotaenia; assembly: GCA_020510985.1. Taxonomy (NCBI): domain Eukaryota; kingdom Metazoa; phylum Chordata; class Actinopteri; order Cichliformes; family Pholidichthyidae; genus Pholidichthys; species Pholidichthys leucotaenia. The sequence continues at coordinate 21,767,470 of CM035844.1, forward strand.
GAACAAAAACTCGTGGAAAGGAGTGATGAGCTGGACCGTGGAGAGAGTCCGGTCTGTTACTGCCTAAAAACCTTGAGACTGGGAGGTGCCCTGGTTCCGGGTTTTCTGGTAAAAATTCACCTGGTAGTCTGATAGGCTGAGCAAAGACTAATTCTGCAGGGGAAGCGTCTAAATCCTCTTTAGGTGCCGCACGCAACCCTAATAAAACCCAGGGAAGTTTATTTACCCAATTTGTGTCCGTTAATGAGGCTCTGAGGGCGGCCTTTAAGGACCTGTGAAAACGCTCGCATAACCCATTAGCCTGAGGGTGATAAGCGGTGGTACGGTGAATTGTTGCCCCTAAACTGTTGGACATGGCTGACCAGAGCTCTGAGACAAATTGAGGCCCCCTATCTGACGTGATGTCTGATGGGATGCCGAAACGTGCCACCCAATTTGTTAGAAAAACGCGAGCGACTTCCTCCGCTGTAGTTGCCGCTAGAGGGACTGCCTCTGGCCAGCGCGTGGTGCGGTCTATCATTGTTAGCAGGTGTGTGAAACCCTGGGAGGAAGGCAGCGGCCCCACGAGGTCGACATGAATGTGGTCGAACCTTCTAGCAGGGATTGGAAAAGGCTCCAGAGGGGCTTTTGTGTGTTTGTGTACTTTGGCGCGCTGACAAGGAATGCAAGTTTTTGCCCATTCTTTTACGTTTTTGCGCAGGCCTGGCCACACAAACTTTTCGGCAACCATTTTGACCGAGGCGCGCACACCTGGGTGCGCGAGGGAGTGAATTGCGTCGAAAATGCGGCGGCACCAAGCAGCTGGTACTAACGGGCGAGGTCGGCCGGTTGAAACATCGCATATTAGGGGGGGCACGCCGTCGCGCAACCCTTTTTCCTCCAGCCTTAACCCTGTTGGTCCAGACAGGAGCGCGCGCACGTCCGCATCACTACCTTGCTCTTCCGCCATGGCTGCATAATCTATCCCTTCATGGATAGGTGCTGCATATGTGTTTGCGTTAGAGAAAAGCTCAGCTGCTGAAGCAGTGTAATCTGTCTCCTCGTGCTCTGGCGGTGCCACAGCGCGAGAGAGACAGTCCGCTACTACGTTAAGTTTGCCCGCTACATGTCGAATGTCTGTGGTGAACTCTGAAATCGCAGCTAGCTGTCTTTGTTGTCTGCCCGACCAAGGTTCTGAAATTTTAGCCATAGCAAAAGTGAGCGGTTTATGGTCCACAAAAGCCGTGAAACTCCGCCCTTCTAACCAAAACTGGAAGTGGCGGATGGATAAATGGAGCGCCAGCAGCTCCCTGTCAAAAGTGCTGTATTTGCGTTCCGTCGGGTTTAGCGATTTGCTAAAAAATGCTAAAGGTTGCCAGACCCCCTTGACAAGTTGTTCTACAACTGCCCCTATGGCGAAGTCTGAAGCATCTGTGGTTAGAGCAATGCGGGCCGAGGGATCTGGATGGACTAACATTGTGGCGTTAGCTAGGGCGTTTTTAACTTCCGCAAAAGCGCGTTCGCGTTCCTGGGTCCATTCGACCGCGTTGGAAGCTTTCTTTTTTTTGAGCGCGTCATACAGGGGCTGCATGAGCTGGGCTGCATGAGGGAGGAAACGGTTGTAAAAATTAACCATCCCCAAAAATTCCTGTAGCGATTTGACCGTTTGGGGCCGTGGAAAACCTTCTATCGCATGAATTTTGTCTGGAAGCGGAGCTGCCCCTTTCGGGGAGACTTTGTGTCCCAAAAAATCAATTTGCGATACGCCGAATTTGCATTTGGCTGGATTAATTATTAATCCGTGCTCTTCTAGCCTCTGAAAAACGGCAGTGAGATGCTGCTCGTGCTCTTCCTCCGATGAGCTGGCTACCAGCATGTCGTCGAGGTAGACGAAAACAAAGGGGAGGTCGCGTAAGACTGCGTCCATCATACGTTGAAAAGTCTGAGCAGCACCTTTGAGGCCGAAAGGCATTCGCAGGAATTCAAAAAGGCTGAAAGGGGTTATAACCGCTGTTTTAGGAATGTCTTCAGCTCTGACTGGGACTTGGTGATAACCGCGGACTAAGTCTATCTTTGAAAAAATGCGCGCGCCCGCTAAATGCAGTGAAAAATCCTGTATATGAGGGATGGGGTAGCAGTCATGCGCTGTGGCGTTGTTTAATCTGCGGTAATCTCCGCACGGTCTCCAAGAACCGTCGGATTTCGGAACCATATGAAGTGGTGAGGCCCAAGGGCTCTTTGAACGTCGGACAATGCCTAATTTTTCAAGAGCTGCAAATTCGTCCCTTGCTATGTTGAGCTTGGCCGCGTCTAAGCGGCGAGCTTTGGCAAAAACGGGAGGTCCCGTTGTTGGAATGAAGTGTTTAACCCCGTGTTTGGCTACAGTGGCTGAGAATTTGGGGGTTGTGAGTGATGGAAATTGGGTGAGGAGTTGCTCAAACTTTCCTCCTGCCGTGGTGACGTTGGCCTGCACAGGTGGTGGAGAGACTCGAGCTGAGCAAGGAATAGAAGCAAAAGACAGTGCATTAACCAGGTGCCTATTTGCTAGATCAACTAATAACCCGTGTGCACACAGAAAATCAACGCCTAACAAGTTAAAACTCACCGCCGCTACAACAAATGTCCATCTGTAGCTGCGGCCGTGAATGAGGAGATGCAGGCTCTTTTCCCCGAACGTGTCGATGTCCGAGCCGTTGGCTGCCACTGCTCCATTGCCCCGGGTGCCCATGGCTCGATCTGCGTGGGAGGGCATGACGAAACTCAGCTGGGCTCCCGTGTCGATGAGGAACTGCTTGCCTGTGTTTCCATCCGTCACGTATAACAGCTTATTTTTCTCGCCGAGAACCGCTGCCGTTAACGGCCCTCGGCTTTGGCGTTTCCCGACATCGTAAACTTGCAGGGGGGGAACACATTTCCGGGCTTTCTCGGCGAAGCGGTGGTGATAATAACAGACGTCATTCTGTTTGTTGCGCTTGGGCCGTGCTGCTGTCACCGTGGGTTGGGCCTGCTCCGTGGTTTGTGACTCTCCAAGGTTTGGGGCGTCAGTTTTGAGGTCTGCGGATGCCGCTGTGGGTGTCCAATCTCTGCAGGCGTTGACAAGCCGATAAGCCTCGTTGGCCAGCGTGCGGAAGTCCTGATGATTGTTGCACTTCATACTGGCGAGTGTCCCTCTCATGTGTGGTGGTAGCGTGCTGAGGAAAATAAATTGAAAGAGGAAATTATCATTGTCCTCCTCCTTGAGCTGCAGTAAATCCTCCATGAGGGTCTTTGGATTGCCCCCTCTGTGGCCGTAGACTGCCAGGATTTTTTCGGCTCTTTCTTCTGCCGACGGGACGTAATTCGCTATGATAGTCGCCTTGAGTGTCTCATACTTGTCCTGGGCCAGTGGTCGCTGGATCAAGCTTCGCACACACCTCGAAGTGGCGGAGTCGAGTTTGGAGACGATATGGTAGAACTTAGTATCGTCTGCCGTGATGCCCGCCAGAATGAACTGGGCTTCGGCTTGGAGAAACCAAGAGGCCGGGTCTTCTCGCCAGAAATCTGGTAGTTTAACAGCGACGGCGTGTGTGCACATCATCACTGTTGTGCCCGCCGGGTGAGAGTGCCTTGCCTCGGCTCTCACGGCGGTGCTGGAGCTCGGTTGAGCTCTCTCGGTATCCTCTGCCGGGGGGAACAGCTGTCTGCTTGTTCCCTCGTCTGCGTTGTCGCTGGCGTAAGTCAGATTCGCCGCGGATGAGTCGCTTGAAGAACGCCTCAGGTCCATACTCGCGTCAAGGTCACCAGTGTAGAAGAGCTGGAAATAACGAGGCGGTTTTGTATCACAAAAGCAGAGTCTTTAATGAACAAACTCTTCTATCTTGTCTCATCTGGTGCAGAGCTTGGCAGAAGGCAAAAAGAGGAAGACTTCTGCCCAGCTCGCTGGTTAAATACAGGCACACATCAAAGACATGCAAAACACAAGCTGAAATCCCCATTATCTAAATCCCCCATTAGTCCTGTTAACTCCTCCCTTCGCCTTGGGAGGTGATGGGAAAACCTCTCCTCCTTCAGGGGTGAAGGTGTCAAGTCTGTTGCCGCCACGTCTTGTGACGTCATGGGTCTTCACACGGCGGTGAGATTCCTTTGTTCTTTCAGAGGTGTGAAGTTCCCTTGTATATTCTGTCCCAAACATTTCCACATGCTCTAACAAATGTAGGTATGGAATATATGAGTGATATATACCACAAAGGGTTTAATTACAGCAATTTTAAAAGCCTGCGGTACATGACCTAAAGTTAAAGAAGAATTGCTTATTTGAAGAATACGACTACCAATAAATGGGAAGACTTTTTTAAATAACCTGGTAGGAATAGGGTCTAAAGACAGGTTGAAGGCTTGGATGAGGAGATTATTTTATCTAACTCTAAAAGGTCAATTGGAGTAAACTTATCTAAACAGATATCAATTGAAGGAGTTGTAGTAGTTGCTGTACTTAAGTTTATAGTGGGAAGAATCTGACTGATTTTTTTCTCTAATAGATAAAATTTTATGATTGAAAACGTTCAAAAAGGCCTGACTAGAAAGCTCTAGGGGGATGCGAGGATTGACAGAGTCCTGACTCTTTGTCAGCCTGGCTATAGTGTTGAAAAGAAACCTGGGATTATTGTTATTCTCTTCTATTAATGCAGAGTAATAACTTGTTCTAGCTTTTCTAAGAGATTTTTTATAAATTAGAGAGATGATTTCTCCATGCTAAATAGAATTCATCTAAATTAGTGGAATTGTGGCGGATGAATTAAGGGAACCCTGTGTGGAGGCACGGAATAAGTGCAGGCAGGACATGGCGAACTGAAGTTTAAAAGGGTGTTTTATTCATCCTCCATCACAGGACTCACTCCAGCGCTGTGTAAGCGCGCCGGAGCGAGCCCTCAGTCTCTAGTCAGCAAACAGGCAATGCGTGTGATCAAAAGAGCAGTAAGAGAGAGAGCAAGCGATATTCAGTTCACTTATATACCCAGCTAGACAATGCATGCATGGCACATTAGCATCACAGTACAGCAGGAATGCATGGGACATTTACATGAGAGTCACACATATCAATAGCAGGATTACTGGCGCCGGAATTCCTCTCTGCTCTGGAGCTATAGGACAAAAGAGGTTGCAAGGCACATCTACATATTGATATCGGTCCATACATCTCACTGTTCTGCTAATTGCTCCAGCTGAGCGCTCTGCTTGTCCCGAAGGCTGTGGGGGTCACCCACAGAATGCCATTTTCTTTCTAATTGACGAGTCTTCTGTTTTAAGCTACGAGTTTCTGTGTTAAACCAAGGGGTTAGAAATCTCTGGTTAGACTTTTTCTTTTTTAAAGGGGCCACCAAGTCTAGAGTCTGATGCAGAGAGGCGTAACACTATCTACCACGCTATCAATTACGGGAGAAGCAGGCTCTCCATCTTTTATTTCTATTGTGTTGACCCATGGTATAGAGGAGACAATCTGCAAAAATTTGGTAACAACGTCATCTGAAAGACATCTGCTGTAGTAATATTTTTCTTTAGGAGTCAAATAATCAGAAATAGTGAAATCAGAGGTTAACAGACAATGGTCTGACAGTACAGGATTATGAGGAGGCACTACCAGATTTTCTATTTCTATACATAAGTCAGAATAAGGTCCAATGTGTGGTGGAGATAATGGGTAGAATTTTCTACTTTCTGGGAAAACCCCATTGAGTCTAATATTGAATTGAATGCCTTATTAAGACAGTCACTATCTACATCAACATGTATATTAAAATCCCCTACAATAATTATTCTATCTGATTTCAGCACTAAATCAGCTAAAAATTCGACAAATTTGGATAAAAACTCTGAGTAGGCTGAGGGAGGATGGTAGACTATGGTAAAGAAAATTGGGTTTAAGCTAAGATTACTAGCATGCCCCATACTGAGGGCCAGGCCCTCAAAGGAATTAAAACATGATTTTTGCTTTCCATTAACTAGTAATTTAGAATGGAAAATTGCAGCTACTCCACCTCCAAGACCAGAACTTATGGGATTATGATAGTTTAGATAACCAGAGGGAGTTGATTCATTCAAACCAACATAATCATCTCAAAATCAAGTCTCTGTAAGGGATATTAAATCAATCTGATGATCAATTAATAGATCATGAACTAGTAGAGACTTGGGAGTTAGAGACCTAATATTTAGCAAACCACATTTAATTTTTAAATTATGAGGAGGAACAGAGGCCAAATTATTAAATTTAGAGACTTGATGTTTAATTTGAGTTTTACCAACATTTTGTTTAATCACTTTGGGATGTTTATACATTATATTTTTATTAACTTTTGGGGGGAGTAGACAGAGGTTTTCTAAGGGGGAAGGCAGGGGCAAAGTTGAGAGGTGGCGGATGAGGAGGAGCTGCAGAAAGACGTGTATTTATCAAGTTATGTTGTATCTGTCTTGGATTATAATATTTTGGGTAACGGGAGACAGACACAATCTCTATGGGGTTATAAATTGAAGACTGATCTAAACAGTGAGGATTATTTGGATTAATAGGATTATGAGAAGGGCTGGTTGGCAGACCCAGGAACTTCGGAGTGAGTTAACGCACCAAATTTCAGTCACTGTACTAAAAAACGCTGAATGGAATAGAACAGATTGTCCCTTAAAACATGTGCACCAAGTCTATTTGGATGGATGCCATCTGGCCTCATAAGTGGTGGGCGGTTCCAAAACAGGTTGAAATTGTCTACAAAAGCAATGTTAAAAGTAGGACATGTAGAACACAACCAGGTATTAAGGCTGAGAGTTCTGCTAAAATAATTGCAACCTCGTCTGAAAGGTGCCAAAGGCCCAGAGATGAATACACATCTGCCACAGTTCATAAGAGTGGACAGAAGGCTCCTGAAGTCACTCTTTAAGATCTCCGATGCTTCATCTGGGATGTTGCTGCATCCATCATGTACAATGACAGTTTTAGCGTGGGGGAATTCATTTAATAGGTCAGGGGTAAGAGCCTCAATGTCAGACACTTTAGCCCTAGGAAGAAATTCAGTGACACAGTACCTGCTTCTGACGTTCCTCATAATCGAGTCACCAATTATCAACGTCGTCTGGGGGGGCTTTGTCGGTGGTTTCTGAAGTGGTGGATAATTTTGTTGTTGTGATGGCGGGGTGATGCGCTCTCTTCTTTTTGGAGCTGGTGTATAATTTGGCACACCTAAAGTAGTTTTAATCCGGGGCTTGTGGGTTTGGGCCACTGCTGAAGGAGGAGGGGCAGCCATGGGCGGATGGTCAACGTCCAGGTGGGGAAAATCTTCCAGAGAAAGGATGTTGAATCTGTTTTCCAGTAGCAAGGGAAGAGAAGAGGCGGGGCCCTGTCTGGCCAATCCCCGATGTTTGCTAGTTGGCTGAACCAAGGTCCAGGGTGCGCATTGAGGATGAGAAAAACCACCCGGGGCTTTGGGTTTAGCTCCGAGCTGAAGCCAATGTTTATTGCCGGGGTCCTGGACATCTGAAGAGACCGGAGCAGGGGTGGAAGTGGATGGCGATGTGCTGAATTCACCCAGGTAAGTAGCCATCTCTGCCAGCTGCGAGTCAGTTGCCGGGACCGTTGTTCACCCGAGAATTATAGTGTCAAAGTGGTCTTCATCCTCCCGATTCTTATAGAGGTTGGAGAGTCTCACTTCCAACTCAGAAACTTTCCTAAGGAGGGACACACAGTTGACGCATGTCAGGGATGGAGCCATGACGTTCCAGGCAAGAAGTGGATAGCCAGGCAGCTCAAAACAGCTAAAAACAGGTTAGCCTAGCCCGGTGAACAGCCCCGCCCGGGGTCTGATCCACCTGTGTGTCTGATCGGGCTTTCTGCTAGGCCAACACTAAGCTAACACCAAGCAAAAAAGCTAATATCAGCAAAAAGAGATTAAAAAAAAATTAAAAACAAAGTCAATAAAAATTATTGTGTGTTTATGTTCAGGTCTGGTCAGCGTCTCTTCCTTCAGATGGGGAGACTTTAGCTACAGCAGGTGGAGGAGGGGAGAGCCCAGCACCTGGTAAAAACATCACCCGTGCACGATTAACCACCAAGCGTGAGCTCTCACTCCATTCTCCCCTCACTCGTGAATAAGATCCCGAGATACTTAAACTCCTCCACTTGGGGCAGGAGCTTGTCCCCAACCCGGAGAGGGCAATCCACCTTTTTCCAGCTGAGTACCATGGACTCGGACTTAGAGGTGCTGATTCTCATCTCAGCCGATTCACACTCAGTGGCAAACAGTACCAGTAAGACCTGTAGGTCACTGCTGGATGAAGCCAACAGAACAACATCATCTGCAAACAACAGAGATGAGATCCTGTGGTCACCAAGCATGACACCCTCCGTTCCCTGGCTGCACCTAGAAATCCTGTCTGTAAAAATTATGAACAGGATTGGTGACAAAGGGCAGCCCTGGCAGAGTCCAACTCTTACTGGGAATGGGTCCAACCGAGTGTTGGCAATACGAACCAAACTCTCCCAACGGTTGTTTTGACACCAGATAGTTCATAATAACAAGCCCGATACCCCATACTCCCAAAGAACCCCCCACAAAAAACTTTAATTAAAGTTTGATACAAAAACCTGGAAAGGCATTTATTTGGTCCAAGATGGCCGGCTCCATAAGGAAGGACCCTCTTCCTTTGTGTTATAAATCTTATCTTTAGGCACAGAAACCACAACAATTTTTACTGAAATGTGATTATATAACAATGAAAACAAAGTGAAGACTTTAAGCTGCATTAAATTTCAGATTTCTGATTACCAAAAATTTTACACACTGTACCTTTTAAGTAAAATATAATTATTTATTATTTTATATTATTTATTATTTGAACCACCAACCCTCAGGTTACTGGATGACCCACTCTATCTCCTGAGCCATTACCACCCCAATACATAAAAAAACAGGAGAAGAGCAAAAAAATCCAGCCACCCTCATCACCAGGATGTCATAAATTCTTATAACACTCATGAAATGAGTGGTTTTGTTTTGGCTCTGGTTATGACATAAGAACAGGAGCTCAGTGGAATGATACCACTCTTCCAGCTTCATCTCCACTCAATTTATTGATGGCGGGCATTTCCCAACGAGTATCCAAACCCACATCCCTACTAAGGCTGGGCGATACACCGAATATATTCCTTATATCGATACATTCTACTATGCGCGATACATACAATGCCTTTATCGTGAATATCAAGTATAAATTGTCATGGCAGTGTAAGCTGTCAGCATTTACTGTATTTGTCCGACTGCAGCTTCTCTCTCCTCTCACACAGCTGCACTCAGTCACTTCCCCTCGCCCCTCCCCACACCCTGTTTCATATCAGGGTCGTTGCCAGACCTGGTTTTTTTCCCTGCAATTTTTTTCTTTAGAAACTGCTTCTTTTGAGCCTGTTTTTGTGGCGCAAATAAACTAGTTTTTTTTTATGCACAATCTGGTAATGTCATGACTCAGTGCAAGTGAGGCCCAAACGCTGAATGGACACTCGGATTCAGGAGGAAAAGTCCACCAGTTTATTGTAAAAATAAAACTCACACGACACTAAATAAAGGTGCAAAACTAAGGAAAAATGCAACACAAAAATGCACACTTAAATAGACAGAAACGGGTGCCCCTGGAGCGCACGTAGCCTATGCGAAAGAGCAGACAGAGGTTATTAGGGACGAGACCTCCCGAAGGGGAGAATAATAAGAGAGCACACTTACTCAGTGAGCAGAGGAGCCAGCAGAGAACTCCTGAGTGGACCAGAGGGACGGGGGGGGAAAGACAGTGACCTGGGTGGACGTCCGGCATCTTCTGGCCAGGTGAGCTTGATCATCTCCAGAAGGCATACCTGCGGGTGGCAGCAACCTAGGGAGGAGAAGGATGGGGAAGTGAAAACACAGGTCAACCAGTAAATGCATTTTCAGTGCTTAGATAATATTGAGGATAGCAAACCCAAACGATCCAGCGATGGATTCTCCACACGCTGGATCTTAAATACGCTGGCTCATCAGATGCAGCAGGTGTGTAATCATGCAGGTGTGTCTAATCCTCCAGAGCCAGGAAAGCAGGAACAGGAGGGGAGGGAGAGCACGCTCGCCTGATCATCACAGTGCCCCTTCCTCAAGGGATGCCTCTCGGCGTCCCACTGGGCTTGCAGCAAAGAACCTGATGGAATGCCCACACCATGCGTTTATCCAAAAAATGGGACCCCGGGATCCAGGACCTCTCTCCGGACCGTATCCTTGCCAGTGGATGAGGTATTGATACCCACACCCCCAACGACGCACGCCCAGAATCCTCTCCACTGTGTACATGGTCTGGCCTTTGATGATCCGGGGGTGGGGGGCAGTGGGGGATCCGGAGGAGGGCAGAGAGGACTGGCGGAGAGGGGCTTGATCTTGGAGACGTGAAAAGTCGGGTGGATGCGCCTAGAGAGCGACAAGTCCAACCGAACGGTGACGTCATTGATCAACCGCTTGATGGTGAATGGGCCCAGATATCGGGGGGGAGAGCTTCCGGGACTCTGTTTTGAGTGGGATCTGGTCGTGGAAAGCCAGAACCTCTGTCCCACTGTGTACTTCGGCGCCAGTGCCCTGCAGAGCGAAGGAGGGCAGCTCTCGTGGTTCTCCACAGACGGTGGCACCGGTGCACGTGGGCCTCCACGGATGGGACTGTGAGGCCCCTCTCCACCATGGGCAGCAGAGGTGGTGTGTAACCCATCGATGCTTCAAATGGTGTAAGCCCAGTGGAGGAGGAGACCGCCGAGTTATGGGAATATTCCACCCAGGTCAAGTGGGAGCTCCAGGTGGTCGGGTTCAAGGAAGCTACGCACCTTAGGGTGGCCTTCAGAGACTGATTAGCACGCTCACCCTGACCGTAGCTCTGAGGATGATAGCCGGACGTCAAGCTGGTGGTCACACCCAAGAAGCGCCAGAACGCCTTCCACACCTGGGAAGTGAATTGGGGCCCCCTGTCCGAGACGATGTCAATTGGTATTCCATGCAGCCGGATGACGTGCTGCATCAGCAGATCGGCCGTCTCCGTGGCAGATGGGAGTTTGTGGAGAGGGACCAGGTGGATGCCCTTGGAGAAGCTGTCGACTATGGTGAGTATCACTGTGTTGCCTTGGGATGGAGGGAGACCCGTAACAAAGTCCAAGGCAATATGCGACCACAGGTGACCCGGCACCGGGAGGGGATGTAGGAGGCCAGCAGAAGGGGAAGAGTCGGTTTTATTAGCAGAGCAGGTGTGACAGGCCTTCATGTACTCCCGCACATCCCTCCCGAGTGTGGGCCACCAAAACGCTCTCCGCAGCAGCTCGATTGTCTTGGAGATGCCGGGATGACAGGCGAAGTAGCTCGTATGCCTCCACTTAATCAATCTTCTCCCCGTATGCCGCGGGGACATACAGCCAGTCCGGCAGGCCTCCCTCCGGGACGGATTCAGATGACTGTGCTTGTCGGACCCTCTGCTCAATCTCCCACAAGAGTGTCCCAAGAAAGCAGGAGGGGGGGGGGGAGAATAGTCTCCGGGGGAGATGCAGCAGCAGTGGAGGTGGAGGAGGAGGAGTCAGGAGAAATCTGGCATGAGAGAGCATCAGCCTTGGCATTACGGGACCCTGGGCAGTACAAGATGGATAAATTAAACCTATTGAAGAACAGGGCCCACTGAGCCTGCCGAGAATTCAACTGCCTGGCCGACTGAAGATATTCTAAATTTTTGTGATCAGTCCAGATAATGACTGGTTGGCTAGCTCCCTCCAGCCAGTGTCTCCTCTCCTCCAGCATAATTCCTCTCGGCTGGCATTAGCCACTGGGAGAAATACGTGCACAGATGGAGCTTCTGGTCGGAGGAGGAGTGCTGGGAGAGGACAGCGCCCACTCCCAACTCAGAAGCATCCACCTCGACCATGAACTGCACCGTGGGATCCTCCTGCGCCAGGGCGCACGCGTTGGTGAAAAGTCCTTTCAGGGCCACAAAAGCTCGTTCAGCGGCCTCGGACCACTTGAACGGGCTTTTGGTCGACATAAACTGCATAAGCGGTTGCGCCACCTTACTATAATCACGGATAAATCAGCGGTAGAAGTTGGCAAAGCCTAGGAAGCGTGGAAGGTCCTTCCTGGACTGGGTGGGTCGGTCAGTCAATTATCGCCTTGAATTTCACTGGATCGGCCTTTACCGTGCCCTCGGCGATGTTGAACCCCAGGAATGAAGTGGAGTGAGTGGTAAATTTGCACTTCTCCACTTCCACAAAAAGCTGATTCTCGAGCAAGTGCTGCAGAACAGAATGAATGTGGGCTACGTGCTCCTCCAGCGTGCGGGGGAAAAAAGCAAAATATCGTCCAGGTACACAAAAACAAACTGGTTCACTATGTCCCATAAGATGTCATTAATTAACCGCTGGAAGATGGCAGGGGCATTGGTCAGCCCGAATGGCATGACCAAATATTCAAAATGGCCCAGAGGTGTTTTAAATGCCGTCTTCCACTCGTCTTCCTCACGAATGCGGACCAAGTCGTATGCCTTACGGAGGTCAAGCTTGGTGAAGTAACGTGCCCATTGGAGCAGCTCAAACGCCGAGTTAATAAAGGCCAGAGGATATTTATCCTTATGGGTAATCATGTTAAGCTCACAGTAATCAATACACGGCTGCAATGGTCCTTTTTCCCTACAAAAAAGAACCCAGCGCCAAGGGGGGCGGACGACGGACATATAATGCTGGCTCTGAGGGAGTATTTTATGTAGGTCTCCATCACCTCCCTCTCTGGCCCAGATAAACTGTGGAGCCAGCTGAATGGCAGCCGCGCGCCTAGAAGGAGGTCGATAGCACAGTCATAGGCCCGATGAGGAGGTAACGACAGTGCCCGGGACTTGCTAAAGACCTCCCCTAAGTCATGATAGACTTCGGGCACGGAGCTGAGATCTGCCAGCTCGGCCGGAGGGGAGGATATTGGAAGTGAGGGCGAGCAGGCGGCCAATCGGAGACACGATGAAAGACAGAAAGGGCTCCAGGACGAAGTGGAGCCCTGATTCCAGTTTATTATGGGATTGTGAATATGGAGCCACGGATACCTCAGAATCATGGCGATGGTGGATTGAGGCCAAACATAAAATTGAACAGTCTCGCGGTGATTACTGGACAAAAGGACTGAAATGGGATCAGTTTGTTCGGTGATCACTGCAATGCTGCTGCCTGAAACCACCGGTCACTTAAGGGGGTCAGGACATTCCTGGTGGGTATTTGAAATTTCCTGACAATGGCCTGTGAAATGAAATTCTGCTCCACTCCTGAATCAATCAGAGCGGAGGTTTTGAACTCAGCCCCTGGTAACTGGATGAGGGCCGAGAGTTCAAAACGATTGGGGGAATTTTGTGAAGGCCCTCCCACTAGACCCCCCCCCCCCATGGCGACTGACGGGCCAGGCTTCTCGGGCCGAATTGGACATTTCGCAATTGCGCGGCCTGAGACCCCACAATATAAACACTCCCCCACCCTCCTGCGACGCCAGTGCTCCCTCAAAGTCAGATGGACCCAACTTAGGTTCATTGGCTCAGGGGGTGGCACCGGCGGCTCAGCATCAGGGGTCGGGGGGCCGGCCGTGGAGCAAATGGGGAAGCAGCGGCCTTCTGCTCCTTTGCTCGCTCCTTAAACTGGTTATCCAGGGCCACTGCTTGCGCAATCATCTCATCCAGAGAGGACGAGGATGCACGGATAGCCAGCTTGTCGTGGAGGTGCACCTTCAGGCCCCAGAGGAAAACACTGCGCAGGGCAGCGTCATTCCATCTGGAGTTGGCCGCAGCAACCCGGAACTCGACAGAGAAATCAGCTACAGACCGATCTCCCTGCCAGAGTCCCAACAGCTGGCTAACAATGTTCCCCTCACTCTCCGAATGGTCGAATGCCTTGGAAAACTCCCGCACAAACAGTTCGTATGTGTATAGGGGACCGGCCGGGCTGCTTAAGACGGACTGTGCCCACTTAAGTGTCCAGTCACGCAGCAACAAGGTCATGAAATGTACTTTAGCCAAATCATTCCTATACTCCCCCTCCACCTGCAGAAAATAAAGCCAGCAGTGGAGCAGGAACCCTCTGCCCCCTCCCACCTCTCCCCCATAGGGGGCAGGCGAAGGAACAGAGATGTTCCTGCAGAAGGCAGATACTGCCGGAGCAGCAGGTGCTGGGGGAGACGCCGCACCAGGAAGCCGACCCAAGTGCTCGGCGATGGTGGCCATTTATTGGGTTAGGGTCTCGAATTGCTCATAAAGAAACATGACCCGGCGTTCCGTGGCCTTCAAGTGCCAGAGTGCTGACTGTTCACCTGCTGAGCCTCGATCTTGGCTGGATCGTTCTGTCATGATTCAGTGCAAGTGAGGCTCAAACGCTGAACCAACACTCGGACTCAGGAGAAAAAGTTCACTAGTTTATTGTAAAAATAAAACTTTCACAACACTAAATAAAGTTGCAAAACTAAGAAGAAAATGCAACACAAAAATGCACAGTTAAATAGACAGAAACTGGTGACCCCTGGAGCGTGCGAAGCCTACGGGAAAGAGCAGATGGAGGTTATTAGGGACGAGACCTCCCGAAGGGGAGAATAATAACAGGAGAGCACACTTACTTAGTGAACAGAGGAACCAGCAGGGGACTCCTTCATGGACCAGAGGGACGGGGGGGTTGGTGACCTGGGTGGATGTCCGGCGTCTTCTGGCAGGACGAGCGTGATCAGCTCCGGAAGGCACACCTGCGGGTGGCAGCAACCTGGGGAGGAGAAAGACGGGGACGTGAAAACACAGGTCAACCAGTAAATGCAATTTCAGGGCTTAGATAATATTGAGGGTAGCAAACCCAAACGATCCAGCGGTGGACTCTCCACACGCTGGATCTTAAATACGCTGGCTCATCAGATGCAGCAGGTGTGTAATCACGCAGGTGTGTCTAATCCTCCAGAGCCAGGAAAGCAGGAAGAGGAGGGGAGGGGGAGCACGCTTGCCTGATCATCACAGGTAATACTGGCAAAGTTTGGGGAAAGGTGAAAAAAAAAAAATGAAATGAAACGCACACCAGTTGCAGTGGAAAGCAGACTTGAACAAAATAATTTCAAGGAGAAAAAAGCACCAGCTCCACTGTCTTTCAGTGGATTTAGGAAGGTAGAAACTGAACAAAATACACTTTTGTGCAAATTATGTCACAAAGCTGTTGTCTTTAAAGGTAGCAGTAGCACTAATTTGTTTCACCACTTGAGATGCCATCCACTATAATATGAAGAATGCATTAAAATCCACTCTCAACATCCCAGGCAGCCCATACAAAAAATAAAGGAACCAGCCCTAAGAGAATGACTATATGGCTTCTTCATTTGGAAAATTCATCCCATACAACAAAAGTGCAAAATCCAAAGAGATCACAACTGCTGTCACAAATTATACTGCCGAAGACATGGTCCCTATTGTTAAAACCTGACCAAACAGAAAAAGTGGATATTAATTTATCCATCCATCCATCTTCTACCCCTTAATCCTTTCTGGGTCGCGGCGGGGGCTGGAGCCTATCCCAGCATCTTTGGGCGAGAGGCAGGATCCACCCTAGACAGATCGCCAGTCCATCACAGGGCCAACACAGAGAGACAGACAACCATTCACTCTCACATTCATACCTAAGGACAATTTAGAATCCCCAGTTGATGCTAATTAACCTAACCTGCATGTCTTTGGCCTGTGGGAAGAAACCGGAGTACTCAGAGTAAACCCACGCAGACACGAGGAGAACATGCAAACTCCACACAGAAGGGTCACCGACAGTCTGGGGGTGGGATCGAACCCACGAAGTTCAGGGGTGGAATCGATCCTGTGACCTTCTTGCTGTGCTGCCACAGTGCTAACCACTGTGCCACCATGGTGTTGCTGTGGACTTCAATTTATATGGTTTTAAAATATCTTTCTCTACAATTCTTGCTTAATGCACTTTTTATTGTGTTGAGTCCTTTTTTGTTTTGTTTTTGTTTTATTGGCTTTATTATTTATTTATTATTATTTATTCTGATTTGTTGCAAATTTATGAGTGAGGTTGCATGATTGGTTCAATAAAGTTTGCTAAATTTAACTTGATTTTATCACCTCCTTTTTGTTTACAATTTAAAAAAATGCAATACATGGGTCTGTTTCTATTACCATGCCGGTGCCATTTTATGCAAAGGTTTTACATTTATACAGTGGCTCAGAGGAGATCTCATGATATTGTGATATACTGTATATAGTGGATATAAAAAGTCTACACACCCCGCTTCCAATACCAGGTTTTTGTGATATAAAAAAATGAGAGCAAGAAAAATCATTTCAAAACTTTTTTCCACCATTAATGTGACCTATAACCTGCACAACCCAACTGAAAAACAAACTGAAATCTTTTAAGGGGAAAAATAAAAAAACTTACAATAACCTGGTTGCATTAACCAGTCACATTCAAAGTCATGTTAAATAGGAGTCAGCACACACCTTCCACCATTTAAAGTGCCTCTGATTAACCCCAAATAAAGTTCAGCTGTTCTAGTAGGCTTTTCCTGACATTTTTGTAGTCACATCTTACAGCACAAGCCATGGTCCGCAGAGAGCTTCCAAAGCATCAGAGGGATCTCATTGTTCAGAGGTATCAGTCAGGAGATTCCCAAAGAAATGGCGGACAGCAAAGGTCATTGCCATCCCAAAACCTGGCAAAGACCACAAACTACCAGCAAGCTACCGCCCAATCTCCCTACTCAGCGTTCCTTACAAAATCATGGAGCGCCTAATACTGCAACGCATTTCCCCAGAAATAGAGGATATTCTAAGTGTGGATCAAGCAGGTTTCCACAAGGACCGCAGTACAGGAGAACAAGTACTGGCCCTAACCACCTTCATCGAAAATGGCTTCGAGAGCAGACTGAAGACAGGGGCTGTGTTTCTCGATCTTACAGCCGCCTATGATACGGTCTGGCACAAAGGCCTCCTCCTGAAACTTATAAAGGCGATCCCTGCTTGGGCAACAGCAATTATAAAAACCCTGCTGACCAACCGAAGGTTCAGAGTCCACCTCGGTCAGAACACAAGTGCATGGAGAATGCAGAAAAACGGACTCCCACAAGGCTCAGTTCTAGCTCCAACTCTGTTCAACCTCTACATAAACGACCTGCCTACTACAAAATCCCGCAAATTCATCTATGCAGACGACATCTGTTTGGCATTCCAAGCACCAGACTTTGAACCACTGGAACGGGTGCTCACGGAAGATCTTGCCAAACTGGACCAGTTCTGCAAAATCTGGCGCCTAAAACCAAGCCCAGCAAAAACCGTCTCCAGTGTATTCCATCTCCACAATGCAAAAGCTGCCAGAGAACTAAACATCCACCTGAGCGGAC
The DNA here is from genome assembly GCA_020510985.1 of Pholidichthys leucotaenia. NCBI lineage: Eukaryota > Metazoa > Chordata > Actinopteri > Cichliformes > Pholidichthyidae > Pholidichthys > Pholidichthys leucotaenia. The sequence goes on from CM035844.1 coordinate 21,784,860, forward strand.
TCTAGCTTAAGCATGCCCCAAATCCAACTTATCTTGGAGTGACCCTTGATAGGACCTTATCCTTCAAGGAACATCTAAAGGGGACGGCTGCTAAGGTGAAGGTACGAAACAACCTGCTCTGCAAGCTCGCTGGTGCAAAATGGGGGGCGGCAGTCTCCACCCTGCGCACCTCAGCACTGGCCCTTTCATACTCTGTAGCAGAATATTGTTCCCCTGTCTGGTCCAGGTCATCTTACTCACACCATGTAGACACCCAGCTCAACTCAACAATGAGAACTATAACTGGAACAATCCGCTCAACACCACTCCCCTGGCTCTCTGTACTGTCAAACATAGCCCCTCCACACATCCGGCGAGCAGCATTAACTCAAAGGATGCTCCAAAAAGTTAAAGATTTTCCTCACTTGCCAATCCATGCAGATATCTACACCCCACCCACTGCCCGACTTTCATCCAGACGGCCGATTTGGAAAAACCCTCCCCCAGCTGACTTTACCATCCAGACAGCTTGGCAAGAGGAATGGGAGACCAAGGAGGTCCCAAACAAACAGCTGGTGATAAACCCCAACCAACAGGTCCCGGGCACCAACCTCCCAAGGAGACAGTGGTCTACACTCAATCGCTTCAGGACTGGACATGGCCCCTGCTTGGCCAGCCTTCACAGATGGGGCAGTAGCCCTAGCCCACTGTGCGCATGTGGAGAGGAGCAAACAATGGAACACATCATAGAGGTTTGCCCGCTCCAAAGACTGGAAGGAGGATTACACACCCTCCATACAGCAAACCAGGAGGCAACTGCTTGGCTTAAGGACTTTGCATTCGCTAAATAAATAAAAGTCAGGAGAAGGGTACAAAAGAATTTCCAAGGCATTACATGTACTATGGAACACAGTGAAGACAGTTGTCATCAAGTGGAGAAAATATGGCACAACAGTGACATTACCAAGAACTGGATGTCCCTCCAAAACTGATGAAAAGACGAGAAGAAAACTGGTCAGGGAGGCTGCCAAGAGGCCGACGGCAAAATTGAAAGAGCTGCAGGAATTTCTTGCAAGTACTGGCTGTTTAGTATATGTGACAACAATCTCCCATCTTCTTCATATGTCTGGGCTATGGGGTAGGGTGGCAAGACGGAAGCCATATCTTACGAAGTAAAACATCCAAGCCTGGCTACATTTTGCAAAAACACATTTGAAATCTCCCAAACGCACGAGGGAAAATGTGTTATGGTCCGATGAAACCAAGGTTGAACTTTTTGGCCATAATTCCAAAAGGTACATTTGATGCAAACACAACGCTGCTCATCACCAAAAGAACACCTACAGTGAAGTATGGTGGTGGCAGCATCATGCTTTGGGGCTGTTTTTCTTCAGCTGGAACTGGGGCCTTAGTCAAGGTGGAGGGAATTATGAACAGTTCCAAATACCAGTCAGTGTTGGCACAAAACCTTCAGGCTTCTGCTAGAAAGCTGAAGATGAATAGGAACTTCATCTTTCAGCACGACAATGACCCAAAGTACACATCCAAATCAAGAAAAGAATGGCTTCACCAGAAGAAGATTAAGGTTTTGGAATGACCCAGCCAGTGTGCAGACCTGAATCTGATCAAACATCTGTGGGGTGATCTGAAGAGGGCTGTGCACAGGAGATGTCCTCGCAATCTGACAGATTTGGAGCATTTTTGCTAAGAAGAGTGGGCAAATATTGCCACATCAAGATGTGCCACGCTGATGGACTCCTACCCGAAAAGACTGAGTGCTGCAACAAAGTATTAGCTTAAGGGTGTACATATTTATGCAAACAGGTTATTGTAAGTTTTTTATTTTGTATTTTTCCCCTTAAAAGATTTCAGTTTGTTTTTCAATTGGCTTGTACAGATTATAGGTTACGTCAAGGGCGTAACTTTGTTTCAGACATTGGGGGTGGGGGGTGAGATCTCTGCCTGATTAAGGATTTAAAAAAAACAACAACTTTTTATTATAGGACTGTCAGGTCATCAGTACAGGCAGTTGTCTCCAATGTCCTCTTTTCCATTTTTAAAGGAAAAGGATTTTTTAAGCAAAAAAATGACAGTATATGTATCCTAGTGTGGAGGAAGAGCGCAAAATCGTTTACTTTGCTAAAAGGACAAAACTAATTTACCCCTTTATTTTGGCATTCCCATATTAGTAAGAGTTGTAAAAATTATTACCCTAATTTACCAAATCTATATTCAGCCTTGTACTAGTCTATGCCACTATGAAGCAGCAGGCCTACTTAATACCTATTATGTGTTAAGTATTTCAGCACTGGCAGAAATCAAGTTTTGACTATTGTTACTTGGTCATGTGCGCCTCCTGTGCCTCCTCTCTCTCTTTCGTCATCAGTACTGTCTCTCTGTCCCTCTGGACACCTGTGCTGATTCTCTGGTCACCTTTACCTCCTTTCTCCTCTCCTTTTTGGTTCACCTTGCTGCTGCCACATTCTTGCTCCTGATGTTAAAAAAAGCTCAGTTAATGTTCAAATGGTTTAAAAGGGGTACTTCATGGACAATTTTGGAGGATGTAATTCATGCTACATTTTTCAATGTCAAAAACTTGGAAAGGTAAAGTATTCTTCACCCCTTCTTCCCTTCTTAACAATGCAGTACCCATCTTAACAGTGCAATCAGTATTAACTGAGGTTAATCTAGCCACTGAACGAGGCTTAATCACCATTATTCTTAACTCATTTTATTTTGTTATTAATCAGTTGGGGTGATTAACACATTTATTCTGACAGGACTAATGTTTTTTCATTAATTTATGATGTCACCACTTGCCACCATGTGGCTATTTCTTACCAAGGAGATGAACTAAGGACACTACTGTGATTTAGGCTGCTAGACTATGACAAAACTAAGTTATCCTGCCTGCAGAGGCATTATGAAGATGAGGTTTACTCATAGTAAATCTGTGAGTAGATTTGTGACTAAATCATCCTGGTTTTAAGAACTTACTCTGGATTCATTATTTAGACACTTAATTTTTTACAATGACAGTCAGTTTTCAAATTTAGGATTCAGGTATTTGCCCCCCCCCCCCAAGGTAAATAACAAATTTACCTTTGCCAGATTTACCAGAAAAAACATGCAAATTTAGGAGAAAATAGTATAAATTCACAAGAAGAAATAAGCAACTTGATGATAGTAAAAAATAAATAAATAAATAAAATCAGAAATTTAAATGATTTTGCAAGTATGTAAGGCAAAAAGCTTATTTTTCATGACAAAAAATGCAAATTTGAGAAAAATGCTACATTTTTATTCAAAACTGTGAATTTAGGGGAAAACAACATGGGGGGAACACTGCATTTTTAATACAAAAAGTAGGCAAATTTACAAGAAAAAATGTCTCTGATTTACAAGAAAAGCTGTAAAACTATGACAAAAAAGTTGCACGCTCAAAAACACTAAGGTTTACTAAGGGAGAAAAAGACTGGACAGAATATTTGGAGCCCCAAAAGTTGGAAGTGAGGACAGCTCGAACTTTAAATGGGTTTATAATATGTTTTTAGCTGATATATAATGTATATACATACACACACGTATATTCAGTACTGAAGTGACCATACAGGAAAAGCAACAGGCTGGAGGAGATGACAAATGTTTCAAGAAAAAAATGCTGGAAGAAGCATTGCAACTTTTTATTTATCAATTTATTTATGTTTTTAGCGCTCCCTTTATTGCAAATGGATCCTTAAACACCAACAAACTCAAAAGGTGCGGTGTTAAGGTGATGAATCCTGTTATACTAGGAGCTAAATCACTATACAGTGATGATAACAAGCCATCAATATCTCAGTGTTTGATCACTGCCTACTTTGTGTAATGCTCTCGTGATTAAATAAAATGGGAACACAAAACTAGAAATGTGACTACAAGCTCAAAAATTCCAAATTAATCAGTGATGCTGCATTGCAGTGCCTTTGAACTCATTTTAACAGATCACATTATCATCGCATTATCACAACCTTTTAAAAACACAGAACAGTTTAAGGTTAACTTGAATTTTCTGGGGATGATAAGCAATATTTAAAGGCATTTATATTTAAGGACCGGTGGTAAAGAGGTTTTGTTTATACTTTATAAATGTTCAGAGCTGCTAACATTTTGATGACCGCTCAAAATTTCACTCCAACATTCAACAAACAAATCCATTCTGTTCACATTTCATGAATGATTAATACGATGTAAAGCACAAATTTGCATGAGAAGAGCTAATCATTTCTCATATCAGCTAAATCCTACCAGGCAGCACATATGGTGGACTCCCATAGCTTTAACGCACATAAGCAAACTAACAACCAGCTAACTTCAGACAACAATTCACCAGCTAACACAACAATATACAGTATTTACGTCCTTTTGGACAGCGGGCTTTGTCCTTTTATTTGACAACCAACAATTTAAAATGGTTTGTTGCCCTTATGGAGCTCTTTTCATTCTGTCTCACTTGTGAGCTAAACACATTCTAGACTAGACGAGCGTCCTCACCTGCCGCCCCTACAAATGACTGAGTAGTATTGACCAGAGAAGGTGCATGGACCGGTTGGGCAATACCAAATCTGCAGGGAAGGGGGGTACACCGATTATTAGAAATGATACTTTTCGTTGCTTGCAAATGAAAAAAACGACAACTTCTTCATACTCACTTGTGGATTTTTTTAATTAATTATAATTATATGATTATTGGGGAGTTATATTGGACAGATTTGTTTTTTTGGGGGGGGGTAGGAACCCCTCATCCCCCCATAAATTATGCCTATGTGTCACATTAATGTTGGAAAAAGTTTTGAAATGATTTATCTTGGTCTTATTTTTTACATCACAAAAACCTGGCATTTGAACAGGGGTGTGTAGACTTTTTATATCCACTGTATATATCGTGTATCGCAATAAAACCCTAAATGTATCACGATACATGGTAAAAGCCATATCGCCCAGCCCTAATCCCTACACTGCTGGTAACCTGTTAGCTTAGCAGCGTTACCGTGGGTTTTCTGGCTGTTGTCTATATATTCTACCAACACAGTAGACATCCATGTTCCAAGCTTGATTATATATTGCACATCTTCCAAGTGTATTTTATTATATTTTGGCCACTAGCTGAGTTAGGTTAGCTGGGTGACCAGGGTCAGTGTTTATGGCTATTTAGTGTATATTTTACCCATCCCACTAGGCATCCATTGATTAAAATTTGAGCTTAGTCTGTTATATTCACCCAGCAGCGATTAGCTGCCGTTAGCAGTTTGCCACTCTCTCATTCTGAGTTGTTTTCTGTACTTTTTATACCCCCGGGGCCACTCAAACCACACACCCCTTCCCCCGATAATGATTTATTTAGGCTCCTACATTCTTACTTTCAGACAATTTTACATTAGTTAGCTCAGGTTGTGTTCGTCACAGGAGCTCTTTGAACTGTTACAACTTGTCAGGGGGAAAAAGGCATAATGTGACCCCTTTAATGTTTAATGTGCCCTATTCTGTCACATATATCCTCACTTTCAGTCTGCTGTGGTGGGCTGCTTCCTGTGTAAAAGCTCAAACCTATATTCAAATACAAACTGTGCCCCTGTAGCTCATGAATGTCACTCTAATTATACCCACAGACCTTGAAACTTGTGCGAACAGCTGACTTTGCCCCACTGGTGGCTTTCATCGCTCCGACCAACTCTGCTCCACAGGTGCTGCATCTACAGGTACATCTCAAAAAATTAGAATATCATGAAAAAGTTCAATATTTTTTATCACTCATTTCAGAAAGTGAATCCCATATATTATATAGATTCATGACACAGAGAGTGATATATTTCAAGTGTTTATTTATTTTAATTTTGATGATTATGGCTTACAGTCCATGACAAAATATTAGAATTTTACATAAAATTAATTTTAAAAAGTAGTTTTTTTAATAGAAATGTTGGCCGACTGAAAAGTATGTCCATGTACCACTCAGTACTTGGTCGGGGCTCGTTTTGGATTAATTACTGCATCAATGTGGCGTGGCATGGAGGTGATCAGCCTGAGGCACTGCTGAGGTGTTATGAAGGTCCAGGTTGCTTTGATAGTGACCTTCAGCTCGTCTGCATTGTTGGGTCTGGTGTCTCTCATCTTCCTCTTGACAATCCTCCATAGATTCTCTGTGGGGTTTAGGTCAGGAGAGTTTGCTGGCCAATCAAACACAGTGACACCATGGTCATTAAACCAGGTTTTGATAATTTTGGCAGTGTGGGGGGGTGCCAAGTCCTGCTGGAAAATGAAATCACCTCCATAAAGCTTGTCAGCAGAGGGAAGCATGAAGTGCTCTAAAATTTCCTGGTAGACGACTGCACCGACTTTGATCTTGATAAACACCGTGGACCAACATCAGCAGATGACATGGCTCCTCAAATCATCACTGACTGTGGAAACGTCACATTAAACCTCAAGCAACTTAGATTCTGTGCCTCTCCACTCTTTCTCCAGATTCTGGGACTTTGATTTACAAATGAAATGCAAAATTTACTTTTATCCGAACAGACGTCATCTGCTGGTGTTGGTCCACTCTATTTTATCAAGACCAGAGTCAGTGCAGTCGTCTACCAGGAAATTTTAGAACACTTCATGCTTCCCTCTGCTGACAAGTTTTATGGGGAAGTTGATTTCACTTTCCAGCAGGATTTGGCACCCCCCCCCCCCCCCCAGTGCAAAAAGTATCAAAACCTGGTTTAATGACCATGGCATCTCTCAAACTGTCCTGACCTAAACCCCTTAGAAAATCTATGGAGGATTGTCAAGAGGAAGATGAGAGATACCAGCCCCAACAATCCAGACGAGCTGAAGGTCACTATCAAAGCAACCTGGGCCTTCATAACACCTCAGCAGTGCCACAGGCGGATTGCCTCCATGCCACGCCACACTGATCCAGTAATTTATTCAAAAGGAGCCCCGACCAAGTATTGAGTGGTACATGAACATACTTTTCAATCGGCCAACATTTCTATTAAGAAACTATTTTTTAAAATTAATTTTATGTAATATTCTAATTTTTTGAGAAAGTGAATTTGGGGTTTTCATGGGCTGTAAGCCATAACCATCAAAATTAAAGTAAATAAACACTTGAAACATATCACTCTCTGTGTAATGAATCTATATAATATATGGGTTTCACCTTCTGAAATGAGTGACAAAAAATATTGAACTTTTCATGATGTTCTAATTTTTTGAGATGTACCTGTATGTAGATTAAAAAATACATCATGGAGAAATGGAAAAAAAAAACTGTTTAAAATGCCAACACTTGTTCTTCTTTTACTCAGACGGAAAACCTGCAGATGATCCAGAAAGAGTCAGACGCCATCTTGGCCACCTACGGACACTTCTTTGACGTGGTCATCGTCAACAACGATGTCGACGAAAGTGTCAAAGGCGTGGAGGCGGCCATGGAGCGCGCCACCTCCTGCCCTCAGTGGGTGCCCGTGTCTTGGGTGTACTGAGGTGCAGTCGGTGCCATAGCGCCTTTTCCTTTAATGAAAAGCAGTGCAATACCACTCCATAAAGCTCTGCGTTAGTATTGTGTGTGTGTGTGTGTGCGTGTGTGTGTGCGTGTGCGTGTGGTGTCACTGAGATTATTTGCACAAATGTGTTCAGCACAATAAGCCGTGTGTCGTCTCTGGAAGTTTCGGTAGCGTGTTTTGTTTGGTTGGTCGGACACTTGTGCTTCAGGCTGGTGAGGGGCTGCATTTCAGTGGCACACGCCCTTTGTGATTTGCTGTAGAGAACGCAAAACAGGACCACAACTGTGAATGAAATACAAACCTTACGATCACAGGACTTTATCACCTGACACACACTCACCTGTTTTCTGTTCTCTTCTGAACTGAGAGTTTGTGTAACTCCACATCATCCACACAGTATTTCTGTTATAAATCAATGACAGCGTCATTTATCTTGTCTTATCAAAATCGTATACCTCATAAGGTTCTGTAAAGATGCTTTTAACCAAAAAAAAATAAACACCCCAGCTCTGTTGCTGCTGCTTCTTTCCTTCTGTTTCAGCTCAAAACTCAGTCTTCTCAGGTAATTAGCCTCTCACCATTTTTTGTCTGGAAAAATCTAAATGGAGAAACAAAACATCCATCCATCCATCCATGTTCTTCCGCTTAATCCTTTTAGGGTCGTTGGGGGGCGGGGGGGGGAGCCTATCCCAGTATCTTTGGGTGAGAGGCAGGGTACACCCTGGACAGATCGCCAGTCCATCGTAGGGCCAACACAGAGAGACAGACAACCATTCACTCTCACAGTCATACTTGAACTGAAAACTTAAAATGAAGGTAAACCACTGAGTTTTTAGTACCAGGTTACGCTACAGTCACAAAGATTGTTACAAACGCTGGGTTCGTAAGGATCTCCCAGTTCCTACGAATTCTGGAGTTCGCAGACATTTGTGGAGGGGCCATAGTTTCTTACGGCTGCCGTTCAATTCGCAAGAGCAACTTGAGGCATTCTTGAGAAATGGGGGTGCTTTTCTGTTGTACGATGACCCTAGAGTGCTTACATTCTTTGTAAAGGTGCATTGGGATCTTCCTACGGCATACTTACCATATTATGAAAATTTTTGTGCAACTCACGGCACTCTCAGGTTGTTTGTAGGAAGATCTTACAGCTTTCAGCACATTTTGTCGGCACAAATGTTACACAAATGACGTAATTCCGCCTTATGAGCTCCTCATTACTGCCTTACCTGCGCTGTAGGAATCTCCGTACAAATGGGGATTGTACGGCGTTTCCTACGACTGCTGTAAGGGGCCCTCAAGAACAACTTAAGGTGTTCTTTTTTTTAAAAATATTTTATTTACACGTTTTAACAGGCTCATATATAAACACACAGACATACAAAAACATGCAACAGACACATACTAAAACCAGTAATCACAAAAAAGAAAAAATACACATATGTATATATATATGCACATACACACATACAGTATATATTACATGTATATATAATAAATCTGCCAGTGTCACACTGTTGTGTCGCCAGGTGGCCATAGGTGCCCATTCATTAACATTGACATAACTCAAACCTTTAGGCCTTGCAATTGTCAAAGTAAGTAATAAAGGGACCCCAAATATTAGAGAATTTTTGCAACAAGTTGATTCTTATAAACCTGAGTCTTTCCATCTGTAGAACGTTCATCATGTCCATAACTTAAGGTGTTCTTGAGGCATACTTAAGGCCAACATCTTGCATAGTTCTTACGTTGTTCCTATGGCATTCATACAGCCACCCTACCATAAGGGGTTTTCGTGGGGCATTCGTAGAAATCTTGGACAAGACCATCGACCTGGCCATGAACTTACAAACGGTCTGTGAACACTGGATTCTCCTACTGCCGCCTGACAAAGATCGTTTGTACGGTGTTCGCAGCCATTCAGAAGGGTATTTGTGACTGTAGCTTTAGGTATAAACTGGCCTGTCTAATTAGGAGGGACCTCCTAAAATTTCCACCTTTTTCCTGTAAATTTGTGACTTCTTATAAATTTGACTTTTTTTTTTTAATCCCCTCCCGGTTGAAGACCCAAAGGGGATTATGCTATGGTGATGTCCCTCCGTCTGTCTGTCCCTCAGAAAGTATCTATCTTGTAAAATCAGCTCCTACAGTTTTTGTTCCAAATGTTGTGAAACTTGGTACCAGGGTTTGACACACACTGATGATCATGCACATGGAAAAGCTGAAAACTGCTCTCCTTCAGTAAGATATTGGGATCCTCAAAGAGTACCTCAGAGGGGTCTTGTTTCTGGTCAATGTGAGGTTATTTTATTCCTAAATTTGAGTCTTTTTTCTGTTCAAATTTGTGGAATTCTCAGTGCAAACTTGACACGTTTTTGTTTTATTTGTTATTTTAACAGTTTTTTTTTTTTAAATAAAGCCAAAGGAAGCGTATGGTTGTGGTCAATGGAGCTGCATGTGGCTCTGAAAAACAGGCTGCACATCTCTGATTTAGACTCGTATCCATCATTTTCTGGCTTAAAATGGTCCATTATATATGAATTCTACACGCCTTTATTTCAGCTCAAAACATGTTGGATATTTATCAAAAGAATTGTGGGTTCAGAGAGTTCATATACGTATATATGCCTGTTTATTTTTTTTCAGCGAACATCCCCTCCCCGGGCTGCCATCAATAATAGATCAAAGCATACCTGTTTGAACTATGTGATACAAGTAATGTGAAGCCACACTGCAATATGTTCCACAGGGTGGGATAAATATTGATAGGTCCTACATGATCACAAATTTGATCATAACTTTAATCTAGTCGCAAAGTTCCAGTGTCATACATGTGCACCTAATGAAATGAAAAGGCATCATCCCGGGTTATATTTTGCTAAAATTATACTCGTTTTGTTTTTTTGTTAACTTGTCATTTCATCATTACTAGTCCTGGTAAATATGGCTCCAACACCGGCTGAATACATTATGGATGCTGACAAATGCAAAAAGTCTTCAGAGAGTCACAGAGGGATGCAGGTTGGTCAGATTAATGCAGACTTGTGAAAGTTTGCTATTTTTTGTGCTCTATGGTATAGTAAAAAAAGTCCATTTAATAATTCAAATAGTAAAAGCATAGTATGTAGCTTAAAGGGATTTGGAAATCATACAGTATATTTAGTTTAATGTCAAACCATGTCTCATCTGCTGTCTCTGGAAACTTCAACATTGGTCACAATTTCCACAGTTTGATTATCAGATGCATCTTTATTTGGAAAGCAGGACAAGGAAACGCATCCAGTGACCAGTTTAAAGTTAACAAAAACAATATAATACAGGCACATCTCAAAAAATTAGAATATCATGAAAAAGTTCAATATTTTTTGCCACTCATTTCAGAAAGTGAAACCCATATATAGATTTATGACATATAGAGTGAAATATTTCAAGCCTTTTTTTCTTGAAATTCCGATGATTATGGCTTACAGATAATGAAAACACAAAATTCAGTGTCTCAGAAAATTAGAATTTTACATAGGATCAATAAAAAAAAGGATATTTTAAACAAATGTCAGGCTTCTGAAAAGTATGTTCATTTCTATGCACTCAGTACTTGGTTGGGCCTCCTTTTGCATGAATTACTGCATCAATGCGGTGTGGCATGGAGGCGATCAGCATGTGGAACTGCTCAGGTGTAATGGAAGCCCAGATTGCTTTGATAGCAGCCTTCAGCTCGTCTGCATTGTTGGATCTGGTGTCTCTCATCTTCCTCTTGGCAATACTCCATAGATTCTCTATGGGGTTCAGGTCAGGCGAGTTTGCTGGTCAATCAAGTACAGTAACACCATGGTCATTGAACCAGCTTTTGGTACCTTTGGCAGTGTGGGCAGGTGCCAAGTCCTGCTGGAAAATGAAATCAGCATCTCCATAAAGCTTGTCAGCAGAGGGAAGCATGAAGTGCTCTAAAATTTCCTGGCAGATGGCTGCGTTGACTGTGGACTTCAGAAAACACAGTGGACCAACACCAGCAGATGACATGGCAGCCCAAATCATCACTGACTGTGGAAACTTCACACTGGACTTCAAGCAACGTGGATTCTGTGCCTCTCCACTCTTTTTCCAGACTCTGGGACCTTGATTTCCAAATGACATGCAAAATTTACTTTTATCCTAAAAGAGGACTTTGGGCCACTGAGCTGGACCAGTTCTTTTTCTCCACAGCCCAGGTAAGACGCTTCTGATGTTGTCTCTGGTTCAGGAGTGGCTTGACACGAGGAATGCGACATTTGTAGCCCATGTCTAGGATTTGTCAGTGCGTAGTGGCTCTTGATGCACTGACTCCAGCCTCAGTCCACTCCTTGTGAGGCTCCCCCAAATTCTTGAATGGATTTTGCTTGACAATCCTCTCAAGGCTGTGGTTATCCCTTTTGCTGGTACACCTTTTCCTACCACAGTTTTTCCTTCCACTGAACTTTCTATGAATATGCTTGGATACAGCACTCTGTGAGCAACCAGCTTCTTTAGCAATGACCTTTTAGTAGTAGTAGATTAGTTTATTTGACAGGGACAGTGCAATAAACATAGACAATTAATCAAAGACAATCAATCTGATGTGTTGCACATAGAGTGTATAGCTATTAGCTAATTTGCAACTCTTGTCCCTGGATGGGCTTTAGAAAAAAGAATCAAGATAAAAAATATACACAATAACCACATACATCAAAGCAGAAAAATTATAAATACACAATTATAAATATTATAAATACACAAATATAACAGCCTGACTCACATTTAACAAATATTATAAATACACAAATATAACAGCCTGACTCACATTTAACACATATAACATAACTCACATTTGCCTATTTCAGGCCTTCCTCCCTCCGTCACTCACTATAAACAAACACATTTATTCCTTCCCTTCATTCACTCTCACTTTGCAGACAAATAATTCATACATGAGTACATTCTTGTTTATTTTTCAGCCAGTTTTTAACATTTTTAGTGAATGTTTTAAAGTCCGTTATTATTTTAATTTCATTTGGCATTGTGTTCCAGATGTGACTGCCCTTTATAGAGAAAGCTGTTTGTCCAAATGTGGTTCTGCGGTGGAATATTTTACAGTTATTGTTAACAGAACTCCTGGTGGCTCTGCTGCTGTCCTGTCTTTGGACGAAACCAGCAAGTGGCTCGGGTGCTGATTTATGGAAACATTTGAACGTTAATTTCAGAAGACAGAGGTCAATGAAGCTCTCAAAACTCAATAGGTTGTATTTTTTTAAAACATTACAGTGATGCCACCTAATGGGCTTTTTGTCCAAGATTTTTAGGGTTTGATTATATAATGAACCTATATGTCTTATTGTGGAAGGGGCTGCTTGAGCCCAGACTGTCAAACAGTATGATATATGAGAAAAAACCATAGAATGCATATACAGTGCAGCTGCTTCGTAAGGTATGTAATATCTAATTAATTTAAAGCAGTTCAGATTTTTTTTTACTGTTTTTGAAATTTTCTTTATATGAAGATTAAATTTGAGTTGAGGATCTAGTACAATGCCAAGGTATTTGAATTCTGTAGCTAAACTGATGTCATGATCATGTATATTAACTTTAAAATGTTGCAGGTTACATTTTTTGATTGAAAAGCACATTGAGACTGTTTTCTGAAGGTTCAGCAATAGATGGTTCTTGAGGAGCCACTCTTGGACATCAACCATACTTGTAGACAGTACATCTGCAGCCTGTGCTGGAGTCTTGGCAGCTGTGTAAATAACTGCATCATCTGCATAAAGTTGGCATGTTGCAGCTGAGCAGTGTAACGGCAAGTCATTAATAAAAATGCTGAAAAGTAAAGGACCAAGAATGGACCCTTGTGGGATACCCATGCGGTTGTTTAAAAATGAGGATTTATCCTGGTGAACTTTTACACACTGTTCTCTATTCTGGAGATAAGATGCAAACCATTCTAATGTATTTGGGGAGAAGTTAAAAGATACCATTTTGGATAAAAGCAAACTGTGGTTTACAGTATCGAAAGCCTTTTTGAGATCTAGAAAAACAGCTCCTACCACATTACCCCTGTCCAAGGACTGTTTGACGTTTTCAATAAGGCAACAATTTGCTGTTTCTGTTGAGTATCCTGGTCTAAAACCAAATTGATGTGGATGAAGAAGTTGACTGTCTTGTAAGTAGTCTATCAGCTGTGTAGCTACAACTTTTTCAAGAACCTTAGATAGGACTGGTAAGATAGAGATTGGGCGGTAATTGCATATATCGTCTTTACTGCCTGATTTATGAACTGGTATGACGACAGCTTTTTTCCAGCCAGATGGAAATGTACTAGACCTAATGGAGAGATTAATGAGATGAGTCAGTGGTTTGATTAATATTTTGCTGTGCATTTTGAGAAAGGAGGTGCTCATATTGTAGATATCATTAGTTTTTGAGTTTGACAGTGTTTTAACAATACCAGCAATTAACTTCTCATTTACCTCATCGATGTGAAAAGTATCTGTTGGAAGTATGGAATTTGTGTTGTTGAGCACATTTGGCAGCACAAAAATTTTTGTTAAGTCTTTCACAGAGCCCACAAAGTGTGAATTAAATTCATTTGCCAAAGTAGCCTTGTCACTGACGGTCTTGCCATTGATTCTAAGTTCCTTTACCCCCTTCTGATCGTTTTTTTTATTAGTTAAGTTATTTAAATGCCTCCATAGGGAACTGTTGTTACCCTTTGCATGATCTATCAGTTTATTGTAATAAGATATTTTTGATTTTCGCAGCTCATGTACCACTTTATTTCTTAAACTTTTGTACACAAGGTGATCATTTTGTAGTTTGGAGGTTAGTGATGTTTTCAGTGCATAGTCTCGCCTCTTCATAAGTTTTCTTATTTCATTATTTAACCATGGTAGGTTAGTCTTCTGTTGTCTACTTTTAATTTGCTTTGAAAATTTTTCTATAGACTTTGTGATTGTTGCAGTTATAAAATTACAACAATCATCTACTTCACATGTTGACATGAGCTGCTCCCAATTTTGATTCTCTAAGTAATGTTCAAACTCCTCATTTTTTGATTTGGGGATAATAAAATTTGATTTGTCAATATCGACTCCCCCAAAATACTGTAGTCGCTTTTTAGTAAGTTTCCTGACAGCAAGAACCATGTTATGATCTGAGAGACCAGTTACAAGATTATAGGTTCTGGTTATTCGTTCTGGTTTATTAGTAAATACCATGTCAATAAGTGTTCTGGATTGTTTGGTTATCCTGGTGGGTCCTTTGATGATTTGCTGGTAATTAAATTTAGTCATGAGGCTTTTCAGTTTTTGTTTGTCTTTTTTATCAGACCAGTTGATATTAAAGTCACCATGAATTATTGTTTCTCTGTTCTTCTCAAGTTGTTTAACCAGATCACTTAATTCATTATAAAAGGAAGAGTTGTGTGACGGTGGGTTGTACACTACTGCAATGTTGAAATTCATTACCGGAGAGAGACATACATTAACAGCTAAACATTCAAGTGAAGTATTCAAATCAACCAGTTGACATTTATATTTCTCTTTGATGTAAATTAAAACACCTCCTCCCCTCCCTACCTGCCTGTCTTTTCTAAAACACTGGTAGCCCACAATATCGATCATATTAGTGTCTATGTTCCTGTGTAGCCAGCTTTCTGAGAGACAAAGGTAGTCCAGATTTGAGTCCAACAGCAACACCGAAATCTCATCTCTTTTGGGGATTATGCTCCGTATGTTTAAATGACCGCCGAGGATCCCCTTTGGTTTAGCCTTGGTGTCCCAAAGAACTCGTGCATGATTAACAGTTTGGAAAAATAAATGTTGTTTTTGCTTTTGTACAGCTCGGTTTTGTGCTAACCCAGTGGTCTGCTGTTTAATAGTGGCAGGTCCAGGGTTAAGGTGAATATCTCCTGCCAGAAGTAGCAGAACTAACAGAACTTTAACTGTATATCCTCTGCCATATTGTGATTTTTGCTTAACAGCCATGTTTGCCTTAATTTGGAAGTTTTTGCTCAGGGCTTTTAAAGACCACATAGAGTGTAGGGTGAGATGTCCAAGCCCAAATCCATACAGATAAAACTTTTTAACTTCACCTTTGGTTGAGTTTGTCGGAAAATCCTTCTTGTTGCAGGTCCAGACACACAAAGACAAAACGAAGAGGAAGTAGAGAAGTAGAGAAGGCTTATTAGTGGTGCCCATCAGCCCACTTTTTAATCCGGTGGCAGCCATCTTCAGTCTTTCTTGGAAAGAAGGAAAAGGAAAATCTGTGGATAGTAAAATAAATTCTGCTTATATCGCCAGAATCTGATCCGATCGTCCTCGAATCCAGCTGGGCCTCAGCTAGCCAACTAGCCCCTTCCGTTGCTGGTCTCGTTGCTCATAGTCGCCGTAACTGGTCTCCCGTCCCGCTCCTCCAACCGAGTCTCGTCACACACCGCCGCTGCCACCGAGCTCCGCTGAGGTCACGGTAAATCCTCCGCTAGGCACCGCCACCTACCGTCGTCTGCCTGGGTGAAATCTCTGCTGAGCCCCGTCAACAAATAGCCGCTTGCCTGGTAGTATCTCCGCTGGGCCTCGCAGCTGGGCTTCGATTCAGGCTGGTGTAAGGTGGAATGACTGGCGCCAGCATTAAGCTAACTAGCGTTAGCTTAGCAATCGCTTCGGGTAGTCTCGTCGCACACCGCCGCTGCAGTCACGGTAAGTCCTCCGCTGGGCACCGCCGCCTACCTCCGTCTGCCTGGGTGAAATCTCTGCTGAGCCCCGTCAAACAAATAGCCGCCTGCCTGGTAGTATCTCCGCTGGGCCTCGCAGCTGGGCTTTGATTCAGGCTGGTGTTAGGTGGAATGGCTGGCGCCAGCATTAAGCTAACTAGCGTTAGCTTAGCAATCGCTTCAGGTAGGGCACATCAGTGAATCACAAGGAAGCGCTGGAATCGCTGGTCAGTTTACTCACAGTGGCCGGATAAAAGCGATCAAAGGGGTAATCCACCGGAGGTATATCCGATCGCTGTAGGTAGTTATTTAGAGACTGGCGCCAGCATTAAGCTAACTAGTGTTAGCTTAGCAATCGCTTCAGGTAGCATTAAGCTAACTAGTGTTAGCTGAGCAATCGCTTCAGGAAGGCGCAGGAAGTCGCTGGAGAAAGGCGATTAAAGGGCAATCCAACGGAGGTGGCAATTCAGCCCGTGCGTGTTCGCCACGAGCGCCGATCGCTGCAGGCCAGCCACTTTTGTGGCTTACCCTCCTTGTGGAGGGTATGAATAACTGTCTTCTGGACATCTGCCAAGTCAGCAGTCTTCCCCATGATTGTGTAGCCTACTGACCCAGACTGAGAGACCATTTAAAGGCACAGGAAACATTTGCAGGTGTTTTGAGTTAATTAGCTGATTAGGGTGTGACACCATGACTTTCCAATATTGAACTTTTTCACAATATTCTAATTTTCTGAGACACTGAATTTTGAGTTTTCATTGTCTGTAAGCCATAATCATCAAATTTTCAAGAAATAAAGGCTTGAAATATTTCACTCTATGTGTAATGAATCTATATAATATATGGGTTTCACTTTCTGAAATGAGTGACAAAAATATTGAACTTTTTCATGATATTCTAATTTTTTGAGATGTACTTGTAATAATAATAAGGCTCAGCATCAAAAATAAAGATGATCTGCAGACAGCTTAAAAAAACTACTCAAACAAAAGATCCAGGCTAAGGTACAAAGACTCAGGCGAATTTTAAAAAGAAGTGCCCTTTTCAAGCATAATAAGATTTTCAGGAAACCCAGAAGACAGCACTTCTGGAAACAGCACACATTTTGAGGAGGGTCCTCTTAATCAAGTAAAAAAAAAAAATTCCTGTAGAAGGCAAAAGTAGACAACTTGAAGTAAAAATAATAATAATAAAGAAAAGAATAATTATTGTATGGATCCTTTACAAAATGACACTCGCAAATAAATGATGCTGTCAGTATCATAAACCATTACAGAGAATCACCAAAATTCCCATTACATCCCAGGTGTGTAACATGGGCCAAGGACATTACAGAGAACTTGGAAAGCTGCAGTGAGTCAGAAAAACTCAGCAGCGCTTTTCTGCCCCCATGTGGTTCTTTATGGTACACCTCTACCGAGAACATAGCCTGTCCAAAATCCAATTTGTGAGGTTTTTCGATTTTTGTATAAATTATTGCTTAATTTTCATCTAAATAGATTAACTAGCTTTTTCTTTACTTTTGCAACTACATGTTTTTTTCCATCCAAATTTGCATTTTTAATATCTTAAATTTGTCACTTTGTTCTTGCACTTTTGAGACTTTATTCTAATTTTTTTTTTCTGATAAATCTCAAAGAAAAAAGAACAAATTTGAATGGTGCAACAATACATGTCTGAATGTTAAGGCTCAACAGCAGAGTTATTAAGTGTAAACTTGCCTGTCAACATTAGCGTTAAACACATTTTTTCCCTCTTAAGAATTCATAAATATGCAACTGTTTCTCAAAAATGTATATTTTTCTCCTAAAATATGCAACTTTTCGTTCAAAAATGTGCAACTTACAACTTCTCTCAATATTTTTCTTGGGATTTTGCAAATAAGTTTGAGAAATTTCCTCATAATTTTAATACATTTTCCTACTTTGTGATTTTTCACAAGTTCTACATTTTTTCCAGCAAGTTATGTTATTTACTTGTAAATTTGTGATGTAGATATATGTTGTTGTTGAACCTGTAAAGTGTCATTTTTTTCAGTAATCATATTTTGTAAGGACACAAGGCATGAAATTTAAGTTTTAAGCTGAAAATCACAAGCTTCTATCATTCATGGATGCTGAGAAATTACATGTATTTTTTTCGGGCTCCTTTCGTTAGCATACAGGACATTTGTATGACAAGGCATCAGTATCAAATAACATGCAAATTCAACATAAAGCAATACCCAAATAATGTGTAAAAATCACAATGTAAAAAAATTGGATATAATGTGCAAAGAATGTGTGAATAGTGCACAACAAATCAGAAAAAAATGCAAAAATATGTTAAAAAAAAGCATAATTTGTAAACAATGGGAAAACTAGAAAAACACTGAGAGCACATACCTCCACCAAGGCTCCTTCCGTCCCTCCTGGATCACCTCCAAAATGTAATGGATTTGTGTGTAGGCCTAGAGCCACTTCTGGTGAAAATTGCATCAAAGTCTGTCCAGTAGTTTTGGAGTATTGTTGCTAACACACTGTGAGAAGAAAAGAGCCTTGGCAGAGGTATGCATTCTCAGATCATCACCAAAATGTAATGGGTTCATCTGTAGCCCAAGAACCACCTCTGGTGAAAATTTCATCCAAATCCATCCAGTAGTTTGCGTGTAATCCTGCTGCACAAATGCAAACACAGCCCTTGGTGGAGGAATGCACTCTCAGATCATCACCAAAATCTAACCATCTGTTCCCCGTGCCATTACACACCTTTCCTGAAAATGTCATCAAAATTCATTCATAACTTTTTGAGTTATGTTGCTAACAGACAGACAGACAAACAAACCATCCAACAGCAGCAAAAACATAACAGTGAGCAAATAAGTACACAAAAGTAATGTTAGGCATCAATTTCACATTATAGGACTATTTGGCCAGTTGCCACAGTTTTACTGGGGGAGCATGTAGGTTTAGTTACTGAGCTCTAGGTGGGGCAGGGGGTGTCCGGCCCCCTTTGATTTAACATACTCAGATTGTCTTGCATCTTTGCCTTTTTTGAGTTGCTTCCCTTACACAGCATGTGGTGTAACTTCCAGCACCAAGCTAGATGGCAAAAAGTACCATTTTCATAAGGTCTTTGGTATGACCCGGGTGGAGTATGAACCCACAGTCTCCTGGCTCTGGGCGGATGCTCTAGCACTAATCCACCATTCCAGTAAAGCTTTTTTTTTTTTGACGAGGCTATATTAACACATGAAGGCATGTTATGTGGCTGTGGCGCAGGGGTAATATGGCCGACTACTAATCGAAGGGTCAGGGGTTCGATTCCTGCTCTCTCTGCAGTCTGCGTGCTGAAGTGTCCTTGAGCAAGACACTGAACCCCCAGTTGCCCCTGGTGGGTCAGGCCACCACTGCCTTGCATGGCAGCTCCGTTGCCATCAGTGGGTGAAGGATCTGTAAAGTGCTTTGGTCATCCAGAGGTGAGTAGAAGTGGGCATCTTTTACTAGCTGTGTGTAAAGAAAACTGCAAGTGTCTTTTCTTTTACCTCTACTGAAAACTAAAATGTGTTTTGTTGTAGACTTCCGGTCTGGACGCCATGGCGACTGCAGCTTAACACTGAAGTTCTCAGACCCAATCCAGGATAACACCTTGAAAATCAAACTTAACGGATTTTTGGAGGAGTGAAAATCAAAAGACAAAATCATCATGTCTAAAGGAAAACAGAAGAAACTGAAATTCTCCAGGCCAGGACACGTATCGGCTGGAGAATCCGAACTGGAAGATCTCCGTTCAGAAGACGAGGAACTGGTGATAGCTAACAAAAGGGTTAGCCTGAAATCACTATTTGAGGAGCTACGACGATTTCGCCGAGATGTTACGGCCGAATTTCGGGAATTCAGAGAAGAATTGAAAAGGACAAACAGCAGAGTGGACCAGGCCGAGAACCGAATCTTGGAAACAGAGGATCGAATAAAAGTGCTCGAAGATTCTGTGCTAGACCTACGCAAAAGACAAGCAGCTATAGAGGCTAAGCTAATCGACCAAGAAGGAAAACAAAGAAGAGACAACATAAGAATTCATGGTCTGATAGAAGGAACCGAAAATGGTTTTAACTCAATGGCAGAATGCGTGGAATCCTTACTAAGAGAGAAATTGGATATTCCACAAACCACCGACTTGAAGATAGAAAAGGCACATCGTTCATTAGCCGCTAGGCCGGCGGCGGAAGCGCCCCCACGTTCGGTGTTGGTAAGATTTTCCAATTTCAAAATAAAACAAGAGGTTGTAAGACTGGCCTGGCAGAAAAAAGGATTTATGCACCAGGAGAGAAAAGTCTACGTGGAACACGATTACGCCCCGGAGGTCCTTAAAAAGCGCAGGGAATACAATGACGCGAAAAAGGTGTTAAGAGAGAAGAAATTGCGCTTTCAGACACCATTTCCTGCGAAGTTAAGGGTCTTCTACGGCGATGAAACGTGTCTCTATAATTCGGCGGAAGAAGCAACAGCTGACATGGCGAAAAGAGGGCTCCCGGTAACGGTATTTAAACCCACAGCAGACCCGAGTGAGAAGATCAAAGCGCAAACATGGACAACACAAAGACCTTCAAAATCCACGGACCAGCAGCGGGAAACCCAGCACCAGAGCGTCGCGGATAAACTATCCGTTTTCAGGTTGGAATAGCAACCTTTTTTTTTTTTTTTTTTTTTTCTTTTCTCTTGAATCAATCCGCACATCCAACCCCCCTCATACAAGGTAACAAACATTAAAGGAGATGCATATTCAGCATGTGGTAAAACATTTCATGGAACAATCATATTATTTGAAACAAATAAGTCTTTGTAATAAAAAAAAAAAAAAAAAAAAACTTGTTAAAATAGAAATGTGACAATAATCCACATGTTCTCCTCATACTAACAAATACTGTTTTTGCGTGAATGTTTGATGTGATGGGGGTGGGAGGGTGCACACAATTTCACAGGGTTTAGGCATAAAAGAAAAAAAAAAAATCATTACAAGTTTGGATTGGGTTCTGAAACTCATGTTAAAAGCATGGGACTACTTTCAGTGGTAAGAGAGGGCCCTCAACACGTAACAGAGTTTGAGGAATTTCCCTCAGAGCCTTCACTCCATCAAGGCTCTTACAGGGTCTTTAAAAAGACCTCAGCTCAGGAAGTTCTTATGACAGCTTTTTGTTTTAAAGTTTTTTACACTATGTTCTTAATGTTTTTCTTGTTTTTAATGTTCTTTCAGTTTCTGAGTAGCACAAAAGAGGGCCATCACACAGTTATACTAAACAAAACAACACAATGGAGAAACAGGGTGTAACCAAAATAATTTCATATAATGTAAAAGGAATCCTGAATCCAGTTAAAAGATCCAAGATTCTAGGCAAAATGAAAAAAGACAAAGCAGGAATAATACTTTTACAAGAAACCCACCTAACAGACGTGGAACACAATAAACTTAGTAGACAAGGGTTTAAAATGATCTCTTCATCTTCATATAAATCAGGGAGGAGGAGGGGAGTAGCGACATTGATATCAACCAAAATTACATTTGAAAAAAAATCAGAACACAAAGATAAAGAAGGGAGATACAGTTTGGTAACTGGGCGGCTAGAGGGAGAAGATATCACCCTGCTGAATGTGTATGCTCCCCCAGGGGCTAACTGGAAATTTTATAAAAATGTATTCGACCTAATGATAACTAAAGCTCAAGGTTTAGTGATATGTGGTGGGGACTTCAATCTTAGACTGAATCCATACTGGGATGCTTCTGGTAATTCCCCACATCAAAATAACACCCAAAACAGGAAGACTCGGATGCTACTAAAAGAATTGGGAATCTGTGACGTGTGGAGGGAACTCAACCCCAGTGTAAAAGACTATACATTTTACTCAACTCCACATTCATCTTACTCAAGGATTGACTATTTTTTTATGTTTAATAGAGACATTGGAAGAGTAAAAACATGTAAAATAGGACTGATGGATCTCTCCGACCACAGTCCGATCTACATGGACTTAAATATCCAAAAATACACAAATAATAAATTTTCTTGGAGGTTAAATTCAAATGTCCTAAAAGGACCATTGAAAGATGAATTGGAATCAGATATTCTCAGATATTTGGAAGATAACGATAATGGAGAAGTATCCCCTTTAATACTGTGGGATGCATGTAAAGCTGTAATAAGAGGAAAGATTATTGCAAAACTGGCAACCCAAAAGAAACTAAGACAAGAAAAACTATCCACATTAGAGTCAGAACTTAGGAACCTAGAAAAAGAACACAAAGGCAACACTCATTCTACTGACTCGCTCAAGATTAAGGAAATTAAAAACCAAATAAATGAGATCTACACAATAGAAATCCAGAAGAAACTTACATTTCTGAAACAAAAATACTATGAAGCAGGCAGTAAATCGGCAAAATTGCTAGCCTATAAATTGAGGAAACATCAAACAGAAAGAGCAATCTACAAAATCAGAGACCCAGTATCAAAGGAAATAAAATTCAGAATTCAGGATATTCTTAAAAACTTCGAGAATTACTATAAGAACTTATACTCCCACAAAAAACATAAAAACGCATCCGAGGCATTCCTAAACACATTAAACCTTCCCCAACTTACGGAGTCACAAAATAAAACACTACTGTCAGAAATACATCCTAAAGAAGTGGAAAAAGCAATTATGAAACTTAAAGCTAACAAATCCCCAGGAGCTGATGGCTATACAGCAGAGTGGTACAAAACCTTTAAACAGCAACTATCTCCTCTCCTCCTGAAAACATTTAATTATGTCCTCCACACAGGGGAAATCCCCCCCTCCTGGAGAGAAGGGGTCATTGCAGTTATACCTAAACCTGAAAAGGATAAACTAGAGTGCTCCAACTACAGACCAATCAGTGTACTAAATCAGGACTATAAGCTTTTTACCATTATCCTTGCCAAAAGGTTAGAAAATATACTGACAGACCTAATTCATTTAGACCAAACAGGTTTTATAAGACAAAGACAGACACAAGACAACATTCGACGCACTTTACACATAATTCATCATATAAAAAAATATAACTTAAATGCAGTCATATTGGGATTAGATGCTGAAAAAGCATTCGATTCGGTTGACTGGTCTTTTCTATATAGAATCTTATCCAGTTTCAATTTTCATAACAACTTCATTAGAACTATACAGGCATTATATAAAAAACCAACAGCTAAAATAAGGATTAACGGTAATTTATCATCATCTTTTGAACTGGAAAGAGGATGTCGTCAGGGCTGCCCCCTGTCTCCACTGCTCTTTGCAATCTTCATAGAACCTCTGAGCCAATGGATAAGACAAAACCAAAAAATTCAAGGTATTACACTTGGTCAGAAGGAACATAAAATAGCACTCTTTGCTGATGACATTTTAATATACCTAGGGCAGCCGGACACTTCTTTACCAGAACTAACCTCAGTTTTTTCAGAGTATGGAGATTTATCGGGGTACAAATTAAATATGCATAAAACCCAAGTTTTAACATTCAACTATGACCCAAATCATTATTCACTAAGCAAACTCAAAACTAACTGGGAGTCGGAATCTATGAAATATCTGGGGGTCAATATCCCGAAACAACTCAACAAAATTATATCACTAAACTATGATCCACTGGTGACAAAAATAAAATCTGACCTAGCAAGATGGAATATGATACCATTCTTGGGTACTGCACAAAGAATTGAAGCAGTCAAAATGAATATACTTCCACGTCTTCTATACCTTTTCCAAACAATACCGGTAGAACCTCCCAAAAAAACATGGCAGGAGCTGGACAGAAGGATCTCAAGATTCATATGGCAGGGCAAGAGACCTAGAATCAGATATAGAACCCTACAGCTAAACAAAGACAAAGGTGGGCTCGCGCTGCCAAATATCAGGGACTACTTTAAAGCCGCACAAATTAAAACTTTAGTAGAGATATGTAACCCAGTCTACACTGCACAATGGAAGGAGATCGAATGCCAAATAACAAGTGACATCCCCCTACAGGCGATAATAGGGAACAATGTCTTACCTAAGCTTTTGAATAACACTAACCCGTGGATAGAGACCCCGCTAAAAATTTGGTTTAAGATAGTCAGAGAGAATCAAACTAAAGAGCCCTATCGACTTCTGCAATGGATCGCCTATGATCAGGACTTTACTCCTAATAAAACAGACACCAGATTTAAAAAGTGGAAGGAGAAAGGGCTGATAAAATATTACGATTTTTTTAAAGGGCAAATCTTAAGAAGTTTTGAAGATTTGAAAAAACAAGGCCTAATAAATCAAGACCTTTACAGGTTCTTCCAGCTTAGACACCACATAAACAATATACTTAAAAAGGAGGTTTTGGAAAGGGCCCAGTCAGGTGTTCTGAAGGTCTTCTTAATGGCATATAAAGGGATCCCAGGGATCAGATACATTTCTAAAATATACCAAGGTCTTCAAGACTTAAAAGGAGACAACACATCTTATATAAAAGAGAGATGGGAAAAAGAGGGGAATTTCACTTTACAACTGGAAATATGGGAAAAGCTAAATAAACAGCAATGGAAAAGTACCTCATCCCTGCAGTGGAGAGAATTTGGATGGAAAAACTTGGCAAGATTTTTCAGAACACCTGCACAAAACAAATTTACCCATAAGGGATTGAACTGTTGGCGCTTGTGTGGTGAAAAGACTGCAAATCATTTTCATGTGTTTTGGTCATGCCCAGTTATCCACCAATATTGGACCAAGGTACAGACAATATTGGGGAAAATATTCAAAATTACAGTTCCCTTTTCTTTTGTAACTTTGTATTTGGGTTTACTACCGGACTCACTGGAAAGACGAGGAGAAAAATACTTATTCAATGTTTTAATATTGGCAAGCAAAAAAGCTCTAACTAAAAAATGGATGTTGAAGGACTGTCCTACACCTGAAGATTGGACTAACGTGATCCAAGACATTTACTCGATGGAAAAGTTGACATTCGCACTGAGACAGGACATGGATGTGTTCATGAACTTTTGGCAACCCTGGACCGCATATGTGTCTTCCATTAGATCTAATCTTTGACAAATACCATTTCAATAATGGTTCCGCTCTTTGTTCCAACGCTACTCAGATGCTCTTTTATCTTTATTTACTTACTTTTTCTTTTTGTTTGTTTTTTACTGGTTTGTTTTTGTTTTTTTTTATTTGTTTTTTGTTTTTTTTTCTCTTTAATTTCACTTTTTCTTTCACTTTAAAAAAAAAAAAAAAGGGGTGTTGTAAGAATTAATCTTCCAATGTTGTCAGATATCAGAAAATAAGGGAACATGTGATGAAAATGTAAACACTGCATTGCTGTAACGACCTGTATACCCTTTACAAAAACTTAAATTAAAAAAAAAAAAAAAAAAAATGTGTTTTGTGAGAGCTTTCCTACTACACAGAAACACTTGGGCAACGAATAGCCTGTTCCGCGACTTTCAGAAATCCAAGCAATTTGGTCAAAATGAGCTCACGTCCACATCAACTGCACTCAAGCCAAACATATACTGAGGCGTTTTATGCACACATTAAAGCTTTCTACATTGTTTTGGTTAAGAGTTTATTCTCTTTAACAAGAAAGTCTGTATGAACCCAAAACGATACAGTATACCTTGATTTGTGCATAAAACCCCATAACTTGATGTTGTGCTGGAATGCAGTTAACATGAAAGTAATGTCATTTTTACTTCATTAGCTGGATTTCAGAGGTACCTGGAATGCGATGTAACAGGCATGATTTCCACACAGCATCTCCATATGAGACACCGGTCAGGAGGAGGATTAGATAAGTGCTCTTTTACCACTGACACATCAAACATCTTCTGCTTTTAAATGTTTTATGTTCGTCTTTCATAGAATGTAACAACATGAACACATGTTAAAATGGAATCGTAGATCTTATGGAATCACACAGGCAACCTCTAGTTTATAGATAATTACTGACATGAAGAAATGAAAGGGCAAATTTTTAACTTTTCCTGTAAACACACATTTCCTCCAACTTCACTTTTTGAAATGTGGTAATCACCCCTCCACCTAAAGTACATTTTAAATGAACTGAGTAGAATAATATCCATCCATCCATCTTCTCTGACTTATCCAGGGATCCGGGTCACAGGGGCATCAGTTCGGACAGAGTAGCCCAGACTTCTGCCCAGTTCACATAGCACCATGATCCCCATGATCCCTCCTGCAGGTGGTGAGCCCACTAGAGGGCGAACCCATGTGCCTCCTCCTCCAGACACTGAATATAAAAGCCTTTATATTATAGCCTTTATATACCCTTTACACTGCGGACTTCTCACACAACACAACACACTGCCATCTACAGAAGTTCTCTGACGACTCTGCGATCGTTGACCTCATCTCCAACGGAGGTGAAGCTGAGTACAGAGTGTGGGGAGACTTGAATAACGAAACAGAATTGCATTTAATTCCAGTTTATTTCAAGTAATCATCCCATTGTCTGCTCTCATTCCTGAGCAGCGAACAAAGAGGGTGAACACACCAAAGTTCTCCCTTTTAAACATTCTCACATCAAACCATTTCCCTCGCAGGGGAAATCACACATCTCTACCAAAATCCCTTTATTCACATTCATTAACCTTTTATTTACATAACTCCCCCTTCTCTCCTCTCGAGCCTCAGCGGTCAGGAAGTCTTCTGTCCCCTGTCCTCCGCAGGGGGTCCAGGCTCTGCGGCTCCGCACCGCAGGGGACTGCAGCTCTGTGGCTCTCCTTCATCGTGAGGTTAAATCACATATGCAGTGTCCAACATATACATGTCTAACAACACAGCCATATAACCCCCCCCCAAACGATGAAGAACAGACTATTTCCTAAAATTTAATAACACCTTACTCACTACTGAATAATCAACACCAACATTCAGTCTGTGCGCTGCTTGGGCTTCAGCCGTCTGCCAAATCTGCTGTGAGTTGGCCCCGCCTTGCCTGCGGCGCCTTTCTGCTTCGGCTCTGTTGACTGAGGAAGAAAGTGATTATTTGCCCTTTGCGGGGGCCTGCCTCGCCGAGGCGCCACTGCGACTGGTACAGACACGTCCTTCATGACAAAAGCAGGTTTTAGTCTGTCAATACTGACTGTCTCTTTTCTGTCTCCAAAATCTAGCACAAATTGCTTATCACCTGCCTCCAGCACTCGAAATGGCCCTTCGTAAGGTGGTTTGAGCGTTGCTTTTAGGGCTTCGAGCCTGACAAAAACGAAGTCGGCATTTTTCAAAGCCTTGGGGACGAAAACTCGTGGAAAAGCGTGATGAACCGGACCCGGGAGCGTGTCTGCTCCCGTGCCAACTAATGGTCCCAGAGCAGAGAGAGGTGGGGGCTCTGGGTGCTCTGGTAAAAACTCGCCTGGCAGCCTCAGAGTTTGTGCGAATACCAGCTCCGCTGGGGAGGCGTCTAAGTCCTCTTTAGGCGCAGAACGCAACCCTAATAAAACCCATGGCAGTTTATTTACCCAATCTGCATCCGTGAGCGACGCTCTGAGTGCTGCCTTCAAAGACCTATGAAAACGCTCGCATAAACCATTAGCCTGAGGGTGGTAAGCCGTAGTGCGGTGAATTTTGGCTCCTAAGCCGTTGGCCATCGCTGACCACAGCTCAGAGATGAATTGCGGTCCTCTATCGGACGTAATGTCCGACGGAACCCCGAAGCGCGCCACCCAAGCCGTTAAAAAAACGCGAGCCACCTCCGCGGCCGTGGTCGTCGCAAGTGGGACCACTTCCGGCCAACGTGTGGTGCGGTCCACCATTGTCAAAAGATGCGTGAACCCCTGCGATGCCGGTAGGGGGCCCACAAGGTCGACGTGCACATGGTCGAACCTTCTGGCCGGAATGCAGAACGGTTCTAACGGGGCTCTTGTGTGCTTGTGAATTTTGGCCCGTTGACAGGAAATGCAGGTTTTTTCCCATTCCTTCACGTGCTTGCGCAGGCACGGCCAAACAAACTTTTCCGCCACTAGTTTCACCGACGCGCGCACCCCTGGGTGCGCCAGTGAGTGGACCGAGTCAAAAACACGGCGGCGCCACGTGGCCGGAACCACCGGATGCGGGCGCCCCGTCGACATGTCGCAGATCAGGGGGGGGCATACCGGTTTGTAAACACTTGCTCTCCAGCCTTAACCCTGTTGGTCCAGACTGGAGCGCGCGCACGTCTGCGTCCGCCCCCTGGTCCGCTGCCATGGCTGCGTAATCTATACCCACGTGCACCGGGGCTGCGCGCGCCACCGTGCCGCTCTCCTGCGGCGCGGTCACGGTGGCCCGTTCTGCCTCTGCGCGTGTTGGAGTCGGGAACGCGCGCGAGAGACAATCTGCAACTACATTGAATTTGCCCGCAACGTGCCTAATGTCAGTGGTAAATTCCGAGATTGCGGCCAGCTGCCTCTGCTGCCTGCCGGACCACGGGTCTGAAATTTTGGCCATGGCGTATGTGAGCGGCTTGTGGTCCACATAAGCGGTGAAGCACCGTCCTTCCAGCCAGAACTGGAAATGACGAATAGCCAAATGCAGCGCCAACAGTTCTCTGTCGAACGCGCTGTATTTTCGTTCAGCCGCGCTTAAAGATTTGCTAAAGAAAGCCAAAGGCTGCCAAACTCCGGCTACCTGTTGCTCAATAACGGCCCCTATGGCTAAATCTGAAGCGTCTGTCGTCAGCGCGATACGTGCTGCAGGGTCTGGGTGGGCCAGGAGCGCAGCGTCAGCCAAGGCTTTTTTAACCTCTGTGAACGCGCGCTCCCGCTCCGGGGACCATTCAACCGCCTGGGTCGGTTTTTGTTTTTTGAGCGCGGCATATAACGGTTGCATGATTTGAGCTGCGTGGGGCAGGAATCGGTTATAAAAATTCACCATCCCCAAGAATTCCTGTAGTGATTTGACCGTTTGTGGACGGGGAAAATCCGCTACCGCGCGTACTTTATCTGGTAACGGAACCGCTCCCTCCGGGGAGACGCGGTGACCCAAAAAATCGATCCGCTCGACGCAGAACTGGCACTTGGCTGGGTTAACTATTAAGCCGTGCTCTCCCAGCCTCCTAAAAACTGCTGTGAGGTGCGTTTCGTGTTCGTCCTCTGAAGTACTCGCGACCAAAATGTCGTCGAGGTACACAAACACGAAAGGGAGATCGCGTAACACGGCATCCATCATCCGCTGAAATGTTTGCGCCGCCCCTTTGAGACCAAACGGCATGCGTAAAAATTCGAAAAGTCCGAACGGGGTTATTACCGCTGTTTTAGGAATGTCCTCCGGTTGGACTGGGACTTGGTGATAGCCGCGAACCAGATCAATCTTTGAAAAAATGCGCGCCCCCGCCAGGTGCACCGAAAAATCCTGAATGTGCGGGATGGGATAACGATCGTGCGCCGTAGCGTTGTTTAGCCTGCGGTAATCCCCGCACGGTCTCCAGGAGCCATCGGCTTTCGGTACCATGTGCAGCGGCGAAGTCCACGGGCTCTTCGACCTACGAACGATGCCTAGCCTCTCCAGGCTGGCGAACTCCTCGCGCGCAATGGCGAGCTTAACTGCATCCAAGCGCCGAGCTTTTGCAAACACGGGAGGACCAGATGTGGGGATAAAGTGTTTCACCCCGTGCTTCGCGACCGTCGCTGAAAAAGTGGGCACAGTGAGCGCTGGAAATTGGATGAGGAGTGTGTGAAACTTACCACCTGCTGTAGCAACGTGGGTCTGTACTGGTGGCGGGGACACTCGAGCTGAACAGGGGAGAGAGTAAAAAGAGAGTGCATTTACCAGCCGTCTATTAGCAAGATCAACTAACAGATTATGTGAACACAAAAAATCCGCGCCCAACATGTTGAAACTCACCGCCGCTATTACAAAAGTCCATTCATATGTGCGGCCATGTAAGCACAAAGGCAAGGTCCTTCTCCCGTAGGTGTTGATGTTTGAGCCATTTGCCGCCGTAGCTCCGCTACCGTGGGGTCCAGCCACCCGGTCCACGTATGTTGGGGTGATGAAGCTCACTTGTGCTCCGGTGTCGATGAGGAACTCTTGTCCGGAGCGCGCATCCGTGATGTAGAGCAGCTTGCTGCGTTCTCCGAGGGTCGAAGCTGCTAGCGACCCCCGGTCTTGCCGTTTCCCGAACTCCTGAAGTCGCAGGGCGGCACACACCTGCGTGCCTTCTCTGCGAACCTCCGATGGTAAAAGCAGAGATCTTCTCCTCCGCTGTGTTGTGTCCGCGCCTCTGCCGCCGGACCATTGGCTCCACCTCGTCGCGGCCGTGCTGCCGCCGTCGTCGGCCAGTCTGGGTCTGCTGCCTCTGGCTCCCCGCTGTCTCGGGTCGCCGCTGTGGTTGCTTGCCCGCCGCAGGCGTCCAGGATCCCATCTGCTTCCTGGGCCAGCTCCCGGAACTCCTCCAGGGTGTGACACTTTTTGCCGGCCAGCGTGCTTCTCGCATGCGTCGGGAGGTTGGAGAGGAAGATGAACTGAAAAATGAAATCATCGTTGTCCAACCCTCTCAGCTGTATCATCTCCTCCATCAGGGCGCTCGGCCTGTGTCCTCCTTGGTCTAGCAAAGACAGGATCCTCCTCGCCCTCACTTCGGCCGAGGGGGTGAAAAACTTGATGAGGGTGGATTTCAGCTTGCCGTACCTGTCAGTCGCGGGCGGCTGCTCCACCAAGCTCTGCACGCACCGAGCTGTGCTGTTGTCCAGTTTAGCGATGACATGGTGGAACTTAGTGTCATCCACCGTTACTCCTGCGAGCGCGAACTGCGACTCTGCTTGAAGAAACCACGACCGTGGGTTATCCTGCCAGAAATCAGGCAGCTTAACGGCCACTGCGCTCGCCAGCTCTGAGCGCTGTGAGTCTGGGACCCTGAGACCTTCTTCATTCATTCTCAACGTCGTCAGTCACCAATGTGGGGAGACTTGAATAACGAAACAGAATTGCATTTAATTCCAGTTTATTTCAAGTAATCATCCCACTGTCTGCTCTCATTCCTGAGCAGCGAACAAAGAGGGTGAACACACCAAAGTTCTCCCTTTTAAACATTCTCACATCAAACCATTTCCCTCGCAGGGGAAATCACACATCTCTACCAAAATCCCTTTATTCACATTCATTAACCTTTTATTTACATAACTCCCCCTTCTCTCCTCTCGAGCCTCAGCGGTCAGGAAGTCTTCTGTCCCCTGTCCTCCGCAGGGGGTCCAGGCTCTGCGGCTCCGCACCGCAGGGGACTGCAGCTCTGTGGCTCTCCTTCATTGTGAGGTTAAATCACATATGCAGTGTCCAACATATACATGTCTAACAACACAGCCATACAGAGGACTTATCCAGGACTTCGTGGACTGGTGCCATCGGAACTGCCTCCAGATCAATGCAAGGAAAACTAAGGAGCTGGTGGTGGACTACCGCAGGCAAGGACAACCCCTCACAGCACCAGTAAACATACAGGGAACAGACATCGAGATGGTGACATCCTACAAGTACCTGGGTGTTCATCTGAACAATAAACTAGACTGGTCACACAATACCGACGCACTCTACAAGAAGGGACGGCACAGGCTGTTCCTACTGAGGAGACTCAGGTCTTTTGGTGTACAAGGGGCGCTGCTGAAGACATTCTATGACACGGTGGTGGCATCAGTCATCACTTTTGGAGTGGTCTGCTGGGGTAACGGCATTACAGCAGCCGATAGGAAGAGACTGAACAAATTGATCAAGAAAGCTAGCTCTGTCCTGGGGCAGTGCCTCGACCCAGTGGAGGAGATGGGAGAGAGAAGGATGGTGGCTAAACTGCCATCTCTGCTGGAGTCCGAGTCCCACCCTATGCAGGACATACTGAACGCACTGAGGAGCTCATTTAGCAGCAGACTACATCATCCTAGGTGCGCAACCGAGAGGTTTCGCAGGTCCTTCCTACCTACGGCTGTCAGGCTGTATAACCTAAGCAGGGCTGCTCGCAGAGATAGCAAAAAAACGTGACGACCTAATAGTATTGAATGCAAAAGACGCAATAGACTTACACAAATGGTCCCCTCCAGTATACAACTAGGACAATATTGGTCGCTACGGAGGGTGACAATATGTATGGGTACATATTCATACTATATAGGAGAACTAAGTAGACGGTTATGCTGTTTATTCCATCTAGCTACAATGCTCCGCACTGTGTGTATATATATTTATATATTTATGTGTACATATGTATATTCGCTGCTCTTGTTTTTCTTGTCTTCTTGATTGTTGCTCTGAGTTTTGCTGTCCCTGTGCTGTTGCAATCCTGGAATTTCCCCATTGTGGGACTAATAAAGGCTTATCTTATCTTATCTTAAAAAGTCTGCACACCCCAGTTCAAATGCCAGGTTTTTGTGGTGTCAAAGAATGAGACCAAGATAAATCATTTCAAAGCTTTTTCCACCATTAATGTGACCTATAACCTGTACAACCCAACTGAAAAACAAACTGAAATCTTTTAAGGGGAAAAATTAAAAATAAAAAACTTACAATAACCTGGTTGCATAAATATGTACACCCTTAAACTAATACTTTGTTGCAGCACCGTTGACTTTTATTACAGCACTCAGTCTTTTTGGGTAGGAGTCTATCAGCGTGGCACATCTTGATGTGGCAATATTTGCCCACTCTTCTTTGCAAAAATGCTCCAAATCTGTCTTATTGTGAGGGCATCTCCTGGGCACAGCCCTCTTCAAATAACCCCACAGATGTTCAATCAGATTCAGGTCTGGACTCTGGCTGGGCCATTCCAAAACCTTAATCTTCTTCTGATGAAGCCATTCTTTTCTTGATTTGAATGTGTGCTTTGGGTCATTGTCATGCTGAAAGATGAAGTTCCTCTTCATCTTCAGCTTTCTAGCAGAATCCTGAAGATTTTGTGCCAACACTGACTGGTATTTGGAACTGTTCATAATTCCCTCCACCTTGACTAAGGCCCCAGTTCCAGCTGAATAAAAACAGTCCCAAAGCATGATGCTGCCACCACCATGCTTCACTGTAGGTATGGTGTTCTTTTGGTGATGAGCAGTGTTGTGTTTGCGCCAAATACATCTTTTGGAATTATGGCCAAAATGTTCAACCTTGGTTTCATCGGACCATAACACATTTTCCCTCATGTGTTTGGGAGATTTCAAATGTGTTTTTGCAAAATGTAGCTGGGCTTGGCTGCTTTTCTTTGTAAAATAAGGCTTCCATCTTGCCACCCTACCCCATAGCCCAGACTTATGAAGAAGACGGTGTCATGTGCAGGGTTGTTCTCGACCCCGCCCATGATCTGTGACTGTAGGTCTTGATTGTTGCTTATTATTTCCAGCTGGCAGATTATTTGAGCCTGGCTCTCTTCAGTTCTATAGTTCTACAGCCACACCTCCTCCTCTCGCTCTTTCTCCTTGCCAGACATTCACCGGCTATGTGTCATCACCACACACATTTACACACATGCACGCATGCACTCAGCACACTCTTTCACACACACACACACACACACACACACACACACACACACACACACACACACACACACACACACACATTCAGTCATTCATGCACCTGCTCAGCCACGCGCCTGTATCCACTTGCCCTCATTAGCGCTCTGTGTATTTACTGTATGTGGGGCAGTGTGATCAGTCAGTGTGGCAGCTTAGTCAACATTGGACATCCAGATTTACTTGTTGTTGGTTCCCTTCCCTTCAGACTGTATAGTGTTGTTAATTCCAGAGCTTTTCCGCTCTGACATTCATGTAAGTCATCCTCTTAATTATTTACTGCCCTTCCTCTCCGCTCCTGTTCTGCCTGGAGTGTGTGGGGCATCTCTCCCTAGCTAACAAAGTTTGTAGCCAGTTGTCTCATCATTATTACTCAGTTTTGGACTGTTACAGGGACATTTTGTGTTTTCCCCCTTTTGTCAATAAGCATGTTTACTTTACTGCACTTCGGGCTTGTATTAATTCATATGTTCGCTGCGCAATTACGCAGCGGACACGACAGACGGGAGATTGTTGTCACATGTACTAAACAGCCAGTACTTGCCAGAAATTTGTGCAGCTCCTTCAGTATTGCTGTCAGCCTCTTGGCAGCCTCCCTGACCAGTTTTCTTCTCGTCTTTTCATCAATTTTGGAGGGATGTCCAGTTCTTGGTAATGTCACTGTTGTGCCATATTTTCTCCACTTGATGATGACTGTCTCCACTGTGTTCCATGGTATATTTAATGCCTTGGAAATTCTTTTGTACCCTTCTCCTGGCTGATACATTTGAACAATGAGATCCCTCTGATGCTTTGGAAGCTCTCTGTGGACCATGGCTTGTGCTGTAAGATGTGACTACAAAAATGTCAGGAAAAGCCTATTAGAACAGCTGAACTTTATTTGGGGTTAATCAGAGGCACTTTAAATGGTGGCAAGTGTGTGTGCTAACTCCAATTTAACATGAGTTTGAATGTGATTGGATAATTCTGAACACAGACACATCCCCACTTATAACATCCATCCATCCATCCATCTTCTTCCGCTTAATCCTTTTCGGGTCGCGGGGGGCTGGAGCCTATCCCAGTATCTTTGGGTGAGAGGCAGGGTACACCAGGTTGTGCATATTTATGCAACCAGGTTATTGCAAGTTTTTTTTTTTTTGCCCTTAAAAAGATTTCATTTTTTTTTAAATTGGGTTGTACAGGTTTTAGGTCACATTAATGGTGGAAAAAGTTTTGAAATGATTTATCTTGGTCTCATTTTTTTTTATATCACAAAAACCTGGCATTTGAACAGGGGTGTGTAGACTTTTTATATTCACTGTACCCTGATGGAATTTGTGATTGTTTTGGCCATTTTTTAGAGAATATGAATGATAATACAAAAACTTTCTTTCACTAATAGTTAGTGACTGGGTGAAGCCATTTATTATCAGACAACTGTGTTTGCTCTTCTTTAAATCATAATGACAACAGAAACTACCCAAATGACCCTGATCAAAAGTTTACGTACCATAGTTCTTACTATCGTGTATTGCCGTCTTTAACATCAATGACAGTTTCAAGTCTGTTGTGGTAGTTGTGGATGAGGCACTTTATTTTCTCAGATGGTAAAGCTACCCATTCTTCTTGGCAAAAAATCTCCAGTTCCTGTAAATTCTTGGGCTGTCTTTCATGAACTGCACGTTTCAGATCTCCCCAAAGTGGCTCAAGGATACTGAGGTCAGGAGACTGAGATGGCCACTCCAGAACCTTCACTTTTTTTCTGCTGTAGCCAATGACAGCTTGACTTGGCCTTGTGTTTTGTGTCATTGTCATGTTGGAATGTCCAAGTGCGTCCCATGTGCAGCTTCCGGGCTGATGAGTGCAAATTTTCTTCCAGTTCTTTCTGATAGCATGTTGCATTCATCTTGCCATCAGTTCTGAGCAAGTTCCCTGTGCCTTTGTAACTCACACAACCCCAAAACATCAGTGCTCCACCTCCGTGTTTCACAGTAGGGATGGTGTTCCTTTCATCATAGGCCTTGTTGACCCCTCTCCAAATGTAGCATTTATGTTTGTGGCCAAAATGTTCAATTTGGTCTCATCACTCCAAATAACTTTGTTCCAGAAGTTTTGAGGCTTGCCTCTGTGCTGTTTGGCATATTTTAAGCAGGCTGCTTTGTGGCATTGGCGTAGTAATGGCTTTCTTCTGGCAACTCGACCATGCAGTCCATTTTTCTTGAAGTGCCTCCCTATTGTGCATCTTGAAACAGCCACACCACTTTTTTCAGAGAGTCCTGCATATCAACTGAAGTTATTTGAGGGTTTTTCTTTGCATCCTGAACAATTTTCCTGGCAGTTGTGGCTGAAATTTTTGTCGGTCTACCTGACCGTGGCTTGGTTTCTACAGAATCCTTCATTTTCCACTTGTCAATTAGAGTTTGAACACTGCTGATTGGCATTCTCAATTCCTTGGATATCTTTTTTTAGGGACTTTTGTTTGCTTTTTTTAAGCCCACTTTTAGTTTTTTTAGCTTAAGTTTTTTTTTTTTTTGGTTAGTATCTTAGTCTATTTTAGCTTAATTTAACTTGATTTTAATTCTTAGGTTTTAGTTTAGGCTTTTCATTTAAGTGGGCATTTGTTGTCCATATTTTATTGTAAATAAATTACTTTAAGCATCCTCTTTTAAGTTTTCCCTTTGATTGCTACCTATGCCTCTTCACCTGGTTTAAAAAGAACCTTCAAAGGTAAGTTAATGAACTACCCTCAGCCTACACGTTACACATACAAACACTAATTACAAGTAAACAGATCACAGATGAGGATTGTTACCTTTAGTAGCCATTTAAACCCGTGTGTGTCAACTTGTGTGTATGTTATCAGGCCAAAACTTCCAAGGTATGTGAACTTTTGATCAGGGTCATTTAGGTAGTTTCTGATTTAAAAAGAGCAAACACAATTGTCTGATTAAAAAATGGCTTCACCCAACCACTGAGTGACAAAAGTTTTTGTATTATCATTCCTATTCTCTGAAAACTGGCTAAAAAAATCATAAATTCCACCAGGGTATGTAAAGTCATGAGCACAGCTGTAAGATACCAGATCTCCTGACCACTGAGTTTGAGCACAACCTGTATGCAGACCCATCCGATGATCATTAAATGTGAATTTGGTGAGAGTTTGGGGCAATTGCCTAGAAGGAGTAGGGATTCCTGTGAAATGTGCATGGATGGACAGACAGACGAACCATCACATTAGGCCCTTTCTGCTTTGCCAGAATGAGCTAAAAACACACAGAGACAGAGTTTTACAGTCCATTTTGAATGCAGTGTGAACACTATAACTGGATTGTATGTGTTAAAGGCAAAGTGGACAACAAAAGAGCAGAATGGTCACATGACATTTCTGAGGTCACATGAACTAGGACGTGTCACAGTGCTGCAGCATGCTCATGCAAAAGTAACACACAAACAAGTCAGCTTGTTGCTTGTCTACAAGTTGATTTTTGCAGATCTGAGTGCTTTTTGACACCAATTGCTTTCCATAATGGTTTTTGGCCCTCATGCTCTCGCTATTGAATGGCATGCATGACAACTAAAGTGGCTCCTATGCATAAAAAATAGAAAATAAGTAATTTCTTAGCACTTGACATTGACAGTTTGCATACTGTTTTTTTTCACATTAACCGTCACGCCACTCCACACTGGTTATTGGTTGAGAGCGAGAGAAGAATGATAACCCTGCATGTTATCCAAAACAACCCCAGGCCTCAAAAACAAAATTAGTGATTCAAATTAAAGATCACAAGTTGACTTCCGGTTATGGCTGCCACGTAGGACGGACGTGTCTCGCTCTGCTCTGCTCCTGGAGAAAAAAATCGGCAAATAACTCTCTCATTTGGGACAGAACGTATCCCAGCGTTCGGGCGAGGATATGTCGGCGAAGCCCAAGGCTGGAAAACCAGGTAAAGGAAAAAGCGAGCCGCCGAAACAGTCCAAATTAACGGACTTTCAGGTCTGTGACGCAGCAAATAAAACTCCATATATGGCGGAGGAGGCTGGCAACGGTGCAATGTCTGCGGGGGGAGGTGCAGATGCGCTGATGGCTGCCATGAGTTCAATGAGAGCGGACTTTTCCTCTAGATTTGATGGGATTATGACAGCGTTGGAAGGAATAAGAAAGGAATTGGGTGACTGTGTAGAACGAACGGCGCAGATGGAGCTCCGTCTCGCTAGTGCTGAAGATGACGTCACCCGTCTTCAATTAAAGGTGCGCACTTTGGAAAAAAAAAATAAATCTCTGGAAGATAATATTTTGGATTTGGAATCTCGGTCGAGACAGAATAATTTGAGGCTGGTGGGTCTTCCAGAGGAATCAGAAGGTCGGGACGTATGTTCCTTTCTGGAAAAGTGGATTCCGGAGGTGCTGGGCAGCGAGGAGTTGCAATCAGCAGTGGTTCTGGAAAATGCACATCGTATTGGCCCACGGAGAGATAAGGGACCACCGAGGACCTTAATTATGAAGTTTCTTAGCAACAGAGACAGGATGAAGATCTTCAACGCTGCACGAGCTAAAGGAGAGATTAAACACCAGGACCACCAGGTGCGGTTCTACCCAGATTTGGCCACAGGAATCCAGCAATTGAGGAAGCAGTTTGATCCCGTACGTAAGGAGCTGCGCAACCTTGGGATTCGTCATGGTGTAATCTATCCTGCGAGACTGCTGACCACGTATGAGGGCAGAACCCACATCTTCAAGACCCCAGAGGAGGCGCAGGAGTTCATCAAGAAGATCAAAGAAGAAGAAGAGACTGGTGGGAGCTAAGCATGAACAAAATATAAGGTAGAATAATTAAGCATTTGCACAGGCATCTGACTGACTTGAAGTAAATAGTAAGTTTACAAAATATAGATTGTATTATATATTAAAAAAACAAAACAAAAACAAAATAAACAAAAAAAACTATGATGTACAAAGTTTTTAAAAACTTTGGAGTTAAGTTGGAAAACTACAGAGGAGAGTTAATGTTACGTCATTAAAAGCAGTAGAGTTAGGGTGATTGGGAGGATGAAGAAGGAGTGGCTTAGGCTGTTCCCCGTGGGTGTGGAACGGTCGATGGCTATATCGGGAGACAGAATTTTTCTTTTGATTTTGGGGGGTTTGCCACAAGTGTGGGAAGGGGAAATTTGTTTGTGTGTAGTTTGTAGGATGAATGTTCAACCACTCATGTTTTTGCTTCTCTGTATGAGCATGTTTACACTGCAAGGTAATCCCAAACTCTCTATTGATCATAAACCAAAGTGTTAATCTTAATTTAACTTCATGGAATTGCAGAGGTCTACAAAATTTAAAAAAACTTAAACAAGTTATGAATAAAATAAAAGACATGGGTTCAAAAATTGTGTTTTTACAAGAAACTCATCTAATAGAGGAGGATGTTAAAAGAATTAGGAGTAGATGGCAAGGAAGTGTATTCACCTCTTCATTTTCATCCCGAGCCAGGGGAGTTATGACTGTCATACATAAATCAGTTCCTTTTCAAGTGAAAAATGTAATTGGAGACAAATTTGGAAGATATGTAATCATTCAAGGTTCTTTGCTATTAGAAAATATAAATCTTGTGAACTTATATGGTCCCAATATAGATGATCAGAAGTTCTTTGCTAATTTATTTCTTATTTTATCATCACTTACAGGGCAACATATAATAGCAGGGGATTTTAATTGTACATTGAATCCAGGTATAGATAGATCAACAGGACTGGATTGTACGCACATTGGATGTAGGATGACTATTAATCATTTTATGAAAGAATTGAGATTGTTAGATATATGGAGAGAAATGAAACCACAAGTTAAAGCCTATTCTTGTTATTCCAGTACCTACAAGACATTTTCACGTATTGATTATTTTTTGATTTCCACAGAATTAAGGTCCAAGATTCAAAACTGCTTTTATGATAACATCGTGATCTCTGATCATGCACCCTGTTGTCTAATATATGTAGATAAAAAATTGACAAAGGAATCAGGTAGATGGCAATTTCAGCATAAATGGCTTCAGGATGAGGAATTTGTCAAGTATATAGAAAAACAGATAGACGAGTTCTTTGACATCAATACTACACAAACATCAGCATGTGTAAAGTGGGAGGCTTTCAAAGCTTTTATTAGGGGACATATTATTAGTTATACAGGATCAAAATCTAAGAAGACTCGAGAGGAGAGAGCTAAATTGGAACATAAAATAAAAAGTCTTCAGGAAAAAGTGTATGCAGGAAGTGACCCAAGGTTGGAGAATGAATTACTGATTTTGAGAGCTGAATACGACAAAAAATCAGCGAATAGAGCTGCCTCGAGTCTTCTAAGATTGAAACAATCTTTTTATGAACAAGGTGAAAAATCAGGAAAATTATTAGCATGGCAGATTAAACAATTAGAAATTAAAACACCAATTACCAGTATTATAAGTAATGGACAGGTAGTTATAGATCCTTTAGAAATTAATAGAGCCTTTAGAGATTACTATGAAAAATTATATGATACCAAAAATGAACCTGATTTAACAAAACTAAATGGGTTTTTGAACGAACTATCTATACCGTGTATTCCAAATGAAAACAGGGAGATATTGGAGTCTAAAATTAGTCCAGAAGAAGTTGGGCTAGCCATTGATAATATGAAATCAGGAAAAAGTGCAGGACCAGATGGTCTTCCAGTTGACCTTTATAAAAAATTTAAGAATAAATTAATAAAACCTTTTTTGGAAATGGTTCTAGAAGCATTTCAAAATAATAATTTACCATCATACATAAATAATGCCTTAATTATACTGCTGCCAAAACCAGGTAAGCCCTCTAATAAATGTGAAAATATGAGACCAATCAGCCTATTAAACGCCGACCTTAAGATAATCTGTAAAATTTTAGCAAGACGAATACAAGAAATTTTACCAAATATTATTAATCGAGATCAGAATGGCTTTATAAAGGGTAGACAAGGCTTCCATAATGTAAGAAGACTATTTAATATTATTTATTTTAATAAAGAAGCACCAGATACAGCTCTCCTATCATTGGACGCCGAAAAGGCCTTTGATAGAGTTGAATGGCCCTTTCTTTTTGAAGTCCTACAAAGGTTTGGACTTGGAAATAATTTCATAAAATGGGTTCAAATAATATACAATAATGCTACAGCAGAAATCCTAACAAATAACAATATTTCAAAACCAATAAAAATCAATAGAGGATGTCGACAAGGCTGTCCACTTTCACCTTTACTGTTTACTATGGCAATTGAACCTTTAGCGATAGCGATACGTTTACATTCACAAATATATGGAATTAAAGTTGGACCAACAGAACATAAAATCTCCTTGTACGCCGATGATATAATTTTGTTTATGTCGAATCTAAAAAAATCAATTCCAACCTTGTTGAATTTAATAAAGAATTTTGGGGAAATATCAGGATATAAAATAAATAAAACTAAATCTTCAATATTAATGCTAAATGAGACCCAGAGAAATTACCCAGCCCCTGAGGTAAATCAATTCAATGTTGTAAATCAGTTTAAATATTTAGGAATCCAAATTGTGCCTAAGCTAGAATCAGTCGCCAGTGTCAACTATGAAGCCTTAATGTCAGATATCAATGAGTTAACTCAGAGATGGATGTCACTACCAATGTCGATGATCGGGAGAATCAATATACTTAAAAGTAATATTTTACCTAAAATACTTTATTTATTTCAATACATTCCCTTATCACCACCTTTAGATCTATTCTCAAGAATAAAAAAAAAGTTAGTGGAATTTATATGGAACAACAGGAGGGCTAGATTACGTTTGTCTTTATTATATTTACCATTTGATCGTGGAGGTCTGAAATGTCCAAATTTTATGTTGTATTATTGGTCGGCACAACTGAGGTCTATGACATATTATTTTTCATCAAATGATCTCCCTCACTGGACTGAAATGGAATCATACAATTTACCTTTACCTCTTCCCATATTCATATACTCAGATTCGGCAAAAAAATTACAAAAACAAGTTAAAAATCCATTTGTAAAGCATATGATCAAAATATGGTGTGAAGCTAAAAACTATTTAAAAGAACCACAGTTATTGTCACAATTTAGTCCAATATGGGGTAATCAATATTTTAAACCAGGGAGAGCGGACGCTGTATTTAAAGTATGGAATTTAAAAGGGATACAAAAGATTCAGGATTTATATTTGCCTTGTGCAGATAACATAATGTCTTTTGAAGAGCTGAGGATCAAATTTAATCTCAATAGAACACATTTTTTTAAATATCTTCAACTTAGAAACTTTATTCGATCAAATCAAAATAAAGCTCTCACTCGACCTATTTATTCATCCTTGGAAAAAATGATGATGAAAGATAGTAAAAGAAAGGGTATTATTTCAGAGTTTTATAACTCATTGACACTATCTTCAAGTGAAAATTCACTGAAAAGATTAAACTACTGGAAAGAAGATCTGCAAACTGAAATTTCAGAGGAACAATGGGAATTGGCTTGTACAGAAGCTCAAACCAAATCAATAAATGCACGCCTTAAATTGATACATTTCAAATGGTTAATGCGGATGTATGTTACACCGGAGGAGTTAAATAGATATAACAAAAATATACCAGATACATGCACAAAATGCATGGAAAGTAAAGGAACCCTATTTCATTGTTTATGGGAATGTAGATTAATAAGAATGTTTTGGGAAGAGGTGAGGGTAACAATTGAAAAAATAATCTCAAAACAAATCATATTGAATCCTAAACTGTTTTTGTTGGGTCTGTACCCAGAAAAGCATAATTTTAATAAAAGTGAAAGAACATTCATAGACCTCAGTTTGCTTAATGCCAAAAAATGTATTGCACTATTATGGAAAAAGACTCATAGACCAGATGTGACTCAGTGGTTAAGACAGATGTTAACAAACCTTCCATTAGAAAGAATAACATATATACTGAAATCAAAGGAAATTGTGTTTGAGAATATATGGAGACCTTTTATTGATTATGTAAAAAATTTAAACATAACTCTTGAAGAAGAAGGTGAATGATGTGTGTGGACCTTGTAAATTCCAAACTGGTGAACATAATATGTATACTTATGTATTGGATTGTCTAGACTAAACAGAGGAGCATTGTTGAAGATTTGATTTTGTTGGTGGTTGTTGGTGTTTTTAGTGTATTTTTTTTTTTTGTAGTACTTTAGTGTTAGTGTTTGATTGTTTGTATCATGTTTGTTAAAAAAAAAAAAAAAGGTTCAATAAAGATATTGTGGAAAAAAAAAAAGATCACAAGTTGACCCAAGCAATTTAAATCTGTGTGGAGTCCATAGTTATAACCTATGTAACTCACATGTGGCTGGCTGAATTCAGCCAAGAGAGACTTTGAGCTAGCCATGTGTATTGACTTCACACCTCAAGAGGAAGACATGTCTGCACCCCCTGGGGACTCAGGAGAGAGGAGAAGATTACCCGGCCTGACCTTTGGGGGTCGGAAAGGAGAACAGAAGGACTCTGGGTGTTCTATTAGAGATGGAAGGATGTAGCTGAGTATTGTGACTTTTGTGTGTGATGTATTGTTAGAGATGAATGTATAAATGTATGTGTGTGACTGCGTCCTGTTTCTTTTCACTCCGATCGAGAGAGGACGTAGGATGAATGAGAATTAAAGCAGTTACTGGAAAAATCATCCAGTCTCCTCAATTCTTGACTCCTACAATTGGTGACCTACGCATGAATCTGAGCACGCCGAGGCTGGAGGACAGCCTCGTGATCGATATGGAAGAGCTGGGAGACAGCCACTCAGACCCGGATTCACCGGGGAATGCCAGCAGGGGCACAAGACTGATTAAGCTCCCCGAGTTCTGGCAAAGCGACCCGCACTCGTGGTTCCAGCATGTGGAGTCGCGGTTCCTGCTCGGGGGAGTTTCAGCGGATGACATTAAATTCCATAATGTCATCGCGACGCTCGACAGCCGCACGGCCCGGTGTGTGCGGAGCCTGGTGCAGCAACCACCTGCTGCCGGCAAATACGACGCGCTGAAAGCCACCCTCATCAGGAGCTTCGTGCCGTCGTCTGAGGCAAGAGCCAGGCAGCTGCTGGACCTGCGTGACACAGGTGGACGCAGGCCGACTGTCCTCATGGAGGACATGCTGCAAATGATCGGGATGGACAACGACACGTTCCTTTTCAAACATATTTTCCTGAGAACCCTCCCAGCGCTCACGAGAGGTTCCCTGTCCAGCAGGAGATGTTTGACCCAGCAGGACTTCCGCGACCTGGCCCAAGAGGCGGAGCAGCTCCTCAACGCCTGCGAGGAACCAGAGGCTTCCGTGGCAGCGGCAGACCTCGGCGCGGCGGCCGGGGGCAGTGTGGAGCCAGAGATGGCAGTGACCACCCCAGCGGCGACAGCAGCGGCGAGATTCCGTGGCAGGGGAGATGATGGCCTCTGTTGTTACCATCGACGTTTCGCTGGGAAGGCGCACAAATACATCCCGCCCTGCAAGTTCAAAAAAGCAGGGAAACGACCGGGCCGGGAGCCGTTAGCAGCTTCCACTCTCGGCGAACGAAACAA
This sequence comes from Pholidichthys leucotaenia, assembly GCA_020510985.1. NCBI lineage: Eukaryota > Metazoa > Chordata > Actinopteri > Cichliformes > Pholidichthyidae > Pholidichthys > Pholidichthys leucotaenia. The sequence goes on from CM035844.1 coordinate 21,829,169, forward strand.
TCTGCTTTATCTGACAGACGCGGGCTCCGGGCGGCAATTCCTAGTGGACACTGGAGCCCAGAGGAGCTTCATCACTGCCACCTATGCTGATCGGGTCGCGGGACCCCGCGGAGACGGAGCGACAGCAGCCAACGGCTCCAGCATCAAGACGTACGAAGAGAGAACCTTGTCTCTGTCCTTCCACAGCCGCACCTATGAGTGGAATTTCATCGTGGCGGCAGTGAGCTTCAATATGTTAGGTGCTGATTTTCTGTGTTCACATGGTTTGTTAGTTGATCTGGCCAACAAACGACTAGTACATGCACTCTCTTTCTGTTCTATCCCTTGTGCAGCTCGGGTGTGCCCGCCGCCAGTTCAGACCAACGTCGCCACAGCAGGTGGTAAGTTTCACAGCCTTCTACACCAGTTCCCAGCACTCACAGTTCCTACTTTTTCAGCTAAGGTGGCGAAGCACGGGGTGGAGCACTTTATTACCACGAGTGGCCCACCCGTTTTTGCGAAGGCTCGGCGCTTGGATGCAGCTAAACTCTCCATTGCGCACGAGGAGTTCGCCAACCTGGAAAGGTTGGGCATAATTCGCCGCTCGAAGTCCGCTTGGGCTTCCCCCCTCCACATGGTACCTAAAGCTGACGGCTCATGGAGACCTTGTGGCGATTACCGCAGGTTGAACAATGCCACAGCGCAGGACCGGTACCCGATTCCGCATATCCAGGACTTTTCAGTGCATTTGGCGAAGGCGCAATTTTTTTCTAAAATAGACCTGGTCCGCGGTTATCACCAAGTCCCGGTCCGACCAGAGGACATCCCCAAAACAGCCGTAATAACCCCGTTCGGGCTTTTTGAGTTTTTACGAATGCCTTTTGGCCTTAAAGGCGCCGCACAAACCTTCCAACGGATGATGGATGCAGTGTTGCGTGACCTTTCTTTCGTTTTTGTCTATTTAGACGACATTTTGGTAGCCAGCACCTCCGAGGAGGAGCACGCAAAACACCTCACGACAGTTTTTCAGAGGTTAGGAGAGCATGGGTTGATAATCAACCCGGCCAAGTGCCATTTTGGCGTGGCACAAATCGACTTTTTAGGGCACCGCGTTTCCTCGGAGGGAGCAGTTCCTCTGCCGGCCAAAGTACGCGCAGTGGCATATTTTCCCCAGCCTCGAACGGTAAAGGCGTTGCAAGAATTTTTGGGGATGGTGAATTTTTATAACCGTTTCATACCCCACGCAGCGCAGCTTATGCAGCCCTTGTACACCGCGCTCAAAAAGCAGAAGCCCTCCCATGTGATTGAATGGTCCTCGGAGCGGGAGCGCGCATTCACAGAGGTTAAACGGGCACTGGCAAACGCGGCACTGTTGGCCCACCCAGACCCAGCAGCCCGCATAGCGCTAACCACAGACTCGTCAGATGTGGCCATAGGGGCCGTAGTGGAACAGCAGGTTGCCGGGGTTTGGCAACCACTCGCATTCTTCAGCAGATCCCTACGCGAGGCTGAGCGAAAATACAGCGCGTTTGACAGGGAGCTGCTGGCGCTCCACTTGGCTATTCGCCATTTCCAGTTCTGGTTGGAAGGGCGGCGTTTCACCGCGTTTGTCGACCACAACCCGCTCACTTTTGCGATGTCCAAAACTTCAGAACCGTGGTCAGGGCGGCAACAGAGACAGCTGGCCGCAATTTCTGAATTTACCACCGATATTCAGCATGTAGCCGGTAAAATCAACGTGGTGGCAGACTGTCTGTCACGCGCGGTAACAGCACCCGTCCGCGCGGAAACGGATTGCGCGGCCGCTTACCCAGAGCGCGGTAACAGCGCGGTAACAGCGCGGACACACGCGCGGCTCCGGTCCACGTGGGAATAGATTATGCAGCCATGGCGGCGGAGCAGAGTGAGGACGCGGACGTGCGCGCGCTCCTGTCTGGACCAACAGGGTTAAGGCTGGAACGCAGAAATCTACAAACCGGTTTCCCCCCGCTTATTTGCGATGTATCCACAGGGCGACTGCGCCCGGTGGTGCCAGCTGCGTGGCGCCGTCGCGTTTTTGACGCTGTGCACTCCCTAGCGCACCCAGGGGTGCGCGCTTCGGTGAAAATGGTGGTGGAGAAGTTTGTTTGGCCGAGCCTGCACAAGCACGTGAAGGAGTGGGCTAAAACCTGCATGGCTTGCCAGCACGCTAAGATTCACAGGCACACTAAGGCGCCCTTAGAACCGTTCCACATTCCGGCTAAAAGGTTCGATCATGTGCACGTGGACCTCGTGGGCCCCCTGCCCACTTCACAAGGGTTCACGCATCTCTTGACAATGGTAGACCGAACCACTCGTTGGCCAGAAGTGGTCCCGTTAACATCGACCACAGCGGCAGAGGTGGCACGCGCTTTTTTAACAGCCTGGGTAGCGCGGTTCGGGGTCCCGTCAGATATTACGTCTGATAGGGGACCTCAATTTGCGTCGGAACTGTGGTCAGCAGTGGCCAGCGGCTTAGGAGCGGCGGTACATCGCACGACCTCTTACCATCCCCAGGCCAACGGTTTATGCGAGCGTTTTCACAGGTCTTTGAAGGCAGCCCTCAGAGCGTCACTGACGGACACAGATTGAGTAAACAAACTACCGTGGGTTTTATTGGGGTTGCGTTCGGCACCCAAAGAGGATCTAGATGCCTCACCAGCAGAATTGGTCTTCGCACAACCGCTCAGGCTGCCAGGCGAGTTTTTACCCGACCACACGGCACCAGGGCCCTCCCCGATCCGGGGGTCTCTGAGTAACACGGGAGCAGAAATGCTCCCGGGCCCCGCTCATCACTCTTTCCCGCGTGTGTTCGTGCCCCAGGCTTTACGAGAAGCAGAGTTTGTTTTTGTCAGGCACGATGCTCAGCGGCATAGTCTTCGCCCACCTTACGACGGTCCATTTCGAGTGTTGGAAACCGGGGAGAAATATTTTGTGCTAGATTTGGGGGGCAGGAGGGAGACGATCAGTATCGATAGATTAAAGCCTGCTTTTGTGTTGCATAACGAGTCTGTACGGCCGGCGGGCATGCCTCGACGCGGCAGGCCTCCAAAGGGGCGGCCCCAGGACCCCCCACGGGGGGCAAATAACCCTTCTCCCCCTCACTCCACAGATGCACAGCAGGACGGCCCAACACAGAGCAGGAGACCTGCATACAGCAGATTCGGGAGAAGATTGAAACCTCAGCTGCATGCAGAATGATGTGTTTTGTTTTGTTGTTTTTTTTGGTCAGGTTGTTCAGGTTGCTGTGAGATTCTGTTGGGGGGTGACGTGCTGTATGACTGTTGTATGACTGTATGTGGGTGCCCAGTCTTTCGTGTGGAAGGGGGGAGTGATGTGGAGCCCATAGTTATAACCTATGTAACTCACATGTGGCTGGCTGAATTCAGCCAAGAGAAACTTTGAGCTAGCCATGTGTATTGACTTCACACCTCAAGAGGAAGACATGTCTGCACCCCCTGGGGACTCAGGAGAGAGGAGAAGATTGCCCGGCCTGACCTTTGGGGGTCGGAAAGGAGAACAGAAGGACTCTAGGTGTTCTATTAGAGATGAAACGATGTAGCTGAGTATTGTGACTTTTGTGTGTGATGTATTGTTAGAAGATGAATGTATAAATGTATGTGTGTGACTGCGTCCTGTCTCTTTTCACTCCGATCGAGAGAAGACGTAGGATGAATGGGGAATTAAAGCAGTTACTGGAAAAATCATCCAGTCTCCTCAATTCTTGACTCCTACACCTGTATAAAATGATAATAAAAAAAATGAACAATGAGGCTCCTCTATGCCCATAAGTGCAACAGATGCAGCACTCTCCTCAAAAAAGTTTATTTTAAATTTAGGAATCAAAGTTCTTCAGTATTCAGCCCCAACCACAAACATCTATTTTATTGTATTTATTGTTTTTTTATTTTTTTTTTTGAATGAATGAATGAATCTTTATTTTGGATAGATTAAAAGAAAGAACAGAACAATATACCAGGGGGGGAAAAATCCAACAAGGTCAAATTAAACAATAACTCCTCGGATTATACAGTTCAACATAAATAATCCAAAAAGGGTGATGGCTGAAGCTGCACCTTATATTGCTCACCCATGTTCCATCTAAGAAGTGAAAAAAATAAAAGTAATTGCAAAACAAAACAAAGCTAAAACAAAACATGACAAAACAAAACTGAGCAACAGCTCAACACAGACTGGATATGATAATCCTTATATGATTTTACATTCATTCATTTTGTATATATGTTTGGAGTATTTCTTCCTTTAGTTTTTGTTTAAATTGTCCAAGTGTTGTACATGATTTTAATTCAGCTCCAAAAGCGTTCCACAGTCTGACTCCTTGCACTGAGACAGTGTTGCTTGGTGGTAGTTCTCACTAAAGGTTTTTGAAATACAGACGTGGACAAAATTGTTGGTACCCCTCTGTTAATGAAAGAAAAACCCACAATGGTCACAGAAATAACTTGAATCTGACAAAAGTGGTAATAAATTAAAATTCTATGAAAATTAACCAATGAAAATCAGACAATGCTTTTGAATTGTGGTTCAACAGAATTATTTTAAAAAACAAACTCATGAAACAGGCCTGGACAAAAATGATGGTACCCCTAGAAAAGATTGAAAATAATGTGATCATAGGGACATGTTCAACCAAGATGTGTCCTCTAATTAACATCACAGGTGTCTACAAACTTGTAATCAGTCATTCGGCCTATTTAAAGGGTGACAAGTAGTCACTGTGCTGTTTGGTGACATGGTGTGTACCACACTAAACATGGACCAGAGGAAGCAAAGGAGAGAGTTGTCTCAGGAGATTAGAAAGAAAATTATAGACAAGCATGTTAAAGGTAAAGGCTATAAGACCATCTCCAAGCAGCTTGATGTTCCTGTGACTACAGTTGCACATATTATTCAGAAATTTAAGATCCACGGGACTGTAGCCAACCTCCCTGGACGTGGCCGCAGGAGGAGACGGATTATACGAATGGTAACAAAAGAGCCCAGAACAACCTCTAAACACATTCATGGTGAACTCCAAGGTCAAGGTACATCAGTGTCAGATCGCACCATCCGTCATTGTTTGAGCCAAAGTGGACTTCATGGGAGACGACCAAGGAGGACACCACTGTTGAAAACAAATCATAAAAAAGCCAGACTGGAATTTGCCAAACTGCATGTTGACAAGCCACAAAGCTTCTAGGAGAATGTCCTATGGACAGACGAGACAAAACTGGAACTTTTTGGCAAGGCACATCAGCTCTACGTTCACAGATGCAAAAATGAAGCATACCAAGAAAAGAACACTGTCCCTACTGTGAAACATGGAGGAGGTTCTGTTATGTTCTGGGGCTGCTTTGCTGAATCTGGCACAGGGTGTCTTGAATCTGTGCAGGGTACAATGAAATCCCAAGACTATCAAGGTATTCTAGAGAGAAATGTGCTGCCCAGTGTCAGACAGCTTGGTCTCAGTTGCAGGTCATGGGTCTTGCAACAGGATAATGACCCAAAACACACAGCTAAAAACACCCAAGAATGGCTAAGAGTGAAACATTGGCCTATTCTAAAGTGGCCTTCTATGAGCCCTGATCTAAATCCTATTGAACATCTGTGGAAGGAGCTGAAACATGCCGTCGGGAGAAGGCACCCTTCAAACCTGAGACAACTGGAGCAGTTTGCTCATGAGGAGTGGGCCAAAATACCTGCTGAGAGGTGCAGAAGTCTCATTGACAGTTACAGAAATCGTTTGATTGCAGTGATTGCCTCAAAAGGTTGTGCAACAAAATATTAAGTTAAGGATACCGTCATTTTTGTCCAGGCCTGTTTCATGAGTTTGTTTTTTAAAGTAATTCTGTTGAACCACAATTCAAAAGCATTGTCTGATTTTCATAGAATTTTTATTTATTACCACTTTTGTCAGATTCAAGTTATTTCTGTGACCATTGTGGGTTTTTCTTTCATTAACAGAGGGGTACCAACAATTTTGTCCACTTCTGGTGTTCCTCTGAAATGATATTGTTTCTCCCTTATTTTAATTAAATCACCCTTTATTGTCATTCAACTGTACAACCAATCATGTACAGTAGAACAAGATTGTGCTTTACCTATCTACTGTGTTAATCACACACACCCCAAGTGTAGAATCAGAGGGCCGCTGCCATGCAAGGCGCCACCGCAAATTTCCCTCCTCCATTCCATTATTGCTGAGCACCAAGCTGGAAGGCAGGAAGTTCCACTTTTATATTTTCTTCGGCATGACCCGGCCGGGATTTGAGCCCCTGCCTCCCGGGTGTGGGGCGGATGCTCTACCAACTGAGCCACCACTCTGTTTTTTTTGTTTTTTGTTTTTAAAAACATTTCTCCCCATCGAGGAATCAAACCCCAGTCTCCCGCATGACAGGTGGGGACACTCACCACTATAATAACTTTTGGATATTTGCGGGCAGTGATAGATTCTTCACTTTAAATATTATTACTGCAGTTTTAAAATCAACCAGATCTTTCAGCTTGAGAGCTTTTAATTTAAGAAAGTGGGTTTGCTGGTTTCCTGTAAGCAGCTTTGCTTATGATTCCAATGGCTCTCTTCTGAAGCATAGAAACTGGATATATGTTTGTTTTATATGTATTTCCCCATACTTCAGTGCAACATGTCATGTATGGGAGTATTAATGAATGGTACAAAGTATATAGTGTGGGTTGAGTCAGCAAATATTTCACTCTTTGTATTATTGTGATTGATTTGGATATTTTACCTTTAACATAATTAATATGTGACTTCCAACACAATTCATTATCAATTGTTACTCCAAGAAATTTAATTTCGGATACTCTTTCAATCTCTACACCATTTACACTGAGTTTAGATACTGAGTTGTTGTGATGGTTGTTAAAAATTATAAATTTTGTCTTACTTAAATTGAGCGTTAATTTGTTTGAATCAAACCACAGTTTAAGCTTTCCTAATTCCTTTCTGAGTGTATCCAAAAGTTGTTCCAAATTGCTTCCACTGCATAATGAATTAGTGTCATCTGCAAACAATATTAAATCCAATTTTTCCGAAACTTTACATATATCATTTATATACAGATTGAATAACAATGGCCCCAAAACTGAACCCTGTGGGACTCCGCAAGTAACCTTCAGTAACTGAGTTTTTGCTACCAACACATACATACTGATATCTGTTCTTTAAGTAACTACATAACCAGGACGGTGCTACCCCCCTAATACCATAATTTTGTAGTTTCTTTAATAATAACTTATGATCCACTGTATCAAATGCTTTTTTAAGATCCAGAAATACCCCATCTGAATACTCTTTATTTTCAACGGCAGTTGATATTTTTTCTATAAATTCTATTAGAGCAAATGCAGTTGTCCTCTTATGTCTGAACCCGTATTGCTGCTCACACAATAAATTATTCTTCATTATGAAGTTGTCAATTCTCTCACAGAATAATTTTTCAAGTATTTTGGCAAATTGCGGCAATAGTGAAATAGGTCTATAGTTTGAAAATTCCCCTCTGTCACCCATCTTGTGTATCAGAATTACTTTGGCTATTTTCATTGCATTAGGAAATATACCTGTTTGGAGAGACAGGTTACAGATATACGTCAGTGGCTTCACTAAGTATCTGATGATAGTTTTGACTAAAAGCATGTCAATACCATCACAGTCCTTAAATGTTTTACTTTTAAACAATTTAACAATTTCAATGACCTCTCTCTCATCTGTGTTCTTTATGAAGATGGGAGTCTTTTACAGCAATGTTTTTGCTCATTGTATCACCTGTAGGTGCCATAATGGGTATTTCTCGAGCCAAATAAGTGTTATGTCTGAATAATGGGGAGTCGGAGTCACTATTAACTGAACACTGAACTCCTTTATTCCTGCGTTCAACACAGTATATACTCCAGCCATAGCTCATCTTATGTCATCGTTCCCCAACCCCTCGGCTGGGCTACAGCAAGCCCTGAGACACAATTCTCATATATAGCATCCCCCCCCCCCCTTCCCGCAGAAAAAAATGTCAAGCACACCAATTAAGCCCTCCCGAAATTCATAACCCAACTCACACACTAACAACAAAATCAAATGTACAGAAATAAATAAATAAACCTATCCACTCACACAACCTAAACTAGAGGGCCAGGTAGACTGCCGGTGCCCTCTGCACAGCCAGGCGGGTTATTCTGCCACCTTAGATACCAGTCCAAACTAAAATAGTAGCCGTGCTTCTGAAAAAAAAAATAAAAAAAATCCCAGAACAGTTTCTATACGCCACAAAGTTAAACAAACACATCAAACCACAATTAACAATATGCACACCCCTACTGGTGGCCCCCCACCCCAACACACCCACCCCACACTTGGGTACATCACCAAAATTCCAAACAAACCATGTTGGGCATTACCAATTACCATTTCTAATTTTCTTCACATTTTCCTAATTTTCTTCACATTTTCAGTTCAAACAAAATTTTTTATTTTTTTCTCTTTTCCCTTTTGTTATATACTATATACATAGTCCTCCAGGTACCTGGGCCTCTGACAAACTCTAGCCGAGCATCCCCTGGGTGGGGGTGGGGGGGTCTGCACCAGGCACTGTCGGCCTCGCCTGGGAATCCTCACCATTCCAGTCCCACCAGTCCCAGCTCACATCAGGCCGCCTTGTAGCAGCTCCCGTCTCCCGCTCCGGTGGTGACCTCCTCAATCTGTTGGAGTGCCACTGGGACCCGTCTGCAAGCTCAAATGTGTCATTGTCCCGCTGCCTCACAATCTGCAGGGGCCCTGTCCGTAATGGCTGAAGCTTATAGGTGCGGCTAGGGTGTCTGATCCACACCTGGTCCGACACCTTCAGTCCGTGAGCTCTCGCCCTGTGCCTCCTGTCAAACCGATGTTTCATTTTCTGCTGTTGCTCAGCGACGTGGTCCCGTGTAGAGTCCGCACTCCTCGGAGAGCGAGTTGTGGGCGGCTTCAGTCGATCCACCAGCAGGAGCATTTCACGCCCCAGCATGACAGCCACTGGGGAGCATCCCGTCATGGCGTGGGCCGTCACCCTGTAGTGGAGCAGCATGCTCTGCAGAGCGTCCGGGAAAGAGAAGCCGTCAGCCAAATGAGCTCTCAGTCCATTCTTCAGCGTTTTGTTAAATCGCTCAACGTCCCTGTTGGCCTGGGGATGGTAGAACGTGGTCTTGACGTGTTCAACACCCTTACCGCCCAAGAACTCCTCAAACTCCCCGGAGGTGAACTGCTGGCCATTGTCCATCGTGATCATGTTCGGTATCCCCCACCTGGCAAACAGGGACGACAGGAAGCTTGTAACCACATCTGTCGTAACCGAGTTGGTTAGCAGAACTTCTGGCCACTTTGAAAATAAGTCATAGGCCACGAGCAGAAACCGGCTGTTCGAGGGTGCTGCATGTTGCTCGCCGCAGATGTCCAACTGCACGTGCCTCCACGGGCCTTTGGGGTATGACACTGGCCGCAGGGGTGGGGGTGGGGTCGCCCGCCAGTCTTTCCACTCTCCAAACATGGAACACAGTGTTTCACCATGGTCTCGACGTTCTTATCGATACCCGGCCACCAAACTGAATCCCTGCTGCGCTGTTTCACCCTGACCACGCCCAAATGGCCCTCATGGAGCATCGTCAGGACACATGGCCTCAGGGACGACGGGATCAAGGTGCAGTGTCCCCTTGCCACACACACATTGTCCCAGCAGCTCAGTTCATCTTTGACTCGTTGGAAGGATGCCAACTCACCTTGCACCTTTGTGGGCTACCCCCCCCAGTCACTGAGCGTAGTTGTACCAGCACTGGGTCTTGCTCCGATTCCACCCGAAGCTCCTGAAGGGACACTATATCCCGGAGGGTCCCATGCAGTGCATTCACTAGATCCGCCTCTGTTGGGTCGATGTCATCGCCGTCCCATAGCGTGGAGTTAGCCGTGGCATGGGACAGTAGATCAGTCACAATGTTATTCTTGCCGGGAGTGAACTGAGTGGTGAAATTGTAGGCCCTGAACCGTTCTGACCATCTGTGGATCCTCAGAGGCCTGTGTCCCGAACCCGACATCTCCAGCAGAGTCGTGAGCGCCCGGTGGTTTGTCCTCAGGGTGAAATGGCACCCATAGAGGTAAATATGCCATCACTCACACGCCCAGATGCAGGCAAGTGCCTCCCTCTCACCCACAGCATATTTTTGCTCGGCTGATGAGAGGGACCTCGATGCGAACACCACTGGACATTCTGTGCTGTCTTGTACCTGGGAAATCACCGCCCCCACCACAGAGCCAGAAGCATCATAAGTCACAATGGTCAGTCAATTAGGGTCGAAATGGGCCAACACCAGAGGGGAGATGAGCTTGTGTTTCAGCTTGGCAACCGCTGCCGAGCAGGCTGGAGTCCACTCCCACGCTGCATCCTGCTTCAACAGGGCCCAGAGGGGTTCAATCGTCTCTGAGTAGCGGGGAAGAAAACGTCGGTAAAAGTTTACCATGCCCACAAACAATGAGATCTGTGCGGCTGTTGAAGGTTCCGGAAGGTGTAGGACTGCCTCCACGTTCGAGTGTAGAAGCTGAAGCCCCCTCCCATTCAGCCGGAACCCCACAAACTCTATGGAGTCTGCTGCGAAGATGCACTTCTCACCATTCAAAGTGACCCCGTGCTCTCGTAGTACCTCCAGGACCTGTTCCAGCTGCTTGTCGTGTTCCTCCCACGACGTGCCGTGCACCACAATGTCATCTAAATATGCTACCATGCCTCTGAGACCGGCCAGGATCATCAACATAATCTTCTGGAAACAGCTGGGTGCTGAGCTCAGGCCAAACAGCATCCAGGTGTACCTAAAACTCCCCATATGGGTCACAAATGCCGTCAGGTTCTTGCTGGCAGGGTGGAGGAGCACCTGCAGGTAGCCCTGGCGGAGGTCCAGCTTCGTGAACACCTGCGACCCACTAAACGTTGCTGTGAGTTCCTCCATAGTCAGAAGTGGGTACTTGTCCGGGATAATTGCCTTGTTCACCATCCTGAGGTCTATGCATGGTCTAATGCTTCCCAATTTCTTCTTGGCTACCATGATGTTGGATACCCAAGGTGAAGAATCCACCCTCTCGACAATGCCAGCCTCCAGTAACTTGGACAATTCTGCCGTGACATCATTCCGCAGTGCGAGGGGCAGCCGCTGTAGTGGCTGGATCTTCGGTGCCACGCTCGTGTCAATGAGTGGGTGGTGATGGAACGCCTTGATGTATCTCAGGCCCTCAAACAGCGCCGGCCAATGGAGGTGCCAATCGGGGTACACCGTTAGCACCGTCGAACCTCTGGGTCCCTGATGGAGAATCCCAGCTCACCTAGCAGGTCTATTCCCAACAGGTCTGCCCCCCCGGCGCGCCACCTGGAACGTGAAGCTGGGCACAGTCTTCGACCCACACGTCACTGAAAAGTTGGCCGTACCCACCATTTCAATCTCCACATGACCATACCCAAACATCTTCACCACTCCAGCATTGATGGTTTTCCCAGGAAATAGTCTCCTCATCGTGGCCATGCACAGGATAGACCTGCCAGCCCCCGAGTCCACCATAAGAGGCACGTCGACGCCGTCAAGCTTAAGCACATACCACTTCAACGGCCCCTTCCCCATATGTCCCACACATACCTGTCTGATGTCGCTGGGCTCCGCCGCCAACGGCCTAGCAGTGAAGGTGTGGGCCCTGTTCCGCACCTTCCTCCATCGCCTTTTGCGAGTCCGCCGTCGAGGCTTAGCTAGCACGCTAACCCCCGCAGTCAGCGAGAAAACATGGGTAGCTGACTTCTGGGTAGCTGACTTCTCGCTAGCTAACGCTGGCAGATTCCGCAGAATTGGCAACTCCCTCTGTCTAACCATATCCGATATGTGTTCAAGCGAGAGAACGTCTCTGGCTAGCCTTAGCTTCTTCTTCAGCCACACGTCGTTGGGCTAGCTTATCCCAGACCATCTACTCCTCAATAGGCCCGAAAGCACACTCCCTCACTGGGCTGCGTAGCTCCGTAATGAAAAACTGAGTGGACTCACCCGTTCGCTCTTGACGGTCAAAAAACTCGTACCGCTGCTCAGTGACGGTGAAGTGGTCCCCAACGGTACTGTCCATCAGTTCCAACCCGTTTTCCAGCGAACCACTGCCACGCAGCCCAAAAAATATCCTCTGTCCCTCTACACCAAGGTGGTGGACCAACTGACTCCTCCGTCTTTCTTCGCTGGCGTCGCCCAGGCCAGCTGCAGCCGCATACACATTAAACATGCCCTTCCAGCGAGTTCACAGTATAGCTGGTGTGCCCGGGGACTGAAGGAACAGAGGTGGTGCCCTAACACACGCGCCCATTTTCTCTCTCATCGCCAAATGTCTGAATAATGGGGAGTCGGAGTCACCATTAACTGAACACTGAACTCCGTTATTCCTGCGTTCAACACAATATATACTCCAGCCGTAGCCCGGTTTACGTCATCGTTCCCCAACCCCTCGGCTGGGCTATGGCAAGCCCCGAGACACAATTCTCATATAAAACAATTACGACCAATGTCAACAAAAAATTTATTAAATTCATCTGCAGGTGAGTCTGCATTCATACTCTTTGAGTTGAGTTTTTTTTTTTTTGTGAATGATTGGTTGGGTAGCTTGTATTTCTGATTTTATTTCCAAGAATATTGTTAAGTATTGTCCATGTATTTTTAGTGTTATCTCTGTTTTTCTCCAGTTCTTTACTGTAATAGTCTCTTTTACTACATCTCATTATATATATTAACTTATTTTTGTATGTTTTATACCGCTGCTCTGCTTCTTTTGTCCTTTCCTTTAGAAAAGCTTTATATAATGAATTTTTCTTTTTACACGCTTTTTGTAATCCTTTGGTTAACCATGGCTTGTCGACAAATTTCTGTTTAAGCTTTCTCTTTGGTAATGCACAATTTTTTTCATAAAGAGCGGTAACAATGTTCATGAATGTATCATAGGCTTCATTGACATCTGATACATAAACTTTTGTCCAGTCTTGCTTCAGCAGGTCTTCTTTAAAAGAACTGATTCAATTCAATTCAATTCAATTCAACTTTATTTATAGAGTGCCATTTCACAACAAGTCATCTCATAGCACTTTCACATGTAGGGGAAACCCCCACAATTGCAGAAAGACCCCAGCAATCAGGCGATCCCTTGTGAGCAAGCGCTCGATGACGGTGGAGAGGAAAAACTCCCTTTTAACAGGAAGAAACCTCCAGCAGAACCAGGCTCAGGAAGGGGCAGTTATCTGCTGCGACTGGCTGGGGGGGGGGGGGAATAGAGAAGGAGTGAAGCCCAGTGCATTGTTGGAGGTCTCCCAGCTGTCTAAACCTATTAGCAGCATAACTAAGGGAGGGTTCAGAGGCACATAATCCCTCCCTAATTATAGGCTATATCAAAAAGGAAGGTTTTAACCCTATTCTTAAAAACAGAGATCAAGTCTGACTCGGGAATCCAGATTGGCAGCTGGTTCCACAGGAGAGGAGCTTAATAACTGAAGGCTCTGCCTCTCATTGTACTATTGGAGATTCTAGGTATTACAAGTAATCCTGCATTTTGGGAGCACAGTGCTCTGTTAGGATAATAGGGTAGTATCAGATCTTTTAAATAAAAAGGGGCCTGATTATTTAGAGGTTTGTAAGTGAGAAGAAGGATTTTAAACTTAATTCTAAACTCTATGGGAAGCCAATGAAGGAAGGCCAGAACCGGAGAGATATGATCTCTCTTTCTAGTACCAGTTAAAACGCTTGCTGCAGCATTTTGGATCAGCTGAAGACTTTTTAAAGATGTTTTAGGACAACCTGATAATAAATAAGATAAGATAAGCCTTTATTAGTCCCACAATGGGGAAATTCCAGGATTGCAACAGCACAGGGATAGCAACACTCAGAGCAACAATCAGAAGGCAAGAAAAAACAAGAGCAGCTAGTATACATATGTGCATATTAATATAAATATATATATATACAGTATACTGTATATATATATATAGACACACAATGCGGAGCATTGTGGTTGGTGGATGTGCAGCAGAAAGTCTAAGCTCTCTCTCCGCGGATGCGGTGGGCCTGCTGGATGTCTTTGGGCATGATGGTGACCCTCTTGGCGTGGATGGCGCACAGGTTGGTGTCCTCGAAGAGACCCACCAGGTAGGCCTCGCTGGCCTCCTGCAGAGCCATGATGGCGGAGCTCTGGAAGCTCCGGAAGCGCAGGTCGGTCCTGAAGTCCTGAGCAATCTCCCTCACCAGGCGCTGGAAGGGCAGCCCACGGATGAGCAGCTCCATGGACCTCCGGCAGCAACGGATCTCTCTCAGAGCCACGGCACCGGGCCTGCAACGGTGAGGCCTCCTCACTCCGCCGGCGGCCGGAGCGCCTTTTCGAGCAGCCTTGGTGGCCAGCTGCTTCCTGGGGGCTTTTCCTCCAGTAGATTTACGGGCGGTCTGCTTGGTTCTTGCCATCGCTCTTTATTATTCTGTCTTATATTTCCTGCACGCCGCCCAAACTCCAGCCCGGCACCTGTGTCGCTCCCGCTTCAGCTCTCCCGGTATGTCGAGCCTCTCCGTTAGCACTGGGTGGCGGCCGAGTGCTAGCTAGCTCTTCCCCGCTGCATCATATCCCGCTGTAAACAGAGGCTCCGTCCGCCGACTCAGGAGACCCCCGGGGCGATCTGTGTGTCCGTGATACACATAGAGTGAAAGGTGTGCCGGATCAGAAAGAAGAAGGAAGATAAAAAGACTCAGAATAGAGCCGCTGTTGCAAAAGGCAGCCAACTCGTGTGGCGCCGGAACCGGAAGGGGGGTTCCGGTGTTTATATATTATAAACACCGGATTTTTATATCATAATATCATATCATAATGATAATATGATATCATATCATAATGATAATGATAATGATAATTATCATAATGATATCATTATCATATTATCATTATCATATCATAATGATAATTATCATAATGATAATGATAATATCATATTATAATGATAATTTTTATATAATAAAAATTCATTATATAAAGCTTTTCTAAAGGAAAGGACAAAAGAGTTACAATAATCTAATCTAGAGCTAACAAAAGCGTGGATCAGTTTCTCAGCATCACTCTAGACAAGATGCTCCTAATCCTGGCAAAATTCCACAAACGATAGAAGGCAGTCTTGGAAACAAATTTAATATGTGAATTGAAAAACAGATCTTGATCAAAAATAACTCCAAGGTTCCACACAGAACTATTCAGAAAAAGAGTAACTGCATCCAAACTAAGAGTTTGATTTGAAAAGGTATTTCTAAGGTTTTTTTGACCAACTAGAATGACTTCAGTCATGTCTGAATTTAATAGCAGGAAATTACAAGTCATCCAAGCTTTGATTTCCTTAAGACAGGCCTCTAACTTGGCTAATTGATTACTATCATCTGGCTTCATTGACAGGTATAGTTGTGTGTCATCTGCTAACAAATCAATTCAATTCAATTCAATTCAACTTTATTTATATAGCGCCATTTCACAACAACAGTCATCTCATAGCACTATCAACTGTAGGGGGGCCCCCACAGTTGCAGAAAGACCCCAGCAATCAGGCGATCCCCTGTGAGCAAGCACTTGGCGACGGTGGAGAGGAAAAACTCCCTTTTAACAGGAAGAAACCTCCAGCAGAACCAGGCTCAGGGAGGGGCAGTCATCTGCTGCGACTGGCTGGGGGGTGAGGGGATAGAGAAGAAGAAAAGAACAGACATGTAGAGAGCAAACAGCACGATGGGGACTCAATCTATGGGAGAGAACAAACAAATGTTAATGACCAGCAAAAAAAAAAATTTCATAGAGAGTGAGGAAAGGAGTGAGGCCCAGTGCATTACTGGAGGTCCCCCGGCTGACTAAACCTATTAGCAGCATAACTAAGGGAGGGTTCAGAAACACATGATCCCTCCCTAATTGTAGGCTATATCAAAAAGGTAGGTTTTAGCCCTATTCTTAAAAACAGAGATCGAGTCTGACTCCCGAATCCAGATTGGCAGCTGATTCCACGGGAGAGGAGCTTGATAACTGAAGGCTTTGCCTCCCATTGTACTTTTGGAGATTCTAGGTATTACAAGTAATCCTGCATTTTGGGAGCGTAGTGCTCTGTTAGGATGATACGGTAGTATCAGATCTTTTAAATAAAAAGGAGCCTGATTGTTTAGAGCTTTGTAAGTAAGAAGAAGGATTTTAAACTTAATTCTAAACTCTATGGGAAGCCAATGAAGGGAGGCCAGAACCGGAGAGATATGATCTCTCTTTCTAGTACCTGTTAAAACTCTTGCTGCAGCATTTTGGATCAGCTGAAGACTGATACATTTCATTGTATAACAATGAAATGTATACAGTGCTTTCTAATAATGTTGCCTAACGGAAGCATATATAAACTAAAAAGAATAGGGCCTAGCACAGATTCCTGTGGAACTCCATGACTGAGCTTTGAGTTGGAAGAAAAGTCATTATTGCATTTTGTGATTTATATCTGAAGCATTTTTAAAGTTTTTTCTGTATTGGCCCCATGTGGCCATGGATAAGTGCAAAGACTGGCAGATGGTCACTTATGTCATTTATCAACAATCCACTTTCTATTTTCTTATCAATAATGTTAACAAACAGGTTGTCAATAAGTGTAGCAGTGTGGACTGTGATTCTACTGGGATATGTTATTGTGGGATATAGACTCATGCTGTACATAGAATTCATGAGCTCTGTAGTTACATTTTGTTGAAATGGATTTTGTAAATCAATATTGAAGTCTCCACCGATTACAACCATTTTCTTATTAGTTATATTATTGTACAGCTCTACTAACTTATCTCTTAATGTCTCGACGCAAGCTCCAGGCATTCTATATATACAACTTGTAATTAGATTTTTTGTTTTATCTTGGTCAATCTCTGTCACAAACCCCTGCGCGCCATTACACGCCACACGAGGGAGAGAATGAAAAACCCAATTGCAGCAGTAGAGAGTGCCGTGTTTATTAAGGTTCACCAAAATAACAAGTTCAATAATCACCGAATGCAGTTCAGTTCACCACACAATATATGGAAAGGTGTAATGACAGAATTGGCCACCAAACATACAGGGTGTCTGCCGAATGCTCAACAGCCTGGTGAATATAAAGCCTGGCGCTGCAGGGCTGCGTTATGCATGAAACAGGAAAGGCGAGCAGCCAAATGCTGCAGGCCTGCTAACACAGGAAAAAAGGCTAAGACACACTTACAGGTCTGGAGCTAATCTGGGGCAAGCCGTGCAGTCTGGAGGCAGAGGCAGAGACACAGACCAGCCGAAACACCAAGGTATGGATCGTCTTAAAATGTCAGGCTGAGTAGAACGCTGGGAGTGAATAACCATACACAGAGGAACACGCTGCCATGTATGAAGGGGAATGTCCCGACAATCTCCTTCCTCAGCAGTGGCAAACAAATACTCCAAAAGCTAACGAGGAAAGAGATTGCCGGTGTGTGAATGCGTGGGCAGAATTGATTGGGAACAGGTGTGTGAGAGCGCATGTGAATGAGAGTGAATGAAGCGTGTGTATGTGTGTGTGCGTGTCGGTGTGTGTGTGTGTGTGTGTGTGTGTATGTGTGTGAGCACCGGTGACAGTGCAGCTGACGGAGCTTGACAGGAGGAGAGGGCGTGCCAGAGCTGTCAGTGGGAAAACTAGGACAAATCATAAAAACGAGTCAGAACGATTCACGACAATCTCAACAGTAACACATTCTAGAATCCCTGGTAGTGCAAAGGACATTCCATTTACAAGTTTACACCTATACAATTCATCAATATACAGTACAGTGCAACACCACCACCCTTTTTTTTTAGATCTGTTAATATGAAACATCTGATATCCCTCTATTGCCATCAGAGGAGCCTGCTCTTCATTGAACCAAGTTTCAGAGACTGCGATAGCTGTAAATTTTCTATCCAGCTGTTTTAAATAGTCCCGAATCTGTGGAAAGTTTTTGTTAAGACTTCTGCTCTTTAAGTGTATTATTGATAGTTTATTATTGATAGTTTACTTGCACTTGACTTTTGAATTGCTTTTCAGTGTAATATTCACAGTGATTATGAATATGATTGAAGAAGTGGTTATCAGGATCAATATCATTCTCCATCTCTTGTAGTTTATGTTCAGCATAATGAGATGTTTTCAGTGTCTGACTTTCCTCTCTCTGGGTCAAATGACTTCCTCCAATTGAGGATGATTGACGTCTACTAAAGTCAGTCATGAGTTTTTGTTTTTTTTGTTTTTAAGTACATTATCATGTTATGTCACAAAAGGACTGTTTTTGCTATGTGTGTGGATATGGATTACTGTAGTCTCTTAATTTTCTTGATCAGTGTTCATCTATATTTATTTAAGTCAGTGAGATCTCTTATTATTATGGCCTTTGCTTCTTCAGGTGTTCCATTTAGTTTAATCCAGACTCTACAGTTTCTTGTCCATGTTGCCTGTATCTTGTTTTGTCTTTTCAGCATCCGTGCTTGCCGTGCTATTTCAGCATTAGTCTTTGTTAAACATTGGCATGGTTAATTATTTGAAAAAAAAAATAATAAAAAGCAAAAACACATGAGTAATACTAATATTGCAATTTGAAAGGTACTAAACATGTAAAGAAAAAAATGTATAATTTATTATTTTAGCAAACGTAATATTTGTGCAGCTAGTTGGAATTAATTACTCGAGTTTAAGTAAGAGTGTTCACCCAAAAAAACCAAACTGATATTAATGAGTATTTACTAAAAGGTTTTTGAGTCCTGAGTAAAGACTTTATTCTCACCAGTTTTAGTGAGGGTCTTTCTCTTCAGTTAGTCACTTTCTTTTCATGTATTATTAGTTTCTTTTAATCATAGATTTGTGACTGTTTCCTTGTATAATTCCAACTTTGTTCTCATAAAATTGTGTTTTTATTTACATTTATGACTTTTTAAATTATAAATTATTAATTATAAATGCTGAACTTTTTTTTCTTTTTGTGTTTACTTATAAATTGTGAACATTTTTGTAATCAATTTTTAACTTTTTATATGTAATTTTACAACTTTGGCCATGCCAATTTACTCTTTTTGGGAAGAGTTTAATCTTAAATGTATTCAGTCAGAGGAAAATAAAATATATGTATTATATATTATAATAATATATAAATATGTATTGTCTAATGCAGCCTGAAACATATATATAAAAAATAAATATTTCCTGAGCCAAAGCAAAAAAAAAAAAAAAAAAAAAAAAATCATTTCAACTCTCTGACTTAAAATAAATAAAATGATAGACTCACTCAAATGACTAAAGTTGTAGTAATTTATGGTCAGAGTAAGTTATTACTCTATGAACATTAATAACCAGTTTAACTTGTGCCTTGGGGCCCCCTAGTGGCTCAGGAGAACCATAGCATCTGCTTCATCTACCCTATTATTGGTCCCATTCACAATGTATTTTAACATTTTAAAATGGTTTCTTGAGTCTTATCATATACGACAGTAAAAATATTAAAATCTCTCTTCATTTAGGAATAATTACATTTTTACATTTCAGCAGAATGGGCAGAAGCTGGTTTTACTCTTCAACATCTTTTTCCCTACATCAGAAGCAACAGAACAGTAACAAAACAGTTTTTCCCCATACATTGTCATGTCTGGATTTTTTTTTTTTTTTGTTAAATTAACAAACTGCACAAAATTATCACTCAAAAACAAATTAAAACAAATTCTTTCTTTTTTTTGTTACAGTTTATTGGTTTATTTGTCAGGTACCATTTACAGAAAAAAAAAAACATTAAACACAGGGTAAGGATGCTCTGTACCAGATTATAGTGTTCTCACTAATTTCCATCTGTAGTCCCTGAGGCAGGCAGGAAGATTTTAAAATAAAAACAGCACATATAGAAAGCAATTCAGTTCGGATTTCAGAAACTGTTGACCCTGAAACAAGCAGGGAGTAAGTTTAAAAGGTAAAAAGATAAGAGAACAGCACACTTAAAAACAATTTAAGAGTACAAATTCAAATCCCATTTAAGGGAGAGTGTCAATGCTGGCAGGCTTGATTACTTAAAATCCATTTTTTAGTCTCTGTGGAAAAGTCTCTGTAATTTGTTCTGGTCTTCAATGCAATGGGGAGCTTGTTCCATTCCGTACCATTCATTTGTGGTAAAGTGTTCAGAAACTACAAAAAAAAATTAAATGAAATGTCTCCCTTCATTTGAAGATACAGCCACAGGGCACTCCTCTTCCTCTCTGTGTCATATTTCACCACCGGTAGAACAGGAGAAATAGACTCAGATGTGCAGGCAGAACTCCAACCTAACATGATTTTACTTACAAAAATCTTAAGGAAACAAAATACAGCATGTGGGCTGAAAATAACTGAGGACACGGTTAGAAATTAAACATACTGAGACACTGGGTTACTGGAAAGGAAACACAGATGACGACACCACAAAAACAAACTCAGACTGAATTATATATAGGGAACAAATAATCACAAACATGAGACAACTGGGGAACAATCAAGGGCAAATGGGGACAACAGGGAAGAGGCTACAGGTGCCGAGAACAGGACGGGTGGGGCTGTACAATCGCAAACAGGGGTGCACATAAAACATGACAAAGGACCATGGGAGAGTGAAGGCAAACTGTGACCATAATAATAATCCATCCATACATCTTCTTCCGCTTAATCCTTTTCGGGTCGCGGAATAATCATTAAAAACATACAGTGCAGGAACCAATACTACAGAACATTATTATGACCACAATAATGAAAATAAATACAATGATCAAACTAAGACTGAGATAGGGGAACACGGAACAACTGGGATAACAATCAGGGCCTAAATGGGAGTGCACATGAGGGAAGTGGCTACAGGTATGGAAAACATGAGGTGCTGGGAACAACAGGTAAACCAATATACACACAGGACCCAAAAGCAGAAAGGGGATGGACAAAACAGACTGGGGGAACACAGAAGACAATAACTGGGAACCCAGGGAGACACAGAGGGCAAATGATGCAAATAATCATAAACCAAATCAGGGAAGCACAGACAAAACACAAATGAACATTAGGTGTGGGCATGATCCTAAGATCATGCCCCAGACCATGATACTCTGCCATTCTTCTGCTCCGTCTCTGTGCTGCTCGTGTGTGTGTGTGCGCACAGCAACTGCCTGTTTACCTTGTGCTGCTGGGTCACGTAATGATACAACATAAAAACACAAGAGGGAGGAGGAGGAAATAAGTAGTAGGTGTCGGTAATGCCCCTAAATGCTGGTTGTCAACTGCCGTAAAACCACAAGAAGAAGAAAAAGAGGAGCAAAGTGTGCGTGCTCTGTGCTGTGATGGCAGCGGCAACACAGACACAAAATATTGATTTCATTACACTTGTACTGATCAATATCAATACCATGCTGGTATTGATATTATTGATATTTGGATCGATCTGCCCACCACTACTACAGATGCAATGTTTGTTGCTGGAGAAGTGTAGAGAAGGTCAGGAGTTACACTGTGTCTTTACTGTATGGCTCTCAAGAAAGCACATGATAGGGTGCCAAGAGAGGAGGTGTGCAACTGTATGAGAAAGTCAGGAGTGGCAGAGAAGTATGTAAAGGTGGTGCAGGACATGTATGAGGACAGCTAGATGGAGATGAGGTGTGCTGATGTGCAGTGCTGGGAGTAACGTGTTACAAGCGTTACTGTAACACCACTACTTTTGCAGTAACGTGCTGTGTAATGAAATTACTGTTTAAAAATTCAGTAATGCATTACAGTTACTGAAATTTGATCAGATGCATTACTCGCGTTACTCATTTTATTAATACTAGTGCCTACCTGTACAAGCCCCTTAGAAAACAAATATAATCAAGTATTTCTGCATGCCCGTGGAAAGCAGGTGTAAGAAAGGAAGAGAGGTAAAGCATAGTTCCTGACCAGATACAGTGATGATATATAGTGAAGTATGTGGCGGTAATGCACCTGTAAGCTGGTTGCCAACCACCAATCAAATCTAAAAGAAGAAGAAGAAGGTGTAAGCAAGTGTGTAAACAAGCATGTCAGCACTCGTTCAGTGATGCCTGCCTTTGATCTTTGATGGTGTCATAGTGAGTCCTATGATTGTGTGATGACTGCCTTTGATCGGCCTTTGCTCTTTGATGAGGTCATAGTGAGTCCTATGATCTTTGATGATGGCATAGTGAGTCCTATGATCATGAGTGATGCCTGCGTTTGATCATTGATGATGTCATTGCGAGTCCTATGATCTTTGATGATGCCATAGGGCAGGGGTGTCCAACCATGTGCCATGGAGAGCCAAGACCCTGCAGGTTTTCTCTTCTACCCAGTCTCTTCAGCAGGTGTTTTCACTTATCAGCAATCAGTGGGAAGAAGTTCACAGAAATCTGCTGTTGAAGACACTGGTTGGAGGTAAAACCTGCAGGGTCTTGGCTCTCCATGGCACATGGTTGGACACCCCTGCCATAGGGAGTCCTATGATCATGAGTGATGCCTGCATTTGATCGTTAATGATGTCATAGAGTCCTATGATCGTGAGATTTTCATGTCTGCCTTTGATCTTTGATGATGTCATAGTGAGTCCTATGGTTGTGAGTGATGCCTGCCTTTGATCTTTGATG
This sequence comes from Pholidichthys leucotaenia, assembly GCA_020510985.1. Classification (NCBI taxonomy): domain Eukaryota; kingdom Metazoa; phylum Chordata; class Actinopteri; order Cichliformes; family Pholidichthyidae; genus Pholidichthys; species Pholidichthys leucotaenia. Next base: position 21,851,850 of record CM035844.1, read on the forward strand.
TGTTATGATCGTGAGTGATGCCTGCCTTTGATCTTTGATGTGTTATGATCGTGAGTGATGCCTGCCTTTGATCACAGACACACACACAGATTTTCTTAAATCACTCTATACTATGGTGTCTACATGACGTTATATAGACATCATGTAGACATAGGCACATCATAGGCGATCCTATGATCTTTAAGTAAGTCCTATGGTCATGACAGACAGACAGACAGACAGACAGATGGACAGACACAGGGATTTCTTGAATTATATATAGAAAGAGTGATGCAATGAGAGGAGTGACATCGGCCATTTCAACGGCTGTCTCTACTGATGAAATAAAGAAAAACATATCTGGAGCAAAAGTGACAGAGGTACAAAGGTTGAAAACTAACAGAAATGGTGAAAAATGTGATAGTCTGTCGGTAATGTTAACATTTGATGAAACAAGACTGCCAAGTAAGGTGTATATTGGCAACATGAGCTATGAAGTCAGACTTTATGTTCCACCTCCACTCAGATATTTCAAATGTCCAAAGTTTGGCCATGTTTCAACGATATGCAAAGGTAGACAACGATGTGCCAGATGCTCCGGTGAACATGAATATGGCAAGTGTGAAAGCGGAGCCAAATTAAAGTGCTGTAACTGCGGTGGTGAACATAGCGCTGCATATCGAGGTTGTGAAGCCAGCAACAGAGCGGCAGAAATTCAGCAGATAAAAGTCTCCCAGGGATTAACATATGCAGAAGCTGCAAAAAAGGTGCCAGCTAAAAAAGTGTGTGTGGGGGGGGGACTCTAACAGGGAAAATGTGCAGGCTTGCAGTGTGTGCAGTAGAATTAAGGAATATACTCTGGTTATGAAGGAAAATTTTTTTGTCTTATTATTAAATCATTGTGAAAGCAGCAGAAAAATATCTTGGCATTAAGGGGCTGCATGGGAAGCAGTTGAGGTCTTGTTACGTGGGGGCTCTCCAAGTTTGCAGACTAGTGGGTCATAATGGTAATCACAATTTTGCAATGGAATGCCAGAAATCTAATATCAAATGGGCAAGAATTCAAAAAGTTTATATCTGATATGCAAGACAAACCCCAGGTAATCTGTATATAGGAAACATGGCTAAAACCTCAGCTGGATTTTGTCATTCAAGGATACACATCAATAAGGAACGACAGGTAATCTGGTAAAGGAGGAGGTGTAGCAACCTTTGTGTGTAATGGAACAAGTTACAAAATAATGGAAATAGGGAAAGAACATGAATCAATAATGGTAAAAATATGGACAGTAAAAGATGAAATAACAATTATTAATTACTATAATCCATGTAACAGATTGGCAGTTGACACTTTGAACACTGTAAATAGACAAGCACAGTGTAAGGTGGTTTGGTGTGGGGATTATAATGCACATAACACACTGTGGGGTAGCAGGAATATAGACATAAATGGCACAGGCACAGTAATTGAGGATTTTTTTAGAGGATAGGGACTTAATATGCATGAATGATGGGAAGGGTACTAGATTTAGCAGTAATCTAGTCACAGAAAGTGTGTTAGATCTAACTTTGGTTTCAAATGCCATTGCAGGAATCACATCTTGGGAGGTATTAAGTCAGTCAGCTAATGGGAGTGATCATTACCCAATAAGAGTTAAAATTGGTCTAGAAGCGGGAGAAGTGATGCAATCTGGCACAAGATGGAAACTGGGTAAGGCAGATTGGGATAAATTTAAATATCTGTGTAAGACTAGATGTGAGCAGCTAAATAACGACGACATTCTTCGTCGGCCTCCGTCGGTCAATGATGACCATGGAAGAGAATCCTAAATGTCTACTCTGCTGGAACAGCACCGCCTGTGGCTGAACAGGCCGATGCGCGAATGGCAGTCCCTGTCACACAGGTCGCACTTGTGGGTGGTCTCCGTGCTGCTGGAGCTGTGGCGGTTCTTCCTGCGGGTCCTTTTTTCATCTGCTGCAGCAGTCAGTCTCTCTTCACCCGCCTTGAGCTGTCTGGTCAGGGTGCCTCTCCATTTGGAGTGGTCCGTTGCAAGGTCCTCCCAGCGCTCTGTGTTGATCTCCAGGGCCTTCATGTCTCTCTTGCAGACGTCTCTAAAGCGCAGCTGTGGGCGGCCAACGTCTCTCCTGCCAGTCGCCAGTTCTCCGTAGAGGACGTCTTTGGGGATTCTGCCATCCTCCATACGGTGAACGTGGCCTAGCCAGTGGAGCCTGCGCTGCCTGAGTAGAGTGAACATGGAGGGAAGGCCGGCGCGGGACAGAACTTCTGTGTTGGGCACTTTGTCCTTCCAGGATATGTCCAGGATGCAGCGAATGCAGCGCAAGTGGAAGGAGTTCAGTCTCTTTTCCTGCCGGGCGTATGTTGTCCACGTCTCACTCCCATAGAGCAGTGTGCTGATGACGCAGGCGTTGTACACTGCCATCTTCGTCTTGACAGAGAGTTTGGGATTCTCCCACACTCGTGTGGTGAGGCGAGTGAGTGTGGAGGCTGATTTTCCAATCCTCTTGTCGATATCTGTATCAAGGGAGAGGTTGCTGCTGATCGTGGACCCCAGGTACGTGAACTGATTCACGACCTCCAGCTCGTAGTCGTCGATGGTGATGGTTGGTGGTGCTTCTGTGCCTTGCGCCAAGACGTTAGTCTTCTTCAGGCTGATGGTAAGCCCGAAGTCCTTGCATGCCTAGGAGAAGCGGTCCATCAGGGTCTGAAGCTCCTGCTGTGTGTGGGTCGCGACTGCAGCGTCGTCTGCGAACAGCATGTCTCTGATTAGAGCCTCGCGTACTTTGGTTCTGGCTTTCAGGCGGGCGAGGTTGAAAAGCCTGCCATCAGATCTTGTGTGCAGGTAGATTCCCTCTGTTGCTGTGCTGAAGGCATGCCTCAGGAGCATAGCAAAGAAAATCCCAAAGAGGGTTGGCGCAACTACACAGCCCTGTTTCACTCCGCTGCGTATGTTGAATGGCTCTGAGACATTGCCGTTGTGCTGCACTATCCCCTGCATGTTGGTGTGAAACGATTCGATAAGGCTTTGCAACTTTGGTGGGCATCCTATCTTTGGCAGGATCTTGAAAAGGCCCTCTCTGCTGACCAGATCGAATGCTTTGGTGAGGTCAATGAAGGCGACATTCAGGGGCATGTTCTGTTTTCTGCATTTCTCCTGGAGTTGGTGGATGGAGAATATCATGTCTACCGTCGATGGCTCAGCGCGGAAGCCACACTGAGACTCGGGGTAGACACGTTCGGCAAGCTTCTGTAGAGGAACGAGAACAACTCGTGCGTAGACTTTGCCAACAACGCTGAGGAGGGAGATGCCCCTGTAGTTGTTGCAGTCGCTTCTCTCCCCTTTGTTTTTGTAGAGGGTGATGAGCTTGGCGTCCCTCATGTCCTGTGGTACGGCACCTTCCTTCCAGCACTGGCAGAGGACGTCATGCAATGGCAGCAGAAGGGCGGTCTTGCAGTGCTTGATCAGGTCGGGGGGTATGCCGTCGTTGCCGGGTGCCTTGCCAGCGGCCAAGCTATCAATGGCCTTGCTGAGTTTGTCGATGGTTGGCTCGGCGTCAAGTTCGTCCATGGATGGCAGGCAATCGATGGCATCAAGGGCGAACAGTGTCACGGTGTTCTGTCTGGAGTAGAGGTCGGAGTAGTGCTCCACCCATCTCTCCATCTGCTTGTTCTTTTCTGTGATCATCTCCCCAGTGGAGGATTTGAGGGGGGCCGTCTTGCTCTGAGCCGGACCAAGTGCTTTCTTGATGCCATCGTACATACCACGGATGTTCCCTGTTATGGAAGCGGTTTGAATGTCTTGGCTGAGCTGAGTCCAGTACTTGTTGGCACAGCGCCGAACAGTTTGCTGAACTTTGCTTCTCGCAGCCCTGAGAATCTGGAGATTCTTCTCGTTCGAGGTCTTCCTCCCAAAGGTAGCCAAGGCTGTGCGGTGGATGGTGTTTCGCAGCTCTTCCCACTTCTGCTTTGCAGATTCTCCTTCTTGTGGTACACCAAGTTCCTTCTCAAAGGTGGAGGCAAACCGCTCAACAAGTTCTGGTTGGGCCATCTTGCTGGTGTCAATCCGTGCCTTTCCAGGCTGTCTAGCACGATGGAATTTCTTCAGCTGCAGCTTGACCTTGCAACACACCAATGAATGGTCTGTGTCGCAATCTGCACTCTGGAACGAACGGTTGATTAGCACGTTCTTCAGTGAGGTGCGCCTGGTCAGGATCAAGTCCAGCTGGTGCCAGTGCTTTGAGCGCGGATGTCGCCAGGAAACCTTGTGTTGGGGCTTGGTCTTGAAGAACGAGTTTGTGATGCACAGATCATGATAAGTGCAGAACTCGAGCAGCCGCTGTCTGTGCAGCCCGGTTGGAAGAAATGCCGAGGCAGTGGCGACTTCTCATACCGAGCCCTTATCACCTGTTGTCTGAGTGGTGAGCAGCCCCAACATGAGCTTCTACCTCTGTAGTTAAACATAAGTATTTTTAGAGCAAGAAGCTGCATGAGAATAAGAAGAAGACCAGATAGTGACAAGAATACTGCGTGACAATGTAGAGTGATTTAGTAGAGTGAAGTGCATGGCAGTGGTGCACCTGTGGGCTGGTTGCCCGCTGCCAATCAAGTCTAAAAGAAGAAGAAGACCAGATTAGGCCGTGAGCAGCTGCCACTTTTTGTTCAGTTTCGTGGCACCCAACGGGGAACTAAAATTTTAGTGTTTCTAAATTAAGATTACATTATTGTAAGACAAAATATTGATGTTCCCACTTCCAAAGGTGTGGATAGCTGTATGAAAAATGCGATTGAAGACAGTCGGTAATAATTGTCTGGCTACCTTAAACATGGCCCAGTCCGGGACGTTTTAACCAATCAGCGTCATCCCTTTGGTCATGTGACAACAAAATGGCAGCGCCCACAGGGGTAGCATGCGCTGAAAGCCTCTCCTGTGTTATTCACATTTCCGATAAGTTTTCGGGCAGTATCACTCGTTTTACTGAAGCATCGTGGGCAAAAGTACGTGAGTGTGCTCAAAAATGGCTTGTACTTGACGGACCCCAACAGAAAGTAGCAGAATAATGTTGTGACTTGTTCGAGAAAGGTGAGTGGCAGCCATTGTTTATGGTTGTACTGCGTGTGCCCTGGAGTCGTTTGGCTCCGATCATTTGTAACTCTAAATATGAACTAAAATGGAACTCTAGATGTCTAAAACCTTTGTCAACCGCTCACAGGGTGACCTAGTCCTGGTCTAAGACTCCGAGTAGGCCGATCTGGGGGTGTGGAGGCTAATAACCAAGGGACTCTGGGTGCCAGGTAACATAGTCCTAGTATAGATCTAGATGATGCAGATCGACTCACTCTGATGATGCATCTATCCCCAGAACCCACCCTGGGCCTGAATTATAGTCAAAATATACCACTACCACAAAGTAGCTCAAATGGGAAAAGGGTAGCAATCCCAATGAGCTTAACTCTGAGTCTGAGGGTTGGATGTACTTCTCAGCCCAAGCCCAAGGGGTGCAGTGTACTAGTAGGTGAGGGAGGAACAAGTTTGGGCATACATTTATATAGTTTGCACATAGTCACACCCATACTATCAAACCTTAGGCGGATGGAAAATGGCCTGTTAAGGAAAGCCCATATGTTTGTGATGTGTCACCCAAGAAAGGTTAAACTCATGGCAGCAGCAGTCGCCTGTATAGTTTATGCTCTCAATAAATATGGGCACACGGTCTGTGCTTGCCATTTTGCAAGTTTACATTGAGCAGTGACTAGGTTGCACAAGGTCTCTATTATAAGCTCACTGTTAATGTGAAAATTATCTGCAGTCTGTATATGTTTTATATCTATATGGGTACAAGGTAGGCCTAATGTTATAATACCCTATGGTCCATATAATATGTTTTCAGATCTAAACAACCTTGATCCAACATTTGGCTACCATTGTGTGTGCTATAGCTGTTTTACGGACAAAACAAGAGTGGAACGTGCTGAAGCTCGTAAAAAACGACTGGCCAAAGCCCACATTCCTGAGCCTCAGGAGCAAAGTGGACCAGAACTTAGTCCCCCAACACCATCTCCTAAAAAGCGACTGCGATCTCACCATGCTGCAGCAACCATCAGCCAAGCATCTGCAAGGTCAAGCAATGTGTTGCCAAACAACTGCATCATCTGTAAGAAGGAAACGCTCAGAGAAGGGCCACGGACAAATCGTGTCACTGTAAAACTGTTGCAAGCTGAGACATGTGATGCTGGTAAGAAAATTGGTAGATCTTACAATTTGGAGTGGTGAAAGTTTAAAGAAAAATAATGTCTATTTAATCTTAACACATATTATATTACTGGTATGTTATTTCTCATATCTTTGATACTGAAATACTTGTGAGCCATTAGTGATGGAATAGAACAGGGAGGTTGACTGAGTTTTACTATTAATTGTTTTACTATTATTAAAATCGATTCCTGGGCATAACATTATCGGAAAATGATGTCTCAAACGTGATTCTAGTTGTACTGATAAAAAAGTTAGGCCATTCATGGCAGCCATCTTGGATTTATGAAAATTAGTGGAGCCCTCAATCATATATCTGACCTCAGAAATCGATTCCTTGGGTCAACATTATCCGAAAAAGACGTCTCAAACGTGATTATAGGTAGAGTGGTTCAAAATATAGTCCATCCACACCCATGGTGGCCATCTTGGATTTATGCAAATTAGCAGGGTTCTTTGACCCTCAGTCACACTAATGACCTCGGAAATCGATTCCTCGGGTTAACATTAGCCGAAAAGGACGTCTCCAACGTGATTCTAGGTAGAATGGCTAAAAAGTTAGTCCATCCATGGCAGCCATCTTGGATTTATGCAAATTAGCGTGGTTCTTTGACCCTCAATCACACAGTCAACCTCAGAAATCGATTCCACGGCTCAACATTATCCGAAAAAGAGGCCTCAAACGTGTTTCTAGGTAGACTGGTTGAAACGTTAGGCCATTCATTCCCTTGGTTAGTCGTGGCAGCCATCTTGGATTTATACAAATTTGACATAGCTATCCACACCTTTGACAGTGGGAACATCGATTTTCGGATTCAGCAGGTTTTTTTACATAGAAATCATCAAAGATCCCGTAGTTCCCAGTTGGGTGCCACGAAAATAATTTTCTAGCCACATTTTGAGGGAGCTGCTCACGGCCTAGATAGTGTGATGTAGAGCGAAGTATGTGGTGGTAATTCACCTGTAAGCTGGTTGCCAACCGCCAATAAAATCTAAAAGAAGAAGAAGACCAGATAGTGATGATATAGAGTGAAGTACGTAGCGGTAATGCACCTGTAAGCTGGTTGCCAACCGCCAATCAAATCTAAAAGAAGAAGAAGAAGAAGCTGCATTTAATGTCTGCAGTTGTGTAAATGTTTTCTTACTGCACAGAGAAAAAGTGACTGTGATTTGCTGCAGTAGAGAACAACTTAAGGTGAACTTTCATTTATCTATGCTTTCTGTTTTGTTTTATCTTATTCATTCACATGTTGTTGTGATATGCAACTATTTCATGAAAGTAAATCCTCTAAATATGCATTTTTTAATGGGCTGGTCCAGGGGTGTCAAACATATGGCTCATGGGCCAAAAACGGCCCACCGGGGGGTTGAACATTTTTCTCTGTGAATTTACAGCTTTATTTCGAGTAAATTTCTGACTTTCTACTGATTACAATAGTTTGTGTAAACCTGAGACATTTTTTTTCTGTAAGATGAGCCTTTTTTTCTCATCAGTTTTCTTTTTCTTCTTTTGATGAGAACAAGGGCCCCTTGATCTTGCTATGTGTGCAAGATGATTTAACTATGCATTTAAAAGTAACATGAAAGTTACTTTTCCAAGTAACTAGTTATGTTAATCATGCAGTAACTGGTAAATAACTCAGTTACTTTTGAAAAGAAGCAACTAGTAACTGTAACTAGTTACTATTTTTTAGTAACTTGCCCAACCCTGCTGATGTGCTGCAGGAGTAGCAGGTGGATTCAAGGTGGGGGTGGGATTACATCGGATATCAGCTCTGAGCCCCTTCTTGTTTGCCATGGTGATGGACAGGCTGACAGACGAGGTCAGGCAGGAGTCTCCGTGGACCATGATGTTTGCAGATGACATTGTGATCTGCAGTAAGAGTAGGGAGCACGTGGAAGGGAACCTGAAGATGTGGAGGTATGCTCTGGAGAAAAGAGGAATGAGTCAGTAGAAGCAAGACAGAATACATGAGTGTGAATTAGAGGAAGGCAGGTGAATGGTGAAGATGCAAAGAGTAGAAGTAGTGAAGGTAGATGAGTTTAAATACCTGGGGTCAACCATCCAAAGCAATGGTGTTATGTTTGGGCATGATTCCGCATCATGCCCCCTCCTTTTGTTGTTGTATCAGATTGATTATGATGAGTGTACTGTTATCCCTACGTGTTGTATACACGGTGTATGTGAACACAGATCAACAGCAAGCCAAACTCATTTTTCACGAGCCAGGAAACCGAGCATCCTGCTCCTTTATTCAGTCTTCTCAGACAGCTTACAGTTCTTTATAACTGTGGCTTGAAGAGCTCAATGAAAAGCCGAGTGAAACTAAAAAATAAAACAGAAAATAAATACATTTAGTAAGCTAGCGGGCCCCTGGGATAGGACTAATTCCTGGAACAACACATTCACAATGCATTTATCAAGCTAGCGGGGCCCTGGGATAAGACTAATTCCTGAAACAACACATTCTAAAAAACGATGCCAAGTTCACGTCTAACAAAACTTATAAAACTGACAAAATACTAATTGGACTTACAGCCATTGCTTTCGAAGGTGTAGAAAAGAGTTTAACACACAGGAGGAACGCTTCAGACATTCGCGGGCAGGTTATGCTCTGCCTTTTTTTCCTTTCTCTCTCACCAACGTTCGTTTCTTCTACCCACAAATCATAGCAGCAACTGGCTGCGCTTTCAACATAAAATGCAAGTAAATTGCTACTAACTATATAAAGTCACTCTTAACACAATAACTATTTTTTAACGTGAATTACTACAAATGAATTATGATATCTATTATAAACTTATGAACTATTTTTAACTTTATAAAACTCACTCTACTGAGGGCAGAACACTCCCCGCCTGGCATTACTAATGCCACTACTTCCTCTTATCTATTACTTCACTCTCTAAGAGCATAACAACATCTGAGATAGGACGTAGGTAAGTCTTTGAAACACCCTGGAATGATGTCCTCACTTCGACCTTTCTGACCTTCCCGTCGCTGCTTTGAAAGGTGGATGTGATGATGGCCATTGTCCATTCATTTCTGGGTGCTTGGTCCTGTTTCAGCAGCACTATGTCACCTGTCTGTAGGTTGCGGTGTGTTGTATGCCACTTGCGCCTTGATTGGAGGGTGTTGAGATATTCGTTTCTCCAGCGGCTCCAAAATTCATTGGCGAGTGCTTGCACTTGTTTCCACTGGTTTTTGAGCAGGTCTTTTCCACAAAAGTCTCCTGGTGGGGGGGGGGGGGGACATGCTGCTTTTGGGTCAAGATCATTGCGGGACAAAGTAGGAATGGTGAGGAAGGGTCTGTTGAGATGGGGACTAAAGGCCTTGCGTTGATTATAGACGTTACCTCAGCCATTAAAGTACAAAGCACCTCATGTGTCAAACGAGTGTGTTTGTTTTGTAAAAGCATGGAGTCTAGTATTCTGCGAGTGACCCCAATCAGTCTTTCCCAGACGCCTCCCATGTGAGAGGCATGTGGGGGATTGAACTCCCATGTGCAACCGTTGGCATGGAGATAGTTGACAATGTTGGGAGGGTTCTTGTTTGGTTGTGCCATGCCTAACTCCACACTCGCTGCAATGAAGTTAGTGCCTCTGTCAGATCGTATTTGCTTTGCTGGGCCTCGTATTGCGAAGAATCTGCGTATTGCATTTATGCAGCTGCAAGCGTCCATAGATTCAATGACTTCAATGTGCACGCCTCTTGTGGTCATACACGTGAAGAGTATTGCCCACCTTTTTCCTTGTGCAGCTCCACCTCGTGTGTGTCAAGTGACTACTGACCATGGACCGAATACATCCAACCCGACGTATGAAAATGGAGGGCATGTTTTGAGTCTCTCAGGTGGGAGATCTGCCATTTTCTGAGTCTCTAGTTTTCTCCTGAGTCTCCTGCACGTTACACAATGGTGGATAATGGACGAGACCAGTCTTTTGCAACCTACAATCCACAGTCCGGCTTGCCTAATTGCGCTTTCCGTGAACTGCCTTCCTTGATGCACAACTTTGGCATGATAGTGACGGACAAGCAGTTGAGTTGCGTGATGCTTGTTTGGGAGAATGGTTGGATTCTTGGATGCTGTGTTCAATGAAGCATGTTTGAGGCGACCTCCAACCTTGATGAGGCTTTCACTCATATAGGGATCAAGAGCTACGATGGGACTTGAACTGCAGACAGTTTGGTCGGCATGGAGAGCAGCATACTCGTCGGGAAAAGCGTCTTTTTGAACAGACTGGAGGATGAGGTTACTGGCAGCATCCAGCTCCTCTGGAGTGCGTGGCTTGCTACATCGATGCCAGCCCCTGCATGAATGATCTGACAGGTTGCTTGATGAGTAAGAACGAGCTTGGTGAATTAGGAATGCAATGGCACATACTAATGAGTTCCAACTTGAAAAGCGCTGGAAGCATTCTGGTAAGGGCCCGTTCTTCTGAATGTGAGTAGAAAAGGTAGCGACTTTTCTGATTTCAGAGTCTACTTCAGGCTCGATCAACTCAAAGGATTCAGGTGTCCCGGATTCAGGTGGTCTGTAAAGGAAGTCTGGTCCCTTAAACCACATAGTGTCCATGAGCTGTGATGCAGGTATTGACCTGGTGGCTAGATCAGCTGGGTTTTGCTCTGACGTGACGTAGTGCCACTGTTCAGGGTTGTTTCCATCCTGGTGGACTTCTTCCTCCATTATCTTCAGGAAGGTCTCATCTTCGAAGGACACGGCACACTTGTTATCGTTCTCTGTGCACTCAAAAACTTTGTCCCCAAGCTTTTCTTCCGCTGCGTTGGGTTTTGAGCTGCGTTTAGAGAGGCCGTCCTTGTGCTCCCCACCGTAGCATGGTTTCTCTTTGATGTTGATGCTGTTAAGACGAGGAGTGAAGGGAGATGGGCGTCCGTTGGAGAACATGTATGTTTTATAAACGTTGACGGTTGGCTTGTGAGCGTTAAGGCACACCTCTCCCACAATTACCCAGCCTAGGTCCAGGCGTTGAGCAAAGGGAGCATTGTGGGGTCCGTTGACATGTTGCCTTACTTTGTGGACTTGTAGGATGTCTTTGCCCAGTAAAATTGCCATCTGAGCATCTGGGTCATACTTGGGGATGAGAGGAGCGAGGTGTTTTAAGTGGGCATGAGCAAGAGCAACTTCGCACATAGGTATTTCACCCATATTGAACTTTATCTCGTCGCATTCAAGTAGAGGAGGGAGGTCTAAGCGTGGGCCTCCGCCTACTGGCTCGATTTGGAACCCCGCTGCTTCCCTGCCAAGCATTTCAGTTAAACCAGCACATGTTCTCATGAGGTATGTCAGAGGGCTACCCTTGACCCCTAACAGCTCGAAGAATTCAGGACGGGCCAGCGATTTATTACTCTGATCGTCAAGGATTGCATACATCTTAACGGAGCATTCTGGTTGGCCTTTAGGAAAAACTCGAACTAGACATACCTTTGAGCAAGAACGTGGGGGATTACCTTCGCCGCACATCTCAGTGCACCGTGACGTTACCTCAGGTGGTGTGTTGTCTCGGGGCTGAGGCTCTGGTTCAGGTGTGTTTCCCGGCTGGGGTTGCTGACTTGAATCAGGATGCATGGCAGAGCAATGCCTTTCATTTTGGCACTCCTCGCACTTGAGTTTCATGTCACAGTCCTTTATTGCATGCGTGGGAGAGCAGCAGCGAAAACATCGTGTGTGTTCTTTGAGTATGCTTCACCTCTCTTGTAGCGGTTTATTTTGAAAAGCTCTACATTTGGCTAGAGGATGCATTTTCTTATGGACTGGACAGTAGCGTGTTAAATCGTCCTCTTTAGTACTAGCGCGAGCAGTTGTGTCGACCTCTGTTTTGCTTACAGTTAGAGGTGTTCTGTAGCTAGTTTGTTTGAATGGTGGTCTCTCACCTTTGCTGAAGGGTTGGCTGCTGCATGTCGCAAAACTTGGGTCATTTCTTGCTTTAGCCTCGTCTTGGACAAACTTTACAAAATATGAGAAGGGAGGGAAGGTTACATCATATTTTTGTTTGTATTTTGAGCCCGCATGCAGCCATTTATCTTGTAAACTAGGAGGCAACTTTTCAACTATGGGCTTAACCCCACAGGGTGTGTCGAGGTAGGCGAGGCCTGGGAGATAAGCTTCATCTTTAGCGACCTGCAGCTCTAAGAGTAAATCTCCAAGTTCCCTGAGTTTTACATTGTCTCTGTTTGCAAGGCGAGGGAAGTTATCTAATTTTTTGAACAAGGCGTTTTCTACTACTTCTGCCGTAGCATAACACTCTTCTAACCTGTCCCATGACAATTGGAGAGCAGCTTTGGGGTTAGTGGCATAGACATCTCTGATTCTTTTAACGTGCTCTGAGGACTCTTTACCAAGCCACTTGACTAGGAGATCTAACTCCTGGCTATATGTGAGACCAACGTCTTCAATTGCATTTATGAATGACGACTGCCATGCTCTAAAGTTTTCGGGGGTGTCGTCAAACTTACAGAGTCCGGTTGTGATTAGCTCTCTGCGCGCGAGGAACCTGGCAAAGTCCGCCATAGGTGGGTCACCATTGTGGGAAGCATGGTAGCTGTTTGGCCTGACATAGTCTCTCGGTATGTCGATGGATTCATTTTTCACGTACCTACATTTTCTTGAATGCTGGTGGAGAGAGAGTTTGTTTGGGTCTCCTCGGAGTGAATGATTGCGCCCTTTGTGCAGGTTCAACTTGAGGTGTTTCTTCTTCGGCTGGTCGCACCAGTGACTTTAGCTGGATTTGGTGGTGCACATACTCCATGGTTCTCTGTCTGACAACTTGTAATGGAATTGCGCTCCTTACACTCTCTCCTTCGTCCAGCTCGGCAGCTGCAGCAGCTTCTAGAATTTCTGCTTTTGCTGTGGCGGCCGCTGTTTCCTTTTCTATCTCCAGCATCCCCAGATCCAGCTCCAGCTTTGCTTGTTGCTTAGCTTGTTCTTGTTCTAGCTTCGCTTGTCGCTCCGCTTGTTCTTGTTCTAGTTTCGCTTGTTGCTCCGCTTGTTCTAGCTTTGCTTGTTGTTTAATTTCTAATTGTCTCTTACTGTACAAGGCTCTAGCATTCGCAGCTTCAGCAGAGGCTCGTGCCATAATGGCTGCTTCCATTACGTTGGACTTTGAGGACGACTTGGAGCTAGAACGTTTGGAGCTGGAGCTAGCGTTGTGTGATGATTTGGCTTCAGAGTTCGCCTTTTCTTCTGCCCTCTTCTCTTGAGTGTCATCCATCGCTGTGTCGTGAATCTTATCTTCACCAACTGCTGACGTGGCTTTTCACTGTACTGTTATCCCTACGTGTTGTATACACGGTGTATGTGAACGCAGATCAACAGCAAGCCAAACTCGTTTTTCACAAGCCAGGAAACCAAGCGTCCTGCTCCTTTATTCAGTCTTCTCAGACAGCTTACAGTTCTTTATAACTGTGGCTTGAAGAGCTCAATGAAAAGCCGAGTGAAACTAAAAAATAAAACAGAAAATAAATACATTTAGTAAGCTAGCGGGCCCCTGGGATAGGACTAATTCCTGGAACAACACATTCACAATGCATTTATCAAGCTAGCGGGGCCCTGGGATAAGACTAATTCCTGAAACAACACATTCTAAAAAACGATGCCAAGTTCACGTCTAACAAAACTTATAAAACTGACAAAATACTAATTGGACTTACAGCCATTGCTTTCGAAGGTGTAGAAAAGAGTTTAACACACAGGAGGAACGCTTCAGACATTCGCGGGCAGGTTATGCTCTCTGCCTTTTTTTCCTTTCTCTCTCTTACCAACGTTCGTTTCTTCTACCCACAAATCATAGCGGCAACTGGCTGCACTTTCAACATAAAATGCAAGTAAATTGTTACTAACTATATAAAGTCACTCTTAACACAATAACTATTTTTTAACGTGAATTACTACAAATGAATTATGGTATCTATTATAAACTTATGAACTATTTTTAACTTTATAAAACTCACTCTACTGAGGGCAGAACAATGAGGATTATTCTAGTTTGATGTTTATGTTGGGTTATCCTTGTATTTATTTTTATCTCCTCTCTGGTTTTGAAAGTACGTAGTTCCTGTTTTGGATTCATGTAGTAACATGTAACTTGTTTTATTGTGAAAGGTTTCTTACTGTTTACCTGAAGTCACAATCCTCTAATTTACCTTTTGTTGTAATTGTGTAACCTCGTTAGTTGAGCCTTTGCCCCAGCTTTTTCCCATGTCTAGTTATCAGTTCCCTTTAAGCTCAATGGTTTCCTTCAGCGCGTTGCAGCGACATTAAGACTTTGTACTCCATTACAGTTGGTTGTTCCTCAAGTCCACCCGGCTTCCCTGTTTGAAGGCTTGTCTTTATTCAGCCCTTTGTGACATCTCTCTCTAGTGTATAATTTGGGTTTTGAGTTTAGATTAGTTTTGTTTTCAGCCCCTGTGCTGCTTTTGTTTCTGTCAAAATAAATCCACTGTGAACTGCCTTCTGCCTGCATTTTCTCTGCCAACCAAGTCTTAACAAATGGAAAATGCACAAGAGAGGTGGAGAGTGCGGGCAGGGTGGAGTGGGTGGAGACGAGTGTCGGGGGTGAATTGTGACAGAGGAAAACGTCACAAAGCTACGAAGAGAATGTCACAAAGCTATGAGGAAAACGTCACAAAGCTATGAAGAAAAACAGACACACAGAAAGACAGACATATGTGGTGTGTGTGGCGGTAATGCACCTGTAAGCTGGTTGCCAACCGCCAATCAAATCTAAAAGAAGAAGAAGAAGAGGGATAGCAGCTAGAATGAAAGAGAAAATTTACAAGATGGAAATGAGACCTGTTAAAATGTATATGTAACACCTACTGTGTGTAACACCAACACCAACTTTAGGTGTAGTCTTGTACCCTTTTGGTAGTACTGGGTATGGCAGTGTAGTTACCTTTAACCTTACCACCTAGACAGAAGGGGCAATTGGGCCAGGTCAGATAGACTCTAGGTTCGTAGGAGCCTGGAGGGCGTAACAACAGATGACACACACAGAAGTATGGGAACTTGCAAACGTGTATTTTAACAAATGTGTATTATTTACAGTGGTGTACACTTAAACAAAAATAGAGTGCTTGTAACAAAAGTGGGAAAGAAAATAAAAATAAAATAAAATACCCCAAATATGACTTCCGGTTATGGCCGCCACGTAGGAGGACGTGGTTCACTTGGCTCTGCTCCTAAAATAAAAAGTTGGCAAATAACTCTCTCAACTGGAACAAAACCTATCCCAGCGTTTGGGCGCGGATATGCCGGTAAAGCCTAAGGCTGGGAAATTGGGTGTAGGAAAAGCTGAATCGTCGAAACAGTCCAAACTAACAGGCTTCCACGTTCATGACGAAGCAGAAAATCCAGAGACTATGGCGGAGCAAGCTAACGGCGGAGCGGTGACTGCTGGCGAAGGCACAGGTGCGGTGCTCGCTGCCATTAGTGTAATGAGAGCAGACTTTTCCGCTAAATTTGATGGGATTATAGCAGCGATAGAAGGAATGAGAAAGGAGTTAAGCGACTGTATGGAACGAGTATCGCAGGTGGAGCTTTGAATTTCCAGCGCTGAGGATGACGTCACCAGCCTACAATTAAAGGTGCGCACTTTGGAATTAAAAAATAAACGTCTGGAAGATAATGTCCTGGACTTAGAATCCCGGTTGAGATGGAACAATCTGAGGCTGGTGGGCCTTCCGGAGGAAACCGAGGGTCGGGATCCATGTTCCTTTTTGGAAAAGTGGATTCCAGAAGCGCTGAACAACGCGGAGCTGCAATCATCAGTCGTCTTAGAGAGCGCCCATCGAATCGGCCCACCGAGAGATAATAAGGCATCACCGAGGACGCTGATTATGAAGTTCCTCAGCTACAGAGACAGGATGACGATCTCCAACGCGGCGCGAGCCAAAGGAGAAATTAAATACCAGGATCAACAGGTGCGGTTCTACCCAGATTTGGCCACAGGAATCCAACAATTAAGGAAACAGTTTGACCCCACCCGTAAAGAGCTACGCAACCTCGGGATTCGTCATGGAATAATTCACCCTGCAAGACTGCTGGTCACATATAAGGGCAGAACCCACACCTTCAAGACCCCTGAGGAGGCGCAGGTGCTTATCAAGCAGATCCAAGAAGAGACTGGTGGGAGCTAAGCATGAAGCATGAACAAGATATAAGGTAGAATATTTAAGCATTTGCACAGGCATCTGACTGATATGAAGCAAATAGCAAGTTTACAAAATATAGATTGTATTATATTAAAAAAAAAACTATGATGTAAAAAGTTGCTATAAAATTTTGGAGTTAAGTTGGAAAACTACAGAAGACAGTTAATGTTATGTCACTAAAAGCAGTAGAGTTAGGGTGACTGAGAGGAGAAAGAAAGAGTGGTTTTGACCGATCCTCGCGGGTGTGGAGCGGTCGATGGCTATAGCGGGAGACGGAATTTTTTTTTTTTGATTTTGGGGGGATTACCACAAATGTGGGGAGGGGGAATTTGTTTGTGTGTAGTTTGTAGGATGAATGTTCAACCACTCATGTTTTTGCTTCTCTGTATGAGCATGTTTATATTGTGAGGTAATCCCAAACTCCCTATTGATCATAGACCAAAGTGTTAATCTTAATTTAACTTCATGGAATTGCAGAGGTCTACAAAATTTATAAAAACTTAAACAAGTTATGAATAAAATAAAAGACATAGGTTCAAAAATTGTGTTTTTACAAGAAACTCATCTAATAGAGGAGGATGTAAAAAGAATTAGGAGTAGATGGCAGGGAAGTGTGTTCACCTCATCATTTTCATCCCGAGCCAGGGGAGTTATGACTCTCATACATAAATCAGTCCCATTTCAAGTGAAAAATGTAATTGGAGACAAATTAGGAAGATATCTAATCATCCAAGGATCTTTGTTATTAGAAAATATAAATCTGGTGAACTTTTATTTATTTAGCGAATGCAAAGTCCTTAAGCCAAGCAGTTGCCTCCTGGTTTGCTGTATGGAGGGTGTGTAATCCTCCTTCCAGTCTTTGGAGCGGGCAAGCCTCTATGATGTGTTCCATAGTTTGCTCCTCTCCACATGCGCACAGTGGGCTAGGGCTACTGCCCCATCTGTGAAGGCTGGCCAAGCAGGGGCCATGTCCAGTCCTGAAGCGATTGAGTGTAGACCACTGTCTCCTTGGGAGGTTGGTGCCCGGGACCTGTTGGTTGGGGTTTATCACCAGCTGTTTGTTTGGGACCTCCTTGGTCTCCCATTCCTCTTGCCAAGCTGTCTGGATGCTAAAGTCAGCTGGGGGAGGGTTTTTCCAAATCGGCCGTCTGGATGAAAGTCGGGCAGTGGGTGGGGTGTAGATATCTGCATGGATTGGTAAGTGAGGAAAATCTTTAACTTTTTGGAGCATCCTTTGAGTTAATGCTGCTCGCCGGATGTGTGGAGGGGCTATGTTTGACAGTACAGAGAGCCAGGGGAGTGGTGTTGAGCGGATTGTTCCAGTTACAGTTCTCATGGTTGAGTTGAGCTGGGTGTCTACATGGTGTGTGTAAGATGACCTGGACCAGACAGGGGCACAATATTCTGCTACAGAGTATGAAAGGGCCAGTGCTGAGGTGCGCAGGGTGGAGACTGCCGCCCCCCATTTTGCACCAGCGAGCTTGCAGAGCAGGTTGTTTCGTACTTTCACCTAAGCAGCCGTCCCCTTTAGATGTTCCTTGAAGGATAAGGTCCTATCAAGGGTCACTCCAAGATAAGTTGGATTTGGGGCATGCTTAAGCTTGAGTCCGCTCAGGTGGATGTTTAGTTCTCTGGCAGCTTTTGCATTGTGGAGATGAAATACACTGGAGACGGTTTTTGCTGGGCTTGGTTTTAGGCACCAGATTTTGCAGAACTGGTCCAGTTTAGCAAGATCTTCCGTGAGCACCCGTTCCAGTGGTTCAAAGTCTGGTGCTTGGAATGCCAAACAGATGTCGTCTGCATAGATGAATTTGCGGGATTTTGTAGTAGGCAGGTCGTTTATGTAGAGGTTGAACAGAGTTGGAGCTAGAACTGAGCCTTGTGGGAGTCCGTTTTTCTGCATTCTCCATGCACTTGTGTTCTGACTGAGGTGGACTCTGAACCTTCGGTTGGTCAGCAGGGTTTTTATAATTGCTGTTGCCCAAGCAGGGATCGCCTTTATAAGTTTCAGGAGGAGGCCTTTGTGCCAGACCGTATCATAGGCGGCTGTAAGATCGAGAAACACAGCCCCTGTCTTCAGTCTGCTCTCGAAGCCATTTTCAATGAAGGTGGTTAGGGCCAGTACTTGTTCTCCTGTACTGCGGTCCTTGCGGAAACCTGCTTGATCCACACTTAGAATATCCTCTATTTCTGGGGAAATGCGTTGCAGTATTAGGCGCTCCATGATTTTGTAAGGAACGCTGAGTAGGGAGATTGGGCGGTAGCTTGCTGGTAGTTTGTGGTCTTTGCCAGGTTTTGGGATGGCAATGACCTTTGCTGTCCGCCATTTCTTTGGGATCGAGTTTGTTTGTGTGATCCTTGTGTAGAATTGTGTCAACCAGGTTAGGGCTCGGGGGCCAAGATTTTTCATGAATTCTGGGAAGATGTTATCGTATCCTGCTGCCTTTCCACATTTCAGGCCCTGTAGGACTTTCTCCAGTTCAGCAGCCTCGAAGGGTTCAGGGTTCGTTTCCTCTACAGGCATTTTTTCGTGTTTTTTTTAGCTCAGTTGTAACTGCTCTTCTGGTGTCTTTGTCTTGGGGTGCTTTGGCGATAGTCAGTAGGTGGGATGCAACTTGGTTGGGTGTGACGGATGCTCGGCTTTGGCTAGGGGGCTTCTGTGCAGCTCCTAGGCGACGGATGAGGCTCCAACATTTCCTGCTAGAGTGGGTAAAGCTCCGGTCAGCAACTGTCTCCTCCCATTTCTTTCGCCGGGCTGTATTTAGCGATTCAATGAGATGGTCTGCTATCTCTGGGTCCCCTGATGTTTGATAGGATTGTAGGAGGGCAGCACTTTCTCCGTCCAAACATGGGACATAGAGGGGTCGGTAGCCTCGTGGGATTGCAGTATGGGCAGCCTTGAAGATTGCGCTGCAGAAGCGGTTGTATGCTTCATCTACAGTGATGGTGTGGAGTGGGATGGTAACAACGCTCCGGTCCAGAGTTTCACTGAATTTCTTCCAGTTGGCTTTGCGAAAGTTCCAGCGCATCTTCCTTGGGCTGTATATGACTGGAAGTTGTAGGCCAATGTGTACAAGCAGGGGCCGGTGTTGGCTGTGTGGAAAATCATCAAGAATGAGGATCTGTGTAGGATATGGCTCCCCATTCAAAGAGCTGACCCAACACAGGTTAGGAGAATAGTCCTTCTTCCACCTAGCAGAGTGGAAGGTTCCTCTTTGTTTGGGGTCGTATATCAAAGCGAGGTCATTTCTGGATGCCCAGTCTGAAAGTGCCTCCTCATCACTGTCCACTGCTGGGTACCCCCAGTCAGGGTGATGGCTGTTAAAGTCCCCCACATAGATGACAGGGTGGGGTAGGGTGGGTAAGACCTGCAGATCCCAGTTGGCATTAGGGGGCTTGTACACATTGACAATATGGAAGCCACCAATGATTATGGTGTCTGAGAAATGTGTTGTTATCAGGTGATTTGCTTCAACTATGTCAGAACGCACATAGGTGGCACGTCCATGTTTAGCATGTAGAACATAGCACAGGAGGTCAAAGCCTTTGATGGTGAAGCGGCCAGCTTCCTCTGTGCCAATATGAGTCTCTTGGAGGCAGATTACATCAATCGAATGTTGGAAGGCGAGGACTTTGATAAGGCTTCGCTTGGCTGCAGATAAGCCTTCAACGTTTAGTTGTAATATGTGAAGGGCAGATCCTACCACAAAGTGCTCTTGGAGCTGTTTGCTTTCGGCTTTAGGACTGTGACTAGGATTCTTCTTTGACTTGGCACAGAGTCATCGTCTCTTCGAATTTAGTCTGCTGGTAGGATCATTAGCTTCCCCAGGCGAGCCCGGGTACTGGCGGAGGGCGCGACGAGAACGCTGATCCATTGCCCCCAATCTGGTGAACGTATAAGTTCACCAGTTCACCAATCTGGTGAACTTATACGGTCCCAATATAGATGATCAAAACTTCTTTGCTAATCTATTTCTTATTTTATCATCACTCACAGGGCAACATATAATAGCAGGG
Organism: Pholidichthys leucotaenia; assembly: GCA_020510985.1. NCBI lineage: Eukaryota > Metazoa > Chordata > Actinopteri > Cichliformes > Pholidichthyidae > Pholidichthys > Pholidichthys leucotaenia. The sequence continues at coordinate 21,872,286 of CM035844.1, forward strand.
GATTTTAATTGTACATTGAATCCCAGTATAGATAGATCAACAGGACTGGACTGTACGCACAATGGATGCAGGATGACCATTAATCATTTTATGAAAGAATCAAGATTGCTAGATATATGGAGAGAAATGAAACCACAAGTTAAAGCCTACTCTTGTTATTCTAATACGGACAAGACATTCTCACGTATTGACTATTTTTTGATCTCCACAGAATTAAGGTCCAAGATTCAAAACTGTTTCTATGATAATATTGTGATCTCTGATCATGCACCATGCTGTTTAATATATGTAGATAAGAAATTGACAAAGGAACCAGGTAGGTGGCAATTTCAGCATAAATGGCTTCAGGATGAGGAATTTGTTAAGTACATAGAAAAACAGATAGATGAGTTCTTTGATATCAATACTACACAAACATCAGCATGTATAAAGTGGGAGGCTTTCAAAGCTTTTATTAGGGGGCATATTATTAGTTTTACAGGTTCAAAATCTAAGAAGACTCGAGAGGAGAGAGTCCAATTGGAACATAAAATAAAAATTCTCCAAGAAAAAGTGTATGCAGGAAGTGACCCAAAGTTAGAGAATGAATTACTGATTCTGAGAGCTGAATATGACAAAAAATCAGCGAATAGAGCTGCCTCAAGTCTTCTAAGATTGAAGCAATCTTTTTATGAACAAGGTGAAAAATCAGGGAAATTACTGGCATGGCAGATTAAACAATTAGAATTTAAAACACCAATTACCAGTATTACAAGTAATGGACAGGCAGTTGTAGATCCTTTAGAAATTAACAGTGCCTTTAGAGATTATTATGAAAGACTACATGATACAAAAAATGAAATTGACTTAACAAAACTAAATGGGTTTTTGGACGGATTATCTATACCATGTATTCCAAATGAAAACAGGGAGATACTGGAGTCTAAAATTAGTCAACAAGAAGTTGGGCTAGCCATTGATAATATGAAATCAGGAAAAAGTGCAGGACCAGATGGTCTTCCAGTCGACCTCTATAAAAAATTTAAGAATAAATTAATAAAACCATTTTTGGAAATGGTTTTAGAAGCATATCAAAATAGTAATTTACCACTATACATGAATAATGCCTTAATTATACTGTTGCCAAAACCAGGTAAACCCTCTAATAAATGTGAAAATATGAGACCAATAAGCCTATTAAATGCTGACCTTAAGATAATCTGTAAAATTTTAGCAAGACGACTACAAGAAATATTACCAAATATTATTAACCGAGATCAGAATGGCTTTATAAAGGGAAGACAAGGCTTCCATAATGTAAGAAGATTATTAATATTATCTATTCTAATAAAGAAGCACCGGATACAGCTCTCCTATCATTGGACGCCGAAAAGGCCTTTGATAGGGTCGAATGGCCCTTTCTTTTTGAAGTCCTACAAAGGTTTGGGCTTGGAAATAATTTCATAAAATGGGTTCAGATAATATATAATAATGCTACAGCAGAAATCCTAACAAACAGCAATATCTCAAAATCAATAAATATCAATAGAGGATGTCGACAAGGCTGTCCACTTTCACCTTTACTGTTTACTATGGCAATTGAACCTTTAGCGATGGCAGTACGTTTACATCCACAAATATATGGAATTAAAGTAGGACCAACAGAACATAAAATCTCCCTGTATGCCGATGACATAATTTTGTTTATGTCGAATCTTAAAAAATCAATTCCGACCTTGTTAAATTTAATAAAGAACTTTGGGGAAATATCAGGATATAAAATAAATAAAACTAAATCTTCAATATTAATGCTAAATGAGACCCAGAGAAATTACCCAGCTCCTGAGGTAAATCAATTCAAAGTTGTAAATCAGTTTGAATATTTAGGAATTCAAATTGTGCCTAAGCTAGAATCAGTCGCCAGTGCCAATTATGAAGCCTTAATGACAGACATTAATGAGTTACTTCAGAGATGGATGTCACTACCAATGTCGATGATTGGGAGAATTAATATACTTAAAAGTAATATCTTACCCAAAATACTTTATTTATTTCAATACATTCCTTTACCACCACCTTTAGATCTATTCTCAAGAATTAAAAAAAAGTTAGTGGAATTTATATGGAACAATAGGAAGGCTAGATTACGTCTGTCCTTACTATATTTACCATTTGATCGTGGAGGTCTGAAATGTCCAAACTTTATGTTGTATTACTGGTCAGCACAACTGAGGTCTATGACATATTATTTTTCATCAAATGATCTCCCTCACTGGACTGAAATGGAATCATACAATTTACCTTTACCTCTTCCCATATTCATATACTCAGACTCGGCTAAAAAATTACAGAAACAAGTTAAAAATCCATTTGTAAAGCATATGATCAAAATATGGTGTGAAACAAAAAAATATTTAAAAGAACCACAGTTATTGTCACAATTTAGTCCAATATGGGGTAATCAATATTTTAAACCAGGGAGAGCGGATGCTGTATTTAAAGTATGGAATTTAAAAGGGATTCAGAAGATTCAAGACTTATATTTGACAGGTTCAGATAACATAATGTCTTTTGAAGAACTGAGGATTAAATTTAATCTTAATAGAACACATTTTTTTTAAATATCTTCAGCTTAGGAACTTTATTCGATCAAATCAAAATAATGCTCTCACCCGACCTACTTATTCACCCTTGGAAAAATTTTGACGAAAGATAGTAAGAGAAAGGGTATTATTTCAGAGTTTTATAACTCATTGACATTATCCTCAAGTGAAAACTCACAGAAAAGATTGAATTATTGGAAAGAAGACCTGCAAACTGAAATTTCAGAGGAACAATGGGAATTGGCTTGTGCAGAAGTTCAAACCAAATCAATAAATGTACGTCTTAAATTGATACATTTTAAATGGTTAATGCGGATGTATGTTACACCGGTGGAGTTAAATAGATATAACAAAAACATACCAGATACGTGCACAAAATGTATGGAAAGTAAAGGAACCCTATTTCATTGTTTATGGGAATATAGAAAAATTAGAATGTTTTGGGAAGAGGTGAGGGTAACAATTGAAAAAATAATATCAGAACAAATCATATTGAATCCTAAATTGTTTTTGTTGGGTCTGTATCCAGAAAAGCATAACTTTAATAAGAGTGAAAGAGCATTCATAGACCTCAGTTTGCTTAACGCCAAAAAATGTATTGCACTATTGTGGAAAAAGACTCATAGACCAGATGTGACTCAGTGGTTAAGACAGATGTTAACAAACCTTCCACTAGAAAGAATAACATACATACTGAAATCAAAGGAAATTGTGTTTGAAAATATATGGAGACCTTTCATTGATTATGTAAAGAATTTAAACATAACTTTTGAAGAAGAAGGTGAATGATGTGTGTGGACCTTGTAAATTCCAAACTGGTGAATGTATAATATGTATACTTATGTAATGGATTGCCTAGACTAAACAGAGGAGCATTGTTGAAGACCTGCCTTTGTTAGTGGTTGTTGGTGTGTTTTAGTACATTTTTTTTAAATTACCTTAGTGTTAGTGTTTGATTGTTTGTGTTATGTTTGTAAAAAAAAAAAGGTTCAATAAAAATATTGTGGAAAAAAAAATACCCCAAATATATTTACAGTCTGTTCAGTCCTTTTGTATTTGTCCCAGGTGACCAGTTGGATCACCTCTACTAGTTAATCGGGTTCGGGCTTCGGCTCGCCATCCAGATCTGGAGATCCACGTTCTTCTGAATCCAGGTTAAAAAAAGAAACCTGACCTACAAAATAGGTCAGAACACAAAACTTAAGCTATGCTGTATAGCTTATTACATGGGTTTCAAATATTTCTAAGTTGTACAACCAATAATATTTTTAAACACCTTTAACTACAGATGTAACATTCACTCTTAAGTAACAATCAGTAGTAGGTGAAATGGAACCTTTGCTAACCATTACAGCTCTGACAAACAACCTCCTCCTATGGAAAACCTAGCCGGAATTAGCATTGGAGGTTAGCATTTTAAGCTTGCGGTTAGCATTTCACATACACACTGAATGACACTCACCATGCTAAGCAACACGTGCTTCACAGGATTCCCGCGCTCACGTGAGTTCACAGCCTTTGTGCTCAAATCTTAAAATTTAACAAAAGAGGTATTAGAATTTGACCATACAGCAATACCTCGTTTCTCATGTTGGTTTTGGCTTACCAATCTCAAGAGTTTTATCCAGGCAAAGGCTGCTACCAGCACGTTAGCTCATCATCTCAGTAAGGGATCGCGTTCTCTCGGTCGGTGTCTCGGCCGGGTCTGAAAGCGTTCTGTAGATTACACCAAGACCGAGCGAGGGAGCACGTGACCCCACTGGCTGGTGTTACCCCATTGGCTGATGCTGCCAAACAAACGACGCAGCCATTGGTTGCTCAATATACCAAATAAAAACACTAGGAACCCCATCAGAGCCCCTTAGAAATGTTTTTAACTAGTTATGGATATATTTTTTAAACTTATGTTTATCTATATATTTATCCTCAAAATATTTATTCCCATTGTGAAATGAGTGTCCCCTTTTTTTTAAAGCGGTATCGATATTTATAATTTTATTTACGTTTTTAACACTGGGTTACATATGGTTTGGAGACAGTGGCGCTGACAAAAAGACAGGAGGTGGCACAGGAGGTGGCAGAGTTGAAGATGCTAAGATTCTCACTGGGAGTGAGTAGGAGGGACAGGATTAGATGGGTTAGGGTTATGAGTATATCAGAGGGACAGCTCAGGTTGGGTGGTTTGGAGACAAAGTAAGACAGTCAAGACTGAAATGGTTTGGACATGTGCAGAGGAGGGATAGTGGAGATATTGGACAAAGGATGTTGAAGATGGAGCTGCCAGGCAGAAGGAAAAGAGGAAGACCACAAAGAAGATTCATGGATGTAGAGAAGGAGGACATGAAGAGGGTTGGTGTTATAGAGGGAGATGCAAATAGGGTGAGATGGAGGCAGATAATCCATTGTAGTGACCCCTAAAGGGAGCAGCCGGAAGAGTCACAAAGGAACAATCAAAAACACAATACATGTTTGAGGATTTATTAAATTTCAAGAAGTCTGCTGCACAGCTACAGAAAACGTCACTCGCCAGAGGAAACAGCCTGTGGAGAGAGAACGAGAGCTGTGAGAGGAGGAATGGAGAACGGGAAAATGGGCAAGCCAAATACCACTTATGTGAGGTAGTAGAGAGAACTGGCAGGGACCCCAGTGGGGAAGAGACGAATCAGCAGGGTGAGGTTGGTGGAGCTGGTGGTGCCTGACCAGGTGGAGTATGGTTGCAGTGGAGCGTGGATGATGGGGCAGGTAACTTCACCAATAAGCATAAACAGTACTTGCTACAGTCGGCTCTGCTAGGCAGTATACCCAGATGCGCCAGCGTTGAAGCACAAAAAAGCTGCTCCCTTTAAATGCTGGCTGATGAGAGGAAGCAGGTGCGTCTCCTCACCCAAGTGCGTTGATCGCCTGAGGAGAAACAAATGGGAAGGAGGGGGCGCACACTCACCAACCATGACAGCCCCCCCCACCCCCACCAAGGGACGCCTTCTGGCGGTCCATTAGGCTTCTCCGGATGGGCTCAGTGGTAGGCCCGGAGCATCCTTTTGTCGAGGACATGCGATCTGGGGATCCAGGAGTATTCCTTTGGGCTGTAGCCCTGCCAATGGACCAGATACTGTAAGCCCCGGCCTTGATGGCAAACATCCAGGATGCATTGAACAGTGAAGGCGGTGTGGCCATCGATCGTCCGGGGAGCAGGAGGCGGCTTCGGGGCAGGGCAGAGGGGGCTGACCGAGAGGGGCTTAATGTGGGAGACGTTGAAAGTCGGGTGCACCCGCAGGGACTGTGGGAGAGTCTCAACCAGACCGTGACATCATTGACCACCCTGGAGATGGGATAGGGTTCCAGGAAGCAAGGAGACAGCTTCTTGGAGTCCGTCTTCAATGGGACCTGGTCCGCTGCCAACCAGACCTGCTGCCCCATGGCATACTTCAAAGCAGGGACATATTTTCTGTCAAACATCAGGTGGTTGCGCTCAGATGAGCGGGCGAGGGCGGCGCGGGTGGACCTCCAGACACATCGGCAGCGGCGAGCATGGGCCCCCACGGACGGCACCACAACCTACCTCTCGGCCATGGGCAATAAGGGAGGAGTGTACCCCAATGAGGCTTCAAAAGGGGTAAGCCCCGCAGCAGAGGAGACGACTGAATTCAGAGCATACTCCACCCAGGTCATGTGCATGCTCCATGAAGAGGAGTTCTTGGCCGCTATGCACCGGAGAGTGGCCTCCAAGGACTGGTTGGCATGCTCGGCCTGCCCGTTGCTCTGCGGATGGTTGTCAGAGGAGAGGCTGATGGTGGTCCCGAGAGTCCGGCAGAAGGCCCTCCAAACCTGGGACGTGAATTGGAGACCCCGGTCAGACACGATGTTGAGAGGGATGCCATGGAGACGGTTGACGTGGGAGGAGAGAAGGTTGGCAGTCTCCAAGGCAGAGGGAAGTTTAGGGAGGGCAACCAAGTGAACAGCCTTCGAGAAGTGAACGGCCTTCGAGAAGTGGTCAGCGATGGTGAGGATGACTGACTTCCCGTGGGAGAGGGGTAGTCCGGTAATGAAGTCCAAAGCAATATGAGACCAAGGACGGCCAGGGATAGGCATGGGATGGAGTAGTCTAGCAGGAGGGGAGGAGTTGAACTTGCCCCGGACACAGATCTGACAGGCCCGCACATACTCCTGCACGTCCTGCCGCAGAGTGGGCCACCAGAACACCCGCCTAATACGATTGGTGGTGTGAGTGATTTCCGGGTGGCAGGCGAAGCGGCTGGTGTGACCTCAGTGGATGACGTTGCTTCGGAGGGAGGCAGGGACGTACAGGTGGTTCTGGGGGCACCCCGCTGGTTCGGGCTCCTGAGACTGGGCCTGACGGACCCTCTGCTCAATATCCCACGTAAGTGCTCCGAGGACGCATGAAGAGGGGAGAATAGGCTGAGGATGGGATGGGGGCGCTACCTGCTTGGAATCAAACTGACACGATAGCGCGTCCGGTTTGGTATTCCGGGAACCAGGCTGGTAGGTGATGGTAAAGTTGAACCTCTGAAAAAATAAGGCCCAACGAGCCTGCCTGGAATTAAGCCAGTGGGCTGACCGCAAATACTCTAAGTTCTTGTGGTCGGTCCACACGACAATGGAGTGAGTAGCCCCCTCTAGCCAATGTCTCCATTCCTCCATTGCCAACTTAATGGCGAGCAGCTCTTTGTCCCCTACGTTGTAATTTTGCTCGGCTGGCGTGAGCCGCCGAGAAAAGAACGCGCATGGATGGAGCTTCTGATCGGAGGGTGTGCATTGAGAGAGGGCAGAGCGCACCCCCGAATCAGAAGCATCCACCTCAAGGACAAACTGGAGCTGGGTGTTGACCTGAGCCAAGATGGGTGTTTCTGAGAACAGGCTCTTTAATTTAATGAAAGCCTATTCAGCTGCCTCGGTCCAATGGTAAGAGACCTTAATGGAGGTCAGCTGTGTGAGGGGCAGTGCTATCCTACTATAGTTCCTGATGAACCTACGGTAAAAATTTGCAAACCCTAGGAAGTGTTGGAGCTCCCTATGGGAGTGGGGAATTGGCCAATCTAGCACTGCCCTCACCTTGGCCAGGTCGGCAATCAGTCTCCCTTCAGCCACTATGAAGCCCAAGAAGGAGGTGGAACTGCTGGAGAACTCACACTTCTCGGCCTTCATGTAGAGCTGGTTCTCTAAGAGCCACTGTAAAATGGCTCTTACATGGACTTCATGTTCCTCTGGTGAGTGGAAGAAAATCAAAATATCGTCCAAGTAGACGAAGACAAACTGATTAATCATATCGCAAAGGACATCATTTATGAGCTGCTGGAAGACAGCGGGGGTGTTAGTTAGCCCAAATGGCATGACCAAGTATTCAAATTGCCCCTGATGTGTCCTAAACACCATCTTCCACTCATTCCCTTTGCGAATACGAACTAGATGGTATGCGTTCCTAAGGTCTAACTTGGTGAACACCCGTGAGCGCTGAAGGAGCTCGAACGCAGAATTGATCAAGGGCAGAGGATATTTGTCCTTAATAGTAATTGCGTTAAGCTCCCGGTAGTCTATGCACAGGCGCAGTGAACCATCCTTTTTCCCACCGAAAAAAAACCCTGCTCCGAGAGGAGTCGAAGATGGCCAAAGATGGCTGAAGATGGCCGAATAAGGCCGGCGTTCAACGAGTCCTTTGTGTATCTCTCCATCGCCCCTCTCTCCAGGTCAGAAATGTTATAGAGCCGGCTAGACAGCGGCTTCGCCCCCGGGATGAGGTCCACAGCACAATCGTAAGAGCGATGAGGCGGAAGCGACAGCGCTCTCAACTTGCTGCAGACCTGTCCCAAATCATGGTAAGCCTGGGGAACGAGGCTGAGGTCCAGCGGCTCAACCGGAGGAGAGGAGATGGGGAGAGACGGCGAACACTCGACCAAACTCAAACAATGAGCCAAACAGAACGGGCTCCAGGAGGAGATGGAGTTACAACCCCAGTTGATAATGGGGTTATGCCTCCGGAGCCACGGATAACCAAGGACCATCAGGGAGGATGAATTTGGAAGAATTAGGAACAAAAGTTCCTCCCGATGGTTCCCGGAAAGGAGGATGGCGATAGGCGCCGTGCACTCGGTGACTACCGCAACCTCATGGCCAGATATGGTGGTGATTCTTTGATGACTGGGCAATTGGAGAGTGGGAATACTCATGCCTCGTACGAGCTGGGACGAAATGAAATTCCCCTCTGTCCCCAAATCCACTAGCACCATAGTCCTCTCGACCCCCGGCAATTGCACGAGGGCTGAAATAGAGAAATTCCCGGGGGTAAAAAGTTTGGTCCCGCCAACCAGACCCTCCGCGGTTACTGATGGGCCGCGTCTTTTGGTCGCAGGTGGCATTCGTTCAAATTGTGTTTCGTTGAACCACAATACATGCACACGCCAGCCTTCTTCCTTCGACGACTTCTCGTCAGTCAGCTGGTCAGCTGGAATGGACTGAGCTCCATTGGCTCGGGAGAAGGGCCAGCGCCACCTGTGTCAGCAGCTACGGTGGGCACCCACTGTGGGCACCCACGTGGCGAGCGGGCGAGAGGACGACTGCCGCTTCTTCACGCGCTCATGGTAGCGATTGTCTAGCCCTACGGCCTGATCAATTAGACCATCCAAAGTGTCGGGAACTGCATGAACTGCCAGGTCGTCACAGAGGTGTTCATTCAAACCGTGGAGGAACGCGCTGCGTAAGGCAGTCTTGTTCCACCCCGATTCTGCCACTTCAACCCGGAACTCCACCAAGTACTCGGCCGCCGACCGAGTGCCCTGGCAGAGTGACAGAAGGCGGCTCATGATGTTCCCTTGACTTTCGGTATGGTCAAAAGCGCGAGTGAAGGCAACCACAAATTGTTCAAACATACACCCAGCCCCTTTGGGGCTGTCTATCACGGACCTTGCCCAACTGAGGGCCCTGTCCTGTAACAGTAGGGCCATAAAATGAATTTTCGCGGCATCCCCATGGGTACTCCCCCCCGACCTGCCCTAAATACAGCCGAACCTGGCAAAGAAACTCCTTACATTTCTTCACCTCCCCCGCATACGGGGCAGGTGTGGGAACGGAGGTGGTTCGGCGCACGGTAGATTGAACAACAGGGGCAGGAGGGGGAGGAGCCAGAGGAGCCGGAGGAGCCAGAGGAGCCAGAGGAGCCAAATTAGCCAAATGCTGGGTGACTGTGCCCAATTGCTGCATAGTGGTTTGCAGCTGCTGGGTATACACAGTCACCTGCCTCTCGGTCGCATCTAAGTGCTCCAGAGGAGCTATGGACATCAGAACACCCCACAGCACACAAACTATCAGTTGTCAGGACGTTATATGAAAGGGCCACCATCATCACAGACCAAGAAGACAGACAGGAGGAAGAAAACCACATAAAACATGCACTCATACGCTGCCAATATCCAGCATGGGCCTTAAACAAAGGGAAACAGCAAGTCAAAAACAAAGAAAACAAACAGGAAACAAGACACAGAACAAAAGCCGAAATCAAAAACAAGAACACCATAACTATACCATACATCCGAGGGGTAACAGAACCAATTCAAAGGATCATGAAAAAATACAAAATAAACACAGCAGTAAAACCACACAAAAAATTAAGACAGTTATTAGTACACCCCAAGGACAAAATAGAACAAGACAAAAAATGCAATGTAATATATGAATTATCATGCAGATCATGCAACAAAACCTACATTGGAGAAACCGGAAGATCATTCACCACAAGAAAAAAAGAACACCAGAAGGAATGTGAGAAGGAAACACAAGGACGACTCAAAAGATCACAAAAAGAAAAGGCAGAACAAGAAACATTAAAATCAGCAATATCAGATCACTGCAAAAGAAATAATCACATCATGGACTGAGACAACGCAAAAATTATTGGATCGGAGAGCAACAGACACAAACGCTGGATCAAGGAGGCCATAGAAATCAGGAAGCGGGGAAAAGATAGCATGAACCGGGATGAGGGGGCCTTTATGCTTTCCCACACCTGGGACCACATTCTCCAGAGACCATCGGACGGTGGAAAGCAGGGCTGGCTCAGTGGATCTGACAGGTCTGCTGGGCTTGCCCCGCCTACAAAAGTCAGCTGATAAAATGACACCTCGCAGCAATCAGCTGACACTTCTGACGAAGGCTGCAGTGAACAGTTGAAACATGTAAAGAAGGTTAAAAACATCTCCTTTCTATTTTTGTCTTTAATAAGAACAAAAGTTAAATAATTAAAAGAAGACAAAATGAACCTACTTGAGCTGCTCCAGAGGAAATTGTCCCGATGCCGCTGCACCTGCTGAGCCGAGGTTCTGGCTGGCTCGTTCTGTCATGATTATAAATAAAGACAGCCCACGTGCACAATGCAGCCACAAAGGAACAATCAAAAACACAATACACGTTTGAGGATTTATTGAATTTCAAGAAGTCCGCTGCACAGCTACAGAAAACGTCACTCGCCAAAGGAAACAGCCTGTGGAGAGAGAACGAGAGCTGTGAGAGGAAGAATGGAGAACGGGAAAATGGGTGAGCCAAATACCACTTATGTGAGGTAATAGGGAGAACCGGCAGGAACCCCAGCGGGGAAAAGATGAACCAGCAGGGTGAGGTTGGTGGAGCTGGTGGTGCCTGACTGGGTGGAGTATGGTTGCAGTGGAGCGTGAATGATGGGGCAGGTGAGCGCATGCAGTCCCTAAAGATGCACCCGCATGGTGGCAGCAACCTGGAGAAAAGAGAAGGGAAACACGTCAGTGTGGAAACTTCACCAATAAGCACAAACAATACTTGCTACAGTCGGATCTGCTAGGCAGTATACCCAGACGAGCCAGCGTCGAAGCACAGAAGAGCTGGTCCTTTTAAACGCTGGCTGATGAGAGGCTGCAGGTGCGTCTCCTCACCCAGGTGTGTTGATCGCCGGAGGAGAAACAAACAGGAAGGAGGGGGTGTGCGCTCACCAACCATGACAAAACCCTACACTCCTGTCCACAAGTGAAGCATAATTGCATTCATTATCGCTCTATAAATTCAAGAAATCTCTGTCTGTGTGTCTGTCTGTGTGTCATGATCATAGAACTCGCTAAAAGATCATAGGCTCACCTATGACGTTCCTATGATCTCTACATGATGTCTATAAGGCATCACTCACGATCATAGGACATGCTATGACATCATTAAAGATCATAGGACTCGCTATAACATCATCAAAGATCAAATGCAGGCATCACAGGACTCGCTAATCATTAAAAATCAAAGGCAGTCATCACTCACGATCATAGGACTCGCTACGACATCATCAAAGCTTATAGGACTAGCTATGACATCATCAAAGATCAAAGGCAGGCATCACTCATCATCATCCCTCTTATATATAATTCAAGAAATCTCTGTCACGATGTCATGATCATAGGACTTGCTAAAAGATCATAGGACTCGCCATGACATCATCAAAGATCAAAGGCAGGCATCACTCACGATCATAGGATTCGCTATGACATCATCAAAGATCATAGGACTCACTATGACATCATCAAAGATCAAAGGCAGTCATCACTCACGATCATAGGACTCACTATGACATCATCAACGATCATAGGACTTGCTATGACACCATCAAAGATCAAAGGCAGGCATCACTGAATGAGTGCTGATGTGCTTGCTTACACCCTTGCTTACATCTGCTTTCTACGGGAATGCAGAAATACATGCTTATACTTGGTTTCTACAGGCATGCACGATGCACTAGTTTAGGAGTAATTTATGTTCTTTGGCTCAGGTTTGCTAACAGAGCTAGGAGCTAGCCAGTTAAGATTAGCAATAGTGACCAAAGAGGGAGGGTGGAGTTAACATGCAGCTCTTGAAAACTGAACACATGAATGAAAACAAACCGTTCTGAGGAAAGCTAAAAAATTATTCACAATAATGCAGCAATTTGTCAGTTTCATTAAGATCTGCGGGGACTGTCAGCATCTATCACTCTTCACTCTTCACTATCACTCTATAAAAGAAATCTCTGTGTGTCTGTCTGTCTGTGTGTGTGTGTGTCTGTCACGTTTATAGGACATCGTAGGATGGCCTATGATCTCTGCCTGATCATCATAGGACGTCCTATGAACTCAGGCATCATAGGACTCGCTATATGACGGCACATAGACAAATGTGTCTTTATGATGTCATATGGCTCATAGACAAATGTGTCTGTGATGTCAAATAGACCATCACTCACGATGCCTACACTAATGTGTCTTTATGATGTCATATGGCTCAAAATTGCCAAGGTGAATAAGTCACAGGGCCAGTCTTTACAGTGCATGTGTTTTCTGTACAACAGATTTCTTCAGCCATTGCCAATTCTACATTGCCGCGAGTAGAGTTTCCAGATCAAGCAGTCTTCGTATTGTTGCTCAAGATGAAGAAACTAAGCAAAAGCATCGCTTTCTCAACAATGTCGTTTTTAAAGAGGTGCTGACACAGTAAAAATGTGTAACCTTGAAGAATGCCAGTCTACACTACAAATGTGTAAAATGCCAAGCAAAGCGCTGATTTTGTCCGGGTGCTCCGGTTTCTTGGTTTCTGCGGGCATGCATGGGCCTTCCTGAACAGGGTCGAAAGTCTCTTTTTGCTCAGATCTATTTTCATGATCCAGCCCATGAACTGAAATTACAACGCACCTATCCCTCAACCAGTGGTCTGAACGAAGAAGAAGAAGACCCACCAGATGGAGAGCAATAGAATGAGAACTGCTGCTCATCAGAAAAGATGCCATGAAGATGAAACACCTCAGGTTCCAGCAGTATGCTGCAGGCATGACTGTGAACCCATGCATGGCCGTGCATACCCGTGCATATCCATAGAAACCAGTTACTATGGCCTACGTCTGTGAAACAGCCTGCCGGATAACATCAGGGCTGGCGAGAATGTCCATGTTTTTCAAAGCAGGCTCAAGACCTACTATTTAACCTTGCTTTTGATTAGTTTGCTATTTTAATCACTATAAATTCAAAAATCTGTGTGTGTGTGTGTGTCTGTCTGTCTGTCTGTCTGTCTGTGTGTCATGATCATAGGACATCATAGGATGTCCTATGATGTGCCTATGATGTCCCTATGATGTCTGCATCATAGGACAGCCTGTGATGCTCCTATGATGTCCCTATGCCTTGATGTCTTTATGATGGCATATAGACCATCAGGACTCACGATGCATAGACAAAAGGAAAATGCCTTTATGATGTCATATAGACCATCAGGACTTGCGATGCTGTCATATAGATAAAAGGACGATGCCGTCATATACACAATAGTGCATCATAGGACAGCCTGTGATGCTCCTATGATGTCCCTATGCCTTGATGTCTTTATGATGTCATATAGACCATCAGGACTCGCGATGCCGTCATATAGCCACGGCCAAGATGTGTTGAGTGATGTGATGATATACTGTAGAGTAAATACGAGGAGATGAAGAAGAGTGATGTCTGAAGATAGAGTTGAGGTTTGATTGGACACAGCAATGATGATACAAGGACTACAGCTCCTGACCAGACAGAGTGATGATATAGAGTGAAGTATGTGGCGGTAATGCACCTGTAAGCTGGTTGCCAACCACCAATCAAATCTAAAAGAAGAAGAAAAAGAGGAAGGAGCTGTAGTCCTTACTGCCACGTACTTCACTCAGTACAAAGGTGACCTCAGAATTTCAATTCAATTCAATTCAACTTTATTTATATAGCGCCATTTCACAACAACAGTCATCTCATAGCACTATCAACTGTAGGGGGGACCCCCACAGTTGCAGAAAGACCCCAGCAATCAGGCGATCCCCTGTGAGCAAGCACTTGGCGACGGTGGAGAGGAAAAACTCCCTTTTAACAGGAAGAAACCTCCAGCAGAACCAGGCTCAGGGAGGGGCAGTCATCTGCTGCGACTGGCTGGGGGGTGAGGGGATAGAGAAGAAGAAAAGAACAGACATGTAGAGAGCAAACAGCACGATGGGGACTCAATCTATGGGAGAGAACAAACAAATGTTAATGACCAGCAAAAAAAAAAATATTTCATAGAGAGTGAGGAAAGGAGTGAGGCCCAGTGCATTACTGGAGGTCCCCCGGCTGACTAAACCTATTAGCAGCATAACTAAGGGAGGGTTCAGAAACACATGATCCCTCCCTAATTGTAGGCTAGATCAAAAAGGTAGGTTTTAGCCCTATTCTTAAAAACAGAGATCGAGTCTGACTCCCGAATCCAGATTGGCAGCTGATTCCACAGGAGAGGAGCTTGATAACTGAAGGCTCTGCCTCCCATTGTACTTTTGGAGATTCTAGGTATTACAAGTAATCCTGCATTTTGGGAGCGTAGTGCTCTGTTAGGATAATACAGTAGTATCAGATCTTTTAAATAAAAAGGAGCCTGATTGTTTAGAGCTTTGTAAGTGAGAAGAAGGATTTTAAACTTAATTCTAAACTCTATGGGAAGCCAATGAAGGGAGGCCAGAACCGGAGAGATATGATCTCTCTTTCTAGTACCTGTTAAAACTCTTGCTGCAGCATTTTGGATCAGCTGAAGACTTTTTAAAGATGTTTTAGGACAGCCTGATAATAAAGAATTACAATAATCTAATCTCGAGCTAACAAAAGCGTGGATCAGCTTCTCAGCATCACTCTGAGACAAGATGCTCCTAATCTTGGCAATATTACGCAAATGATAGAAGGCAGTCTTAGAAACAAATTTAATATGTGAATTGAAAGACAAATCCTGATCAAAAATAACTCCAAGGTTCCTCACAGAGCTATTAAGAGAAAGAGTAACTGCGTCCAAACTGAAAGTTTGATTTGGAAAGGAATTTCTAAGGTTTTTTGGACCAACAAGAATGACTTCAGTCTTATCTGAATTTAATAGCAGGAAATTACAAGTCATCCAAGCTTTGATTTCCTTAAGACAGGCTTCTAACTTGGCTAATTGATTAGTATCATCTGGCTTCATTGACAGGTATAATTGTGTGTCATCTGCATAACAATGAAAATGTATACAGTGCTTTCTAATAATGTTGCCTAACGGAAGCATATATAAACTAAAAAGAGTAGGGCCTAGCACAGATCCCTGTGGAACTCCATGACTAAGCCTTGAGCTGAAAGAAAACTCATCATTTACATGAACAAACTGGAACCTATCAGATAAATAAGATCTAAACCACTGCAACGAAGTTCCATTAAGTCCAACATAGTGTTCTAATCTATCAAGTAGAATATTATGATCAATAGTATCAAAAGCTGCACTAAGATCTAAAAGGACAAGTACAGAAACTAGTCCATTATCAGATGCAATGAGGAGGTCGTGAAGCATCACGACCAATGCAATTGGTCCTTTGCAATTTAAACAAATGCAAAGGACTATCGACGTTTTCAGCTGGCTGTTGCTCATTTTGTGGTGAAAAACAAAAATAAAAAAAAGAATATGGCTGAAACCCTGGTTGGGAAGGTGTAGGAGGGATTTTTACATTTGGATAATATAAATATTTTTTTCAATTGATTTAAAAAGTATTTGCTTATTTTTGGACTGACAAGGAATCCTTTTAGTCCAATTTCCCTTTATCAAGTGGTAGTCACAGCATGACTGTACAGTATGTTTAAAATCCATCTTCTATTGTTTTTGGTTTGTATATCTATCAGTTTTTCTGTATGAGAAATGTCTAACACACATTTATACTCTTGCTGTGTTTGAAATGTTCACTCGCTCCTCATATAGTGTACTACATAGTGAATCATCCATTGTGTAGTGCTGTTCAAAATCTTTTATCTTCTTCTTCTTTTAGATTTGATTGGCAGTTGGCAACCAGCTTACAGGTGTATTACCGCCACGTACTTCACTGTACCACCACGTACTTCACTCTATATCTTTGCACAACGAGTTCCCACAAGATTTTCTTCACTCTATATATAATTCAAAAATCTTTCAGAATCTTAATTGAAAATTTCATTAACTATATAGTACTCAAAATATTCCATAATGCATTTTGAAAAGTAGTGTACAAGAGATAGTCGCAATATTAGCCAATGTATCCCATAATGCAATGCACATCCAACCGAGCAGTGAGAGGAGAGCTTCACATCACATCATAAACTACCTTAAGGTATTTATCACTCTATGTATAATTCAAGAAATCTCTGTGTGTCTGTCAGTGTGTCTGTGTGTCATGATCATAGGGCTCACTGAAAGATCATAGGACCGCCTATAATGTTCCTATAATGTCTGCATGATGTCCTATGATGTTCCTATGTATCACGACTCCTTATGTATGAAAAAATTATCCATCCATGGACTGCATCCCTCACGATCATAGGACTCACTATGACACAATTAAAGATCAAAGGCAGGCATCACTTAACGAGTGCTGACGTGCTTGACCCTTGCTTACACCTGCTTTCTGCGGGCATGCAGAAATACTTGCTTATACTTGGTTTCTACGGGCATGCACGGGCCTTCCTGAACAGGGTCGAAAGCCACTTTTTGTTCAGATCTATTTTCATGATCCTGTCCATGAACTGGAATTACGACACACCTATCCCTCTTGGTTTCTACTTGCATGCACGGGCCTTCCTGAACAGGGTCGAAAGTATCTTTTTGCTCAGATCTATTTTCTTGATCCTGTCCATGAACTGGAATTACGACACACCTATCCCTCAACCAGTGGGCTCAATGAAGAAGAAGAAGAAGAAGACCCACCAGATGGAGAGCAATAGAGTGAAGAGAACTGCTGCACATCAGAAAAGATGCCGTGAAGATGAAACACCTCAGGTTCCAGCAGTACGCTGCAGGCATGACTGTGAACAACACAGCCGTCTGAGACAGGAGGAGACCCTTCAGCAACAGGCATGCAGAAATACTTGCTTGTACTTGGTTTCTATGGGCATAGTACGGGTATGCACGGGTATGTACTACTGTGGAAAAAGCACAGTAAATGGGATCTTTAAAAATCTGATATTTTGTGTTTTGGAGAGCTATTTTATGCAGACTCTGCCATATAAGGTCATCCCGATTTCATCAACATGACTGAATATGCGATGCACTTGATGGATGGAAATGCCACCCTCAGGGGCGCAACTTTGTTTCAAACAATGGGGGTTTGAAATCTCTGACCATATAAAAATCTTTTTATTATAGGACTGTCAGCACATCAGTACAGGTATTTGTCTCCAATGTCCTCTTTTTCATTTTTAAAGGAAAAGGACTTTAAGTAAAAAATGACATACAGTATGTAGGAGATGAAGAGCGCAAAATCATTAACTTTGATAAAAGGACAAGGCTAATTTACCTTCTTCATTTTGGCATTCCCATATTAGTAAAAGTAAAAAATTATCTCCCTTATTTACCAAATCTATATTCAGCCT
The DNA here is from genome assembly GCA_020510985.1 of Pholidichthys leucotaenia. Classification (NCBI taxonomy): domain Eukaryota; kingdom Metazoa; phylum Chordata; class Actinopteri; order Cichliformes; family Pholidichthyidae; genus Pholidichthys; species Pholidichthys leucotaenia. Next base: position 21,890,260 of record CM035844.1, read on the forward strand.
TGTCATAGTCTATGCCACTAGGAAGCAACAAGCCTACTTAATACCTATTATGTGTTAAGTATTTCAGCACTGGCAGAAATCAAGTTTTGACTATTGTTACCTGGTCATGTGTGCCTCCTGTGCCTCCTCTCTCTCTCTAGTCATCAGTGCTGTCTCTCTCTCCTGCTGGACACCTGTGCTGATTCTCTGGTTACCTTTACCTCCTCTCTCCTCTACTTCGTGGTTCACCCTGCTGCTGCCACATTCTTGCTCCTGATATATATATAAAAAAAGCTTAGTTAATGTTCAAATGGTTTAAAAGAGGTACTTCTTGGACAGTTTTGGAGGATGTAATTCATGCTAGATTTTCCAATGCTAAAAACCTGGAAAGATGTAAAATATTCTTTACTCCTTCTTCCCTCTTAATAGCATCTTAACAGTGCAATCAGTATTAGCTGAGGTTACTCTAGCTGCTGAATAAGGCTTAATCACCATTATTGTTAACTCTTTTGATTTTGTTATTAATCAGTTGTGGTGAATAACACATTTATTCTGACAGGACAATTTTTTTTTTATTATTAATTTATGATGACACCACTTGCCACCATGTGGCTATTTCTCACCAAGCAGATGAACTAAGGACACTACTATGATTTAGTCAGCTGGACTATGATGAGGGTAATAGTTATCCTGCCTGTAGAGGCATTATGAACACAGCACACCACACCTTAGGTGTGATGTTTCATTCATGAAATAATAGTAAATCTGTGACTAGATATACGACTAAATCATCCTGGTATTAAAAACTTACTCTGGATTCATTATCTAGACATTTCATTTTTTACAATGACATTCAGTTTTCAAATTTAGGATTCAGCCCCCCCTCCCCCCAAAAAAAAGGTAAATAACAAATTTACCTTTAGCAAATTTACCAGAAAAAACATATAAATATAAATCTGAAATTTAAATGATTCTACAAATATGTAAGGAAAAAGGCTTATTTTCCATGACAAATTTGAATAAAGCTACATTTTTGTGAGAAAGTGAATCCAGGGGGAGAACAACATGGGAGAAATACTGCATATTTGTACAAAAAGTAGGCAAATTTACAATAAAAAATGTCTCTGATTTACAGGAAAAGCTGTAAAACTATGACAAAAAAGTTGCACACATGAAAAAGTAACATTAGAAACATAGTGCTACATAAAACACTGATGAAGTTTACTAAGGGAGAAAAAAGATTGGACAGAATACAGTATGTGGAGCCCCAAAAGTTGGTAGTGAGGACAGCTCTAGCTTTAAATGAGTTTATAATATGCTTTTAGTTCTTCTTTTAGATTTGATTGGTGGTTGGCAACCAGCTTACAGGTGCATTACCACCACTGACTTGATTATCATCACTCTATATCTTTGTATGAGGAGTTCTGAACAACTCCTTATGTGTGAAAAAATTATCCGTCCTTGGACTGTGTCCAAGGTGCGGCCGAAGGCACGTAATCATCACTGTATATATATAATTCAAGAAATCTCTGTCTGTCTGTGTGTCACGGTCATAGGACTTGCTAAAAGATCATAGGACTCGCTATGACATCATCAAAGATCAAAGGCAGGCATCACTCACTATCATAGGACTCGCTATGTCACAATCATAGGACTCGCTAAAAGATCATAGGACTCACTATGACATCATCAAAGATCAAAGGCAGGCATCACTCACAATCATAGGACTTGCTATGACATCATCAAAGATCAAAGGCAGGCATCACTGAACGAGTGGTGACGTGCTTGCTTACACATGCTTTCTACAGACATGCAGAAATGCTTATACTTGGTTTCTAAGGGCATGCACAGGTATGCATGCATACATACAGGTATGCATGCATACATATGCATGCATACATATGAAAAGCGCTTTTCATGCATATGAAAAGCGCTATATAAGTGCAGGTTAGTTAGTTAGTTAGTTAGTTAGTATGCACGGACATGCCTGGGCATGAGGTGACCATACAGTTTCCTCCAGCAACAGGCTGGAAGAGGTGACAAATGCTGCAAGAAAAAAAAATGCTGGAAGAAGCATTGCAACTTTTAATTTATCAAATTATTTCTTCTTCTTCTTTTAGATTTGATTGGTGGTTGGCAACCAGCTTACAGGTGCATCTAAGAACTTCCAGCACCACACGAGTCGGCTGCCTTTTTGCAACAGCGGCTCAATTTCTTCCTATTTCTTATTTACTATCTGGCTTCTCTTGCTAAACTTTCTGATCCGGCGACACCTTATCCATCACAGACACGTAGATCGCCCAAATGTCTCCTGAGCCAGCGGACGGAGCCACTGCTTATAGCGGGAGGCAGTACAACAGGGACCAGCTGTTAGCACTTAACCGGCCCACGATGCTAACGCAAAAACTCGACATACCGGGAGAAATAAGACGAAAATGGTGTGGATGTCGAGCTGGAGTAAGACGGCGGGCGAGGAATATAAGGTACAGACCCGTCCTTCCATCCGTTATTATGGGGAACAGCCGATCGCTACTCAATAAGACTGACGAGCTAGCGGCTATCTCCCGCTACAAAAGCGCCTTCAGAGAGATTAGCATGATGTTGTTTACTGATACGTGGCAAACAGAAATAGTAACAGATGCTAACATCGAACTGGAGGGTTTCCACGCAATATGGGCAGACTGGACACCAGACAGTGGGAAGGCAAGGGGCGGAGGAGTGATAATGTATGTCAATAACAACTGTTGTAAACCGGGACATATCACTGTTAAAGAGCAACACTGCAGCAAAGACATTGAGTTGCTAACTGTTAGCATGCGGCCTGCTTATCTCCCGAAGGAATACTCACACGTGATCTGCATTGTTATTTATGCAAATCCGACGGCGAACGCTGGGACAACGCGTGACGCCATTCACTCAGTAACTGGCAGACTGCTGACACAACACCCTGATGCTCTCCTCCTCATCTCCGGTGATTTCAACCATATTTCACTGTCCCCCATTCTGCCCACGTTCACCCAGTATGTCACATGCCACACTAGACACAATAAAACACTGGACTGATTCTATGCAAATACTAAGGAGGCGTACACCTCATCACCACTCCCCCCACTCGAGAGATCGGATCACAACTTTTTTTTTTTTTTTTTTTTTGTCCTGTCAGGCAGCTAGGCAAACAGAACAGGGATCTGTCACCCTACTGTGCCAAAACAGATTTACTTTGCCAAGAGGAGCCTATACAGTGCCTAACTTTGCACTGTATATTGTTGTAAACTCCTCCTGTAATAACTTTTAATACTTTATTTTAATTGTTTTACCCATGGAAGACCCAACAGGATGGGGAAGAGGGAAAGGAAGTGTGTGAAGGGGGGAAAGAAAAGGGAGGGGAACAGACAAAAAAAAAAAAGACAACTAAAACAAACAAAAGACAAACTGCTTCTTCCACCGGAGATGTCTCAACATGAGTCTGGTTTCTGCACCTGTTAAAGGAGAGACACTTGTACATGTATGTCTGTGTGCCTATATATGAGAACGCGCGCAAAATAAGTGTGTGCATGTGAGTGGTTTGTCAGGAAACATACGAGCGGAGGGCCGGTCGCAGCAGCCCTCCCCCCGAGGACCCCGAGCAGGCAAGGCAGCGCCACCAACCCCCAGCCCCGAGGTCAGCAAGCCCCAGGAAAGCCAAGCATCCACCCCCGGAGAGACGATCAAGGGAGGGCAGGCCACCCGGCGGCCGGCGCGGTGAGCCCACACCCCTGGACCCGCCCGACCCCCACCCCCCCAGTGGGGCCAACATCCGCCCCCGGGCCCCAGGCACCAGGAGGCCAGCGACCCCACCCCCCAGGACAGAGGCCAGCCAGCGCCCCCCAGCGCGAGCCCCCCCAGGTACCCCCACAGCGGTCCCGCCCCAGCGCCTCGGCCACACACCCCGGGGACCCCCACGTCCAAAGAAGTCCCCTCGCCCAGGTGAGCCCACATTGCTGAGAGGCACTACCCCCCTAATCCAGCCCCTCCCGACTCGCAGGCACACCCCTCCCCATACCTTCACACCCACATGTTCCCATGCACACCCCTCTCACTCAGCCAGACCGACCCATTCTCTCTCACTCCAGTACCCACTTAAATTCACTCCTCATTCACCTTTATTTCAAAAGCCGACTGCGAAGCAGATGCAGTGAGCCTGAACATGCACCAGTGCCCGGCAGTGACCAGGGAGGCCACCGGCGCAGGCCACAGAAGCAGACCCCCACCCCCCGGCGCCCATCTGAGTGAACAATCAGCAGACCACCGCAGGCGCCCCAAGATGCCACCCGGCATGCAAAGCACCGCACAAAACTGACCCACCATCACCACCTCCATTCATCACCCTCTCACTCACACTTAAACTCATATTCAACCCCCCGTCACTTCCTTGGTTGCATCTATATATTAGTATCATCCAGGGATTTTTACAACATGATAGGTCCCAGGCTCCTCACCAGGCCCCCACGCCCCCAGCAAGACAGGGCAACAGGGGTGGGGGAAGACCCCCACCTCCTCCCCCCGCACAGAACATGGTGGGTGTGTGTCGGTTATATGATATAATTGTGTATAAATGTGTGGACTACTAAAGTGCAATTAAAATTGGGGGGATAGTAATTGAAACATTGTTAGCCACTGTGATGGGCAGCAGAGCCCCCATCCCCCCAAGCCCTCAGTGTCTAAAATGCAATTAAAATTGAGGTGAGTGCAGCCCCACCACGCGGCAAAGGTATCCCCTTCACCGACACAGTGCGGCACACCCCCACCCCAAAGCCCTAAATGTAACAAAAAAGATCAGGGGGAGGAGGAGGGTGGGAAATAAGACTCGGAGGTAGGCGGTCCAAAAACAAGGCCCCCCCCCCCGCCCCAGAAGCCAGCTTGCAGACTGGCTTGTGAGGCCACCCACTGCCCCCAAATCCCAACCCAGGGCGAGGGCCGCCAGTGGAAACAACCCAGGACCCACCAGCGTCACGTCCCGGCGCTCCAGCACCACTAACATGACGGGGCAGCCAAACATACTACCACTCATCTTACACACACGAACATGGACAACAACAGTCACAATAGTGAACAATGGGCCGGACCCACACAGCGCCCAACACGCCAGGCGACACACCCGAGCGCCCACGCAGGCCCACGACCACCCACCCCAGACACACACCGACAGCTGCAGGCCGCCCTGCAACCACAGCCACCCCGGAACAACCCAATGGAAACACAGCCAACAACCCGCACCAATGACCCCCCCAGCCACCCCCAAGCACCAACGCACACCCGCTGCCAATGACATCAGGGGCGATGTAGCAAAGTGCCTCACCCCCCAACACAACAGCAGGGCGGCCGGGACAAGCAAGCCCTGAAACGCCAGCCCCCATGCCACTGGATGGACTGCCCAACCCCTGCCACCCAACAAAGCTCTCCTACCCATACACGCATCCTCCGCCCCCTAGACATCTACCCACAAGTAACCGCTTCCATACACACACATAACTCCACCCACCATCACACATACCCACCTACACAAACACACAACCCCACCTGCCCACTCAACACACACCCACTTCCACATCCGCTCATACACAAGCCTACACTCACACACCCCCTCCCCCACCCGCAGACCCCCGTGAACGGGGAGGGCAACCCAGGATGCGGGCACCAGCCCCTGGGTGGCACCCGGGCCCCAGGAAACACACGACCCCACCACGCAAGGATGCATCAGGGACAACCCCCACCGCCGGCACACACCCGACCCCGGCCCGGGGCGGGGGGACGCCCCCCCAGCACCAGGGACCCAGGGCCAGACCCAGACCCCCCACGAGGGGCGAGGCCAGCCGGCCAGGGGCCACAGCCCAACCCCCCCGGCCCACCCCACAGCCCCCCCCACCCCCCCCCACCCCCAGGGCCAGACAGACGGCCACCCCGGAGCAGGCCCCCCGGACACCTGCGGTTGGGGTGCAGCCAGCCGCCAGAGGTGCCAAGGAGAGTGAGTCACTGCCCGCCACCCCTCAGATTATAGAATTAATAAGCGGGGACCAGAGAGAATTGAATTCCGCCAATTGATTATTTGAGGAGGCTGACATTCTTTCCAGGCTAATATAATCCAATAGTAAGTTATTATAGTAAGTCGTGCATAAGTTATTTCTTGTTTTCCAGTTCATGAGGATAGCTTTCTTTGCGATGCATAAGGCAGTGAGAACCATGTGTGACATCCTTGCATCTATATTTATTTCACTTAAATCACCTAATATGCAAAGTGTAGGTGAGGGTGGGACACTATACCCAAGCCATGCCGACAGGTCTTCACAGGTCTTCTGCCAGAACTTTTGAACCGGTGCACAGGACCACATAGCATGCATATAGCTATCCGGGACATTGCTAGTACAGTGAGGGCAGATATTTGTGTGACTCAGGCCCATTTTGAACATCCTTTGTCCTGTATAATGAATTCTATGTAGAACTTTATATTGTATAAGTTGTAAGTTAGAGTTTTTAGTCATCTTAAAAGTGTTTAAACATATTTGTGTCCAGAAACTTTCCTCCTTATTAATCGATAAGTCTGTCTCCCATTTTGATATTGGAAGAGATATGGACTCATCCAACTTTGATAATAGTCTATATATTTTCAATATCAATTTTGGGGAACGGAGATTTAGAAACTCTGCCACCTTAACTGGTACTTCTAAATCTGTCTGATTAAGATTAAATCTTGCTTTTATTATGGATTTAAGCTGTTGGTATTCAAAATACTTTTTTATCACTGATTTCGTGTTGTGACACTAGATCCTGAAATTGGATAAAATTTCCACCTTGAATAAGATGTTCTAAGTTTGTTTATTCCCTTCTCTTGCCATAGTGGAAATTTTAATGTCCTCTTTTGTTGCAGGATATCAGGATTATTCCAAATGGGCGTGAGTTTACAGGGGACAATTCAATTCAATTCAATTCAATTCAACTTTATTTATATAGCGCCATTTCACAACAACAGTCATCTCATAGCACTATCAACTGTAGGGGGGACCCCCACAGTTGCAGAAAGACCCCAGCAATCAGGCGATCCCCTGTGAGCAAGCACTTGGCGACGGTGGAGAGGAAAAACTCCCTTTTAACAGGAAGAAACCTCCAGCAGAACCAGGCTCAGGGAGGGGCAGTCATCTGCTGCGACTGGCTGGGGGGTGAGGGGATAGAGAAGAAGAAAAGAACAGACATGTAGAGAGCAAACAGCACGATGGGGACTCAATCTATGGGAGAGAACAAACAAATGTTAATGACCAGCAAAAAAAAATATTTCATAGAGAGTGAGGAAAGGAGTGAGGCCCAGTGCATTACTGGAGGTCCCCCGGCTGACTAAACCTATTAGCAGCATAACTAAGGGAGGGTTCAGAAACTCATGATCCCTCCCTAATTGTAGGCTATATCAAAAAGGTAGGTTTTAGCCCTATTCTTAAAAACAGAGATCGAGTCTGACTCCCGAATCCAGATTGGCAGCTGATTCCACAGGAGAGGAGCTTGATAACTGAAGGCTCTGCCTCCCATTGTACTTTTGGAGATTCTAGGTATTACAAGTAATCCTGCATTTTGGGAGCGTAGTGCTCTGTTCGGATGATACGGTAGTATCAGATCTTTTAAATAAAAAGGAGCCTGATTGTTTAGAGCTTTGTAAGTAAGAAGAAGGATTTTAAACTTAATTCTAAACTCTATGGGAAGCCAATGAAGGGAGGCCAGAACCAGAGAGATATGATCTCTCTTTCTAGTACCTGTTAAAACTCTTGCTGCAGCATTTTGGATCAGCTGAAGACTTTTTAAAGATGTTTTAGGACAGCCTGATAATAAAGAATTACAATAATCTAATCTCGAGCTAACAAAAGCGTGGATCAGCTTCTCAGCATCACTCTGAGACAAGATGCTCTTAATCTTGGCAATATTACGCAAATGATAGAAGGCAGTCTTAGAAACAAATTTAATATGTGAATTGAAGGACAAATCCTGACAAGTGAAGACCCTGTTATTTTTAAAAATTTCCACCAAGCCGTCAGAGAGGAACTAATATTAATACTTTTAAAACACTCATGGCGTTTAATAGAGGGACTTATAAAAGGTAAGTCAGAGATATTTAGCGACCCACAGAGAGCCTGTTCAGCATCTAAACATGGGTTCCCTAATGGGGTTGATTTTGTCCATTTTGAAACGAACTGCAATCTATTGGCTAAAAAGTAATTAAAAAAATTTGGTAAATCTAAGCCTCCGCACTCTTTCGCTTTTTGGAGGGTTTTTAAACTAATCCGTGATGGTTTATCCTTCCATAAAAATTTACTTATATTTGAGTCTAGAGACTTAAACCAGGCCATTGATGGTTGGGTAGGAATCATTGAGAACAAATAGTTAATTTTAGGAAGGACCATCATTTTAATGGTTGCGACTCTTCCCATTAATGATAAAGGTAGTGTCCTCCAGCGCGCAAGATCGTCTTGTATCTTTTTTAAAAGGGGGATATGATTTAGTCGCAATAACTCTGAGAGCCTGGGAGAAATATCTATTCCTAAATATTTAACATTCCCTGATTGTATCGGAATAGTAGATGTATTTGGGAAATTGCAATTTATGGGTAAAGCTATTGATTTTACCCAGTTAATAGAGTAGTCCGATAATGATGAAAATTTATCAATGAGCGCCACTGTCTGAAGAAGAGATCTTTCTGAGTTTTCAAGGAAAATCAATACATCATCAGCATAAAGACTTATCTTATGTTCCTTTTCTCCAGTTTGAATACCTCTGATATCAACATTTTGTCATATGGCTGCTGCTAATGGTTCAATAAAGATGGTAAAAAGTGAGGGAGAGAGTGGACGCCCCTGCCTAGTACCTCTCTGAAGATTAAAGCTTCGGGAAGTCTGATCATTTGTTCGGACAGATGCAACTGGACATCTATATAGTGTTTTAACCCAGTTTATGAAAGATGAACCAAACCCAAACTTGTTTAACACCATAAAAAGAAATTTCCAGTTAACCGGGTCAAAGGCTTTCTCTGCATCCAGGGACAAGATTGTAGTTTCTACATTATTGATCTTGCAGTAGTCTATTAAATTAAATAGCCTGCGTGTATTATCAGCCGAGTGCCTACCCTTGATAAAAACCTGTTTGATCTGGGTGTATAATAAACGGAATTATCCTTTCCAGTCTTTTGGCGAGAGCTTTGCAAATTATTTTGAGATCGACATTCATAAGCGAGATGGGACGGTAGCTGGATGGAAGCGTGGGTTCTTTTCCAGGTTTAAGGAGCAGGATAATACTAGCCAAATTCATATTCGGAGGAATTACATTATCTTCTTTGATTTGGTTCACCATTTTAAAAAAGTAGGTGCCATCACGGGCCAAAATTCTTTATAAAATTCTACTGGAAAACCATCTGGTCCTGGGGCTTTGTTGTTTGGGATGTGCTTAAGTGCCTCCTGGAGTTCAGACACCTGAAGAGGTGCATCCAGAGCCGCAATCTGTTCATTATTTAATTGAGGTAGGTTAATATTGTCCAAAAATGTATTTATCTCTGAGTCCGATGGGTTAACCTGTGATGAGTAGAGATTTTCATAAAACTTTCTGAAGGAGTTATTTATTTCTTCAGGCACATGGGTAATATTTCCAGTCATATCCTTGATAGAATGGATAGTTGTTTTTTCTTTATTCAATCTAAGCTGGTTCGCAAGATATCGCCCCGATTTATTACTGTGTTCAAAATTCTCAAGACGCAGTCTTTGTATTAAAAACTGTGCTCTTTTGTTTGTAATTTCTTTTAATTCCAGCTTTAATTTTCTCAAATCGCTAAGTGCCTGTTCCTGTGGGGAAATGGCACAACTTGTCTCCAGTGATTTAATCTTCTGTTCTAAATCCAGTATCAGTGCTTTTTCTTTTTTATTCTTGTATGAACAGTAAGAGATTATTTTACCTCGCATGACCACTTTTGCTGCTTCCCAAAGAACACCTGGGGATATTCCTGGCACATCATTATATTCCAGATATGATTCCCACTCTTTATTAAAATAATTAATAAAGTCTTCATCTTTCAGTAGTGATATATTAAATCTCCAGCTCCTAGTTTCCCTTGTAGCTTCCCTATTTACTAGTGTAAGAGAAACTGGATGATGATCGCTAATAGCTTGATTTGAACATATTTCAGTGTCTATGATGTCCCTCACAATAGAGTTACTGGCTAAGAAGAAATCTAGACGCGAATATGAACTATGAACTGATGAAAAAAAGGTATATTTCCGAAGAGTTGGGTGAAGAGATCGCCATTCATCGCAAAGACCAAAATCATTCATGTACTGTTTGAGAGTGTCAGTAGCCAGCCATTTTCGGTAACCCCCCGATGTACTGAGCCTGTCGACTGCAGGGTTTAATACCAAGTTGAAGTCCCCTCCTATTATAAGTGTGGTGTCCAAGTGCTCAGAAAGAGAAGTGAAAAAAGTGTGAAAAAAGGATGGGTCGTCAACATTTGGGCCATAAACGCTTGCAATACATAGATCCAAATTTTGGACTGAAAATTTTAGTATTATAAATCTACCTTCTGGATCTATTATGGTGTTATTCATAACAAAGTGTATTCTTCTATTTACCAGTATAGCTACCCCCCTTTGCTTAGAATTAAAGCCGGCTGAGTACATATGGGGGAATTCTGGTGAGGTGAGCGCATCTACAGACGACTTAGAGACATGTGTCTCCTGCAATAAAACAAAGTCTGCCTGTAGATCGTTCAATCGATTAAAAACTTTTAGCCTCTTCTCCCCGTTTCCAATTCCACGTATGTTCCACGTGACAAACTTAAATGAAGACATATTTTCACTAACTGGTTGTGTACTAAAGACTAACTAAATGTGTAAACTATATGTGCCTATGTGATATGTCTGTAAAGTATGCATATATATGTATATATATGTTGTGTGTATACACCTATGCATATATAATTGGGTGTGCGCGCATGATGTCTCTGTGCCATTTGCCTGCAATTGCAAGCAAATGGGGTACATGTATTTCAAGTTATTTCCTATAAACCAGAAGTATGAGAAAAAACAGACATGAAGGTTAGTAAGTGGTGGAAAAATGCAGACAACATACAACAATGACCTAAAAACTTCAAAAAAAAGACCTACAACAGACAAGCAAACAAACAACAACCTCAACAACAAAGAAATAAACATTTTGACAAATGTTAACATATTAAACTGAAATCGAGTAAGAGCCCTGCACACAATCCCACTCTCTTTTCCACCTGTAGCTAAAAAAAAAAAAAGGAAAAAAAATGGGCTCTAGAATAACCAGGGAGTTATAGTTTCATCCATAAACAGCTTGCCATCTATATACAATCTATCCACAGAAACAATAGCACGTTTACCTTCTTGGATGTATTGCTTCCTAATGGGAAAAAGCTTCCTTCTCCTTTCCAAGATTTCTTGTGGAAATTGATCATTTAGACCATAATTGGTGTTTTTAAGCTGCTTGCCCTGCCTCTGTACCAAATTTTTTTGCTTAAAATGTTCAAATTTGGCAACAATAGGTCTGGGACATTTATTCTGGGAATTTTTTTGCCCTATTCGGTGGACTCGGTGGAAGGTAATTGAGTTTGTGACTTCGGGGGATAGTTTTAGTTGTGATGACATAAATTCTCGGACCAGCTAGACACAATAAAACACTGGACTGATTCTATGCAAATACTAAGGAGGCGTACACCTCATCACCACTCCCCCCACTCGAGAGATCGGATCACAACTTGGTTCATCTCCAGCCGGTGTACAAAACCCTAGTACACAAACAACTTCCGGTTATGCGCATGGTGAAGATATGGTCTGAGGAGGCAATGGACTCGCTAAAGGACTGTTTTGAAATCACTGCCTGGGAGCAGCTCTGCGATCCACATGGTGAGGACATCGGCGGCCTCACTCACACCATAACAGACTACATCAACTTCTGTGTGGACAACACCGTACCCACCAAGATCATACAGTGTTGCTTGAACAACAAACCCTGGATCAACCCTGAGATAAAAACACTTCTGAGAGAGAAGAAGAGGATCTTCAGGTCGGGGAACAGGGAGATGCTGAAGTCCGTACAGAGGGAGCTAAGGAGGAAGATAAGAGAAGGCAAGGTCAGCTTCAGGAAGAAGATGGAGGACAAGCTGCAACGGAGCAACATCGGCGGGGTCTGGAGAAACCTCAACCATCTCTGGGTTCCAGAATACCTCCTCCCAGGCCACGGGGGGCAGGGAGTGGGTGAACAATCTGAACCTGTTTTTTAATAGGTTTGACCAACCGCCCTCCCCCCCGACTGCACAACAACCACTGCTGCCTCTACAGTCATCGAGACATCCTGTCCACACACCCCTCCACCAACACCCCCCCCACACTCCCAGCACACAGTCCCCCAACCTGACCCTCACTAAGACCCAGGTGAGGACGGAGCTGAGGAAGACCAAGGCGAGGAAGGCCTCGGGACCGGACGGCATCAGCATGAAGCTCCTCAAGTCCTGCGCAGACCAACTGTGTGGGATTGTGGAGCACATCTTCAACCTGAGCCTGAAGCTGGGGAGGGTACCACAGTTGTGGAAAACATCTGGTGTGGTACCCGTACCAAAGACTTCCCACCCCAGAGACCTGAACAGCTACAGACCAGTGGCCCTGACGTCTCACCTGATGAAGACCCTGGAGAGACTGCTCCTTGCTCACCTCCGCCCCCTGGTGGGACCAGCGATGGATCCACTCCAGTTCGCCTACCAGCATGGCATCGGGGTGGAGGATGCAGTGATCTTCCTTCTTCACCGTTCCCTGTCCCACCTGGAGAAGCCTCGGAACGCAGTGAGGATCATGTTCTTTGACTTCTCCAGTGCTTTCAACACCATCCAACCGATGATCCTGAGGGACAAGCTGCTGTGCGCAGGGGTGGACCAGCACCTGTCATCATGGATCCTGGACTACCTCACAAACCGGCCACAGTTTGTGAGAACCCGGGATTGTGTGTCCGACACGATCATCGGCAGCACGGGGGCCCCCCAGGGAACAGTTTTGGCTCCCTTCCTGTTCACCCTTTATACTGTGGACTTCTCACACAACATAACACACTGCCATCTACAGAAGTTCCTTGATGACTCTGCGATCGTCAGCCTCATCTCCAATGGAGATGAAGCTGAGTACAGAGGACTTATCCAGGACTTCGTGGACTGGTGCCATTGGAACTGCCTCCAGATCAACGCGAGGAAAACTAAGGAGCTGGTGGTGGACTGCTGCAGGCAAGGTCAACCCCTCACAGCACCAGTAAACATCCAGGGAACAGATATTGAGATGGTGACATCCTACAAGTACCTGGGTGTTCATTTGCATAATAAACTAGACTGGTCACACAATACCAACGCACTCTACAAGAAGGGACAGCGGAGGCTGTTCCTACTGAGGAGACTCAGGTCTTTTGGTGTACAAGGGGTGCTCCTGAAGACCTTCTACGATTCGGTGGTGGCATCAGCACCGAATCGTAGAAGGTCACTTTTGGAGTGGTCTGCTGGAGCAGTGGCATCACAGCAGCCGATAGGAAGAGACTGAACAAACTGATCAAGAAAGCTAGCTCTGTCCTGGGGCAGCGCCTTGACCCAGTGGAGCAGATAGGAGAGAGAAGGATAGTGGCTAAGCTGTCATCTCTGTTGGAGTCTGAGTCCAACCCTATGCAGGACATACTGAAAGCACTGAGGAGCTCATTTAGCAGTAGGCTACATCATCCTAGGTGCGCGACCGAGAGGTTTCGCAGGTCCTTCCTACCTACAGCTGTCAGACTTTATAACCTAAGCAGGGCTGCGCGCAGCGATAGCAAAAAAACGTGACGGACTAATAGTATTGAATACAAAAGACGCAACAGACTTAGACAAAATGGTCCCCTCCAGTATACAGCTAGGACAATATCAGTCGCTACGGAGGGTGACAATACTGTATGTATGGGTACATATTCATACTATGTGGGGTAACTAAATAGACGGTTATGCTGTTTATTCCATCTAGCTACAATGCTCCGTACTGTGTATATATATTTATTTATATATTTATGTGTATATGTGTACATTGACTGCTCTTATTTTCTTATCTTCTAAATTATTGCTCTGAGTGTTGCTCTCCCTGTGCTGTTGCAATCCTGGAATTTCCCCATTGTGGGACTAAAAAAGGCTTATCTTATCTTATAAGGAGTTCTGAACAACTCCCTATGTGTGAAAAAAATTATCCATCCTTGGACTGTGCCCTGCCATCCTTGTTGGGGTCCGAAGTCTATTTTTTTTAGCGCTCCCTTTATTGCAAATGGACCCTTAAACACCAACAAACTCAAAAGGTACAGTGTTAAGGTGATAAATCTAGTTATACTAGGAGCTAAATCACTATAGTGATGATAAGCCATCGGTATCTCAGTGTTTGGTCACTGCCTAACTTGTGTAATGCTGTCTCATGATTAAATAAAATAGGAACGGAAAACTAGAAATGTGATTTTAAGCTCAATAATAAAATAAAACAATAAATAAATCAGTGAGTCTGTATTGTAGTGCTTTTGAACTCATTTTAACACATGTAAAAAGTTTATAAAAAGTTTAGAAATATGAAATGCATGTATTCTTTCATTCATCTATTTGGTGTTTATTTCTTAGATATTTCTTAGATATTTGTTTAGATACTCTGTTGTGCAGTTGTGGTATTTTCACAGTTGATAGAAGATCTGAAAATGATCTGCAGGGAAAATAATTAATTTCTTTTAACATGGATATTTAAGAATAGCCTTCAGAGTGACTTAGTAATCAAAAGTGATCAAACTTGCCTTTTAATTGAATTTTGTAATTATCAAAATCATGACATTTTAAAAATATGGAACAGTTTAAGGCTAACTTGAATTTTGTGGGGATGACATGCAATATTTAAATGCATTTATATTTAAAGATCGGTGGTCAGAACAGATTTTGCTTGTACTTGATAAATGTTCGGAGCTGCTAACATTTTGATGAATGCTGAAACATAAATTTCACTCTAACAGCTGACAAATAAATCCATTCTGATCACATTTCATGAATGATTAATACAATGTAAAAACCAAATCTGCATGAGAAAAGCGAATCATTTTTCAGATCAGCTAAATCCTACCAGGCAGCACATTTAGTCTGTGGTGTACTCCATAGCTTTAACTCATATTAGCAAACTAGCAACCAACTAACTTCAGACAACAATTCACCAGCTAAATCAATAATATGATATTTACCTTGTTTTGGACAGAGGGGTTTGTCCTTTTTTTTGACAACCAATTTAAAATGGTGTGTTGCCCTTGTGGCGCTCTTTTCTGGAGTGGTGGCTCAGTTGGTAGAGCATCCGCCTCACACCCGGGAGGCAGGGGTTCAAATCCCGGCTGGGTCATGCCAAAGACCATATAAAAGTGGAACTTCCTGCCGTCCAGCTTGGTGCTCAGCAATAAATGGAATGGGGGAGGGAACTCTGTGGCGGCGCCTTGCATGGCAGTGGCCCTCTGATTCTGCACGTGGGGTGTGTGTGATTTACACTGTAGATAGGAAAAGCACAATCTCGTTCTGCTGTACATGATTGGTTGTACGGTTGAATGACAATAAGGGTGATTTAATTTAATTCATCTTCTCTCAATTGTGAGCTGAATGCATTCTAGACCAGCATCCCCACCTGCTGCGGCCACCAGCTGCCCTTAACTGACTGCGACTGAGAGAAGACCCAAGAACCAGCTGGGCAATGCCAAGTCTGCAGCAGGGGGAGATACATTGTCTGATTTTTAGAAATGTTAATTTTGCATTGCTTGCAAATGAAAAAATGATAACTTCTTCATACTCACTCGCAGATATATTTTTATTAATTATAATTGCATGATTATTGGGGGGGGATATTGGCTGGATTTGATTTTTTGGGGGGTTACAACCCCTCCAACCCCCCATAAATTATGCCTTTGGCCACCCTACATCCCATGGCAATTACTGAAGTGAAATCATATGCATTTTTCTCTATAACATATTTCACCCTTTGTTGAATGTAAACAGTAACAGGCTGAAGTGAAAACATCTTGCTCTGATGTTTATCTGAAAAGGTGAAGAAGACAGCAGCATATTTATAATCAGATTAATTGATCAATACATCAATAATCAGTAGAAAATATTTATTATTTGTAGCCCTATAATTTTCCTCTTTACTGATGGTTGTAACACTTCAAATGTATACAGAAGCTTTAACTCATCAATACTTTGGATGCACTCGATTTTCAGACACATCTAATGAGGGGTTCTGGTTATTTTGGGGAGGGGTCTTTTCATATTGTCACCATGATAGCTTCCACATTCCTGATTGGATTCACTTCAAATTTATACAGAAGCTTTGATTGAAATGAGGGGTTTCATTTTGGGGGAGGGACACTTTTTTCCACCCATTTAATGTTGATCATAGTTCTCATTAGTGGCCCCTGATATGCAGATGTGTGGAGTATGTGTGCTTGCTCACAGGATCTTTCATTATGGCACTACCAAAATAGTGGTGATTCATGGTTTGCAGCAACAGGTTGGCCTGGGATGGAGTCAGATTTCCAGCCTGAATTTTTTTCCCCACTCCACCCCTGCCATTCATAACAATATGCAAAACCTGTGGCATTGTGGTTAATTAGATACCTATAGCTTTTTATTGTGACCAGGCAACCTGCACAGTGCCCTTACTCACTTTGTGGCTATAACAGCTTCTGCTCTTCTTATCTGTCAGCGTTTGGAATGTGTCTGTGGAAATTTTGGCCCATTGATCCAGAAGAGGTCCCTGTGAGAGACCAGAGGGGCTGGCTCCAATCTCGATTCTAGCTCACCCTAAAGGCACTGGACAGGGTTGAGATGAGCACTCTGTGCAGGCCACTCAAGTTATTACACAGCAAACTCATCCATAGCTTGCTTTGTGCATGGGGCACAGTCATTCTGGAAGAGAAAGGGGCCGTCCCCAAACTGGTAAAGTTACAGTTTAATAAAAACATAGCTTGTCTGCACAGGTGGGGAAACGTATTACCTTTATACTGTATTTTTATGCCTCATGGAAATTGAGAGGCATATGGTAATCAGTTAGTGCGGCTGTTTGTAGCTATGTGTGTGCATCTGTCCATCTGTCCGCCTCTCTGTTTCAGCTTGCCCGGTCAAAATTAAGTGGAACTAAAGGCTTGTATCATTGTATCACCATATTTTATCGATTGTAATTTGCCAGAATTTCAAAATAACGTTTTGTTTTTGAAATAAACACAAAAATAGGTCACCTTTAACGTCAATGGAACGGTACTGTGCATGCGCCCGGAAACCCCAGTCAGAGGAACACACTGAGCAATCCGCCAATACCGGGTGAACAAATGTCCGTCTTTTTGCCCGTCTGTTTTCTTCCTCTGCCGCTCAACAGCAAAAGCTCCTGTTTGTCTTGATTGACATTGTATTCACGCACCTCCATCGCTTCCGCCATTTAAAACATCTGCTACCATGCTCTTCTTCTGTGTTTGGATTGCAGCTGTTCAAATCAGTTTGGTGGCTCTTGGCTGCCGCCGACAGTACGGGCATATGAACTGCAGATTATTTTCACTGCACATGCGTGCACTCCAAAACTACTGGGTGGATTTGGATGAAATTTTTACCAGAGGTCATCCTTGGGCTAGAGAGGAACCCATAACATTTTGGTGATGATCTGAGAACGCATACCTCCGCCAAGGCTCTGGCATCGAGGCATTGGCACCTTGGTGCTTTCATTATTATGAAAAGCGCTATATAAGTGCAGGTTAGTTAGTTAGTAGTTAGTAATTATTAGTATAAACTGATCACATTTTAAACATGTGAACAAAACTGTTAACCATCCTCTGATAAATGTGTCATGGTTTGTTTTAGCCTGCTTGTGGAAGTTGAATAGCCCCACTCAGAAAGGGCCCTCTGGGACCAGATAACCTTAGAGCCCATTAATTATGCATCTATACCACAGACAGTGCTATACCTAATGTAATGGAGAGTAACGTTTGTCTGAAATAGATGCAGTCACATCCCTCAGACAGAAGTAAAGTGCTTTCAGGCAGCTTTACTCACCACTCCATCCACATCCATATTTGCTATGAATAATAATAACAGGCACCAAGGCTGCTGCTGCTGCTCGCCTGGCCACGCCTCCTTTCGAGGAACGCCATTTTGTTGACACACAGACTTGCAGGCAAAATGAACCCTTTTTGAAAGGCTTTAAACCACAGCGCCGCCGTCATTTGCGCTGTTTCAAATGAAATACACTTGCACTTTAAATTAAAGCGCCTACGGACAGAAACGGCTCCGTCCTGGCTTGTAAATCGGCATGTTTCCGAGTCCCCGTCCACCCATTTCAACACGAACCTCTCCATGACTGACGTCACCGAGCCATCTTTGTCCACCTAATCCAAACGGCCGCTTATTACACCTTCATTACCGCATTCCCAGGCTCCGGTTATCGCCCGAAGACATAGGAAGCATAAAGCGGAGGGGGGGGCAAAAAAAAAAAAAAGAAAAAGGCTTTAGCACACGGTGAGCGGCGGACAGCGCAGGTGCTCCTCCTCGGACAGACGCACGGGCAGGGGAGACGCCACAGTCAGCGAGCGAGAGGCTGCCAGAGGGGAGAGAGGCGCGCAGGAGGCAATCCGCATCCATCTGCCAGCCACTTAGCACGGCTCTGACGTTCCCAGCCCCGATCTCCGCACAGCTGCTCAGCGACCACCAGGAACATGTAAGCGCACTCGTCTTTTTTTTTGTTTTAATCATTATTAAATATTGAATTGCAGCGTCCTCCCCGTGACTGGCGCAGCGTTGAGCGGGATTACGGTCTGTGTTGTAAAACGGGATTATAGTGGTTATTATCGCTGTGTTGGTGCTGGACGCCATTCCCGTCTGCTCCAGTCTCCCGTCTGATAATGTGACCCACGGTGAAGAGGCTAACCTCTGAGGCCTAACCTTGGAGCAGGCTCGGCTTTTTAAATCACATCATTAGGCTTCTGTTTACGCTGCCCGCGCCATAAACGAGCCCAGTCCTTTTATTTCACTGTTTCTGACGCTCTTCTGGGTTGCTAGCACGCACGCACGCACGCACGCACGCCTTTTTCTTCCCCCCCCCCCCCCCCCCCCCCCAGTTCGGACTGGTTTGATCTGAAAAGGACGAGCCTGTATGTTTATGCTAACATGACGGAAAAAGGCACCGAGCCAGTTCGGTCTCCTGTTATGAAACATCTCCCCTCGTCGTAGGGTGGCTGTTGTGGGTGAGGGTTAAGCTAATTCTGGAAGCGGCAAGGACACGTCGTTGAATCAGCCGCTAACCGCCACTTCCAGCGGCTTCAGCCCGTCTCGCTCAAGCCTGTTGAACCAGCAAAGTATCGACGATGAAAACGCCACAATCCGCCGTGTGGCACCAGTTATTATTCGCCGTGAACTGGGCCCAGGCCTAGTTTACGTGGTGTGTGCCACCTACAGCGTGGGGGGTGGGGGGGTAGCCTAGCCTCCTGCTGTATGTCGTCGGTTGTGGTGCGAGGGCGGACAAACGTGCGTCTCACCGCCGTTATAACCGGTTGCGCTCTGGTGTACACAAAATGAAGCCCGCAAATGGCGTTTATCTGTGTTTAACAAATTCGTATAGAGGAGGGGGACGTGGGCGGGCTACGGAAGGGTAGCAGGTAGAGGTTAAGACAGCCGTGCGCCGCTGCACGACTTGTCGTTCATGGGTGGTTTCGCGTCTCCCGTAACGTTTCCTTCGTGTGCAGAGACGTTGCGTTAAAGAGCCTGGAGTGAAATCCATTATATCCCTCCATGGCAGCAGCCTCCCCGCCCTCGGTGTGGCCGCTTGTATTTACGGCCCGTCCTGGAGGCTTTACGGGGGGCTATTGTGTGTCCGGCTGGGTGGCCAGAAATGAAAGTCACGTTAGTGCGCAAACATCAAACTGAAAGAGGCGGAAAAAAAAAAGGGCGAGCTAGGGAGAGACGCACGCAGGGATGAGACACATCCCGGTGCGGGGCTGCTGTGGCGCTGTCCGGGGCTGAAGTGGCGCTGTCCGGGGCTGAAGTGTCGCTGTCCGGGGCTGAAAAACAAAATCACACATGCATGCTTTTCCTTCACTGTGGTTCCCTGTGGCTTCTTTTTTTTTTTTTTTTATTGTGGAGGGGGACAAGAAAAAGATTATAGAAATAATTTTCATGGAAAATTTCATAGTTACAGTATAATATTTCAAAATAAAGAAGCACATTTGTAGAAAATATATACATTTTTTTTAAAATAAAAAATTTGCAAATTTGCCAGAAAGCCTGCTCTCTTATAAAGGAAGAACACTCTTGCTTATTAATGGGAAAAACAAATTTAATATATATATAGAATTATTTTATTAAGAAAATATAAATATGTATAAATTTGTAATAGTTAAAGTACAGCTTTTAAAACTCGCAAGATGCGAATTTATAGAAAAAAGTACATAAAGAAAGTAATAAATGCCACTAATTTGCCAAATAACTTGGTAATCTATCAGAAAAAAAAGGTTCTAATAGGTGGTGGTGGGGGGGGCGGGGAGAAATTTACTATCCATCCATCCATCCATCTTCTACCGCTTTTCCGGAGGTCCGGGTCGCAGAGGCAGCAGTTCAAGCAGAGAAGCCCAGACTTCCTCTCCCCCGCCACCTGCTCCAGCTCTTCAGAGAGGATACCAAGGCGTTCCCAGACCAGCTGGGAGACATAGTCTCTCCACCGAGTCCTGGGTCTGCCCTGGGGTCTCCTCCCAGTGGGACGTGCCCGAAACACCTCAAGTGGGAGGTGTCCAGGAGGCATCCTAATCAGATGCCCATACCACCTCAGCTGACTCCTTTCAATGTGGAGGAGCGGTGGTTCTACTCTGAGCCTCTCCCGGATGACTGAGCTCCTCACCCCATCTCTGAGGGTGAGTCCAGCAATCCTACGGAGAAAGCCCATTTCAGCCACTTGTATCCGCCATCTTGTTCTTTCGGTCATTACCCAAAGCTCGTGAAATTTACTAGGTAATAATAAATAGCTACACATTTATAAGAAAAGTCATAAATTTACAAGTAAAAATGGTCACACATTTACAGTTTAAGAAAAAAATAGGGCTGGACACTAATAATATTTGTTGGCTGCATTGGTATTCAGTTTTCAAACTTGGTATTCACATATTTGGGTTTTCCTCTAACTGCCTGATTTTCATAACGAAAAACTGAAAGTATGCCTTTGTCAGTTTTTCAAAAGTAAATAAATAAATTCATAATTAATTAAAGAAAATAAAACCTGCCAATTTACCATAAAACAATTTCACAAACAGCAGCAACTTTATAATAATCACAAAAAATTGACACATTTACATGAATAAATTTGCAGATATATACACTACTGGTCAAAAGTTTTAGAACGCCCCAATTTTTTCCAGTTTTTATTAAAATTTATACAGTATGTTCCAACACTACTTTTATGCAGACAAAGGGGCTTGTAAGCAATCAAGAGAAGTTGGGGCACCTGCAGGAAGTGGTAGCACCAACGTTCAAGGCTTGATCAGCCTCCACTGCTGCAGAACAGCTTTAAGTTTTTAACCGGAGTGGTGGCTTAGAGGGAGAGTATCCGCCGCCACAACCGGGATGCCAGGGTTCAAGTCCCGGCCGGGTCATGCCGAAGACCATATAAAGAAATGGAACTTCCTGCCGTCCAGCTTGGTGCTCAGCGGTAATGGAACGGAGGAGGGAAACGTTGGTTTCCCAGCCACAGTGGGTGCACAAGCCAGTGTGCTCCCTGTGCCAGTCCCAGGCCTGGATGAAAATGGGCAGGGTTGCATCCGGCGTAAAAACTCTTGCTTCAAAAAAACTATAAGACTATGGCAGATACATCGATGTCTGCCATAACTCATCCAGCCCACTTGATAGTGGAAAAACGGACGTTAAAAAAAAAAAAAAAAACATTTCTTGTTCCCTGAAAAGGGCCTTTTTGTATAATTTTGAAATTTACATTATTTTTCATTTTTGGGTAACCTTAGCTTTTGTTTTAACCTCTGGCATTTCAGCACTTACCTTAGTACCATTCCAAGCTATTCACTGGATTTGAACTGCTTGAATTTCAGTAAAACATTGGAAAAACTGGGATGTTCTAAAACTTTTGACCAGTAGTGCATATATAGAAAATACTTGAATTTGTATGACAAAATTAGAAATTTCTGAGAAAAAAAATCACAAGAAAAGCAGTAAATTCGATTCAATTTAACTGTATTTATATAGCATCATTTCACAACAGTCATCTCACAGCACCGTCAAACTGTGGGGGGAAACCTCAGAATTGAACATCATCAAACAACACAACATCAAAGTTATATGAAAAATACACATTCATATGAAAAATGTTCTAGTTTTATGTAAAATGCAGATTCATAAGAAAAGCTGCATTTGTGGAAACCATGGATGCTGACTCAGTTTACTGAGGGAGAAAAAAAACGACTAAAAAATATCTGCTTTTCACTCTGGAGCTCTGCAGAATAACTGGAGTCCTAACATGGTGTTGAGGAAAGCCCTAGAAAAAAACTACAGTTTCTAAGGAAAAAAAATCACAAATTTATTAGAAAAGATGCAAATGTTTGAAAAGTTATTTTGTAAATTGTACTAGAAAACACAAATTTGCAAGAAAAAAAAAGCAGAGTAAAACTTTTCAATTGCTGATGTTGAACAGTCTGTACTTATATGTTGACTGTTCAATCTTCATATGTTTTAAAGTAATTTTCGGGGTGGGGGGGGATGTGTCTGTCACACAGCTAAAGACACTCGTCCTCATTTCATTGGGGACCCTTGACAGCCTTACACAGCAGTAAAATTGCAGTAGCCTTCTTTAGAAACCACAGGGCGTGACTATTTTTATAAACTGTCTTGAAAGAAGGTTGAATATATTTAGCTTTCATACCAATGTGACATCAGCAGTGGACTGTAAAGAAAGTGAAACCTCACCAGCCCAGAACTCTGCATTATGTGCCTCCTTATAGAGCACTGGTTGAATTTTAATTTTGTTTTATTAGTTGATAGAGTATTTTTTTTTTAAATATTCAGTTAAAGTTGAGTTAATGTGTAAAAAAGACTGATTAGAAACAGCTGCTCAACCTATTTGGTCTGACTACAGTAGACTTTTTTCAGGATTTAGAAGGTGGTGAGAGGCAGCACCTCTTCCTGGTGCCGGAGCAGATGTGATGACAGTGTGAACATCAATAAATGTTACACCTTTGTGTTGGGACTCACTGCTGTCAAGTAAAAGGAAGCAGACGGTATCATAATTACATGGATGTTACGCCACTGGTGTGAGCTTTTTAGGACGGTCTACAGAACTGTGGATTAATAGCCATGCAAGTCTTATTCACAGATGTTTTGTAGTAAAGTGTGTTATATACTGCTGTTATTGCCAAATTAGACGTACGTGTATCATTTTATGTTTGCTTCTTTTAAAAAAGCCAGGATATGAATGAGGCAGCTGGGATTTGTTGTTGCGGGACCAGTATGAGCAAAGGTGACCCACTCAGGTTTCATTCACACTAGCAGGGCACTTCAGTCAGAAGTCAACTCTCTTTGCCAACTTACGCTACAAAACATGTTGCCTTTGCAAAATAATATTATTATAATAATAATTAGGATTTTTTTTTTCAGCCACATGCCTGTATTTGGGATAGTAATCTGTGCCCATTGACCATTCTGTTTGTCATTGATAGTGTACAAGTTTAATGTGAATTGCAGATAAAACGTGATTTTTACTCATAGAAACCATGTCACAAAAAGATTTCATCTACAGGAGCACAGTGATAATATAAATATTGCTACAGTTTGTAACTACATTTATTATAAATGACTGGTTCTTAGCTCTGAAAAATATACAAGCTAAGATATGACACTTAAAGTGAACTTGTTGACTTTTATCTATAAACTGAATTAAATATTTATCAATAGTAGCCTCCAAAACCTCTGTATGTTTTCATTTGCTCTTTAAAACTGTGTACTGTATTACTGTATACCCCCCCAAAAAATTAATGCACACTCCTAAAGCAACTTTGTGAGATAAGTGTGAAGGACTTTCGTTTGTGTGGTCATGTTCTGAGTAAGCTGGGAACTGATGTATAGTTTTTGGATTTTTGGTTTCTTTATATGAGACAGAAAAAATGTAAAAGAAAAAAGTAGCCTGTAACAGTTGGCATTACCATATAGCACATGGTATGCTGTTTTTTTAAATAGCCTCACTAAATTAGCTCGCTTAGCTGCAAAGTACAGATGTTAATGATAAACTTTTTTGTTGTTGAATTTTTAGTTTTAACCTAAAACTAAAAAAGTCTGTTTCTCACTGTGGTCATTATCCTTGCATCACACGTCCGTAAATTGTTCTGTGTATGCCTTAATCCAACACGACACAGCAGCTTGACTTTTGCTTCTGTGAAGCCTTTTTCATGAAAGATCAGGTTCACATTTTTGACATAGCATAAAATATTTTAATTCTAAATCTACTTTGAAACATCTGGAAGCTCTACTTTGCTTTGAAAAAATAATTCATTAACGTCAATATCTAACATCGATATCTAATTCTTCATTAGCAATGTTGGCATTGCTATGGAGCTAAAATTCACCCAGATGTTCTAACAATATTTTTTTTTATAACAAAGATTTAATTTTTGTACTTACAGTAAGGTCTATATATATATTTGGACACTGACACAAGTTTTGATATTTTAGCTGTTTACCAAAACATATTACAATACAGGCTTAAAGTTCAGACTCTCAGCTTTAATTTGAGGGTATTCACATCAAAATTGGAGTTACAGTTTAGGAATTACAACCATTTTATACAAAAACTCCTCATTTCAGGGGCTCAAAAGTACTTGGACAGTTGACTTAAAAGGTATTTCATGGGCTGCACAGGCTATTCCCTCATTAATCCCTCATCAATCAAGCAAGTAATTTTCTGGAGTTAATTCCAGGTGTTGTATTTGGAAGCTGTTGCTCTGAACCCACAACATGCAGTCAAAGGAGCTCTCAATGGAAGTGAACCAGACCAACCTTAACCTCTTGCACTCCGGGATACCGCGGGCGGTCACGTCTCTGCGTCCTAGCGCGCCCTCGTGCGCACTAGGACGCACACTGTGCGTCTCAGAGCACACTGAAAAAAAAAAAGCTGCATTTCCGTTCTTCCATTACAGACACAGCCGCGAACAGAAAGCCAAAGGAGTGCTTTGATTGGTTTAGATTTGATTGACCTCTCATTCAACTAATAAGAGCCTTGAATTGGGTTTCTGAAACCTTGAAGAACCAATGACTGAAAACCTAGCAAGAAGGACCCGCCTACCAACGGCTGCGAATACAGCGAGCCAGTTGAAGCAGAGAAGTTCGACGATTGAAAGCTTGCGTCCCGTGCGTAAAATCTGTTTTGTGTAAGCCGCTGGGTGACACACACGCGTTCGCCAGTCTTTTTTTCTTACTACTGTTCTTATTTGTTTTGAAAAATCGTTCGCCAAAACCACAATCATGGAAGCGCAAAACCGCAATAATGAAATCATGGTTTGACCGGGTTGCGTGACCAGAACCACGAGTCGTAACAAGCGGACCAGCGTCATGTTCGTCTGACAATGAGGAAGAGAAGTTCGCCAGCGACACTGCTGTTGTGGACAGGTAAGTGTTATAAGCTAAATTATTCTTTATCCCTGAAAATTGTAATCAAAATGACTTTTGACCGATCGGTAAATTACAACTGTGCGTCATCGCCACATGACGGACCGGTCCGAGCGCTGCGTCCGGACCGTGAAGGCCCCCCCCCCCCCCGCTACTCCTCTGTAGCGGATTGCAGATATATTGCAGATATTTTAGTACAACTGTGCATAGTAGACCGCGGCGCACAGTCCCCGCGGTCCGTCACGTGGCGATGGACGATGTCCGTCCTCTGTGTGTGTGTGTGGGGGGGTTGTTATCCTCTACATTACAGATATTTTAGTATAATTTTTAGTGCACTGTAGGTTATTTTTTCTTGTAAAAAAAAAGCCACACATTTTTTACGTGGCATGCTTCTTTGTGTGTGGGGGCTTGTTTGTTCATTCATTCATTCATGAATGAATAAACAACCCCCCCACACACACACACACAGCCCTGAGTGTCACCTTTCATTAGAGCCCAAGATCAAGCTTCTATATTGAATCATTCAAAAGTTACAGACGTTTTTCCAAACTGTGCCATTTGGCACAGTTCAAAAATGCCTGGGAACAACCTGACAAAAAAGCTGTGTAATATATTCATTTTTTGTGGTATTGTTACAAAATTTTGACCTCAGCTGGATAACACTTGGTTCTACATTTCTGTTGCATTTTCCAGCCCGGATCTGACAGCTGTGTGTTATTTGCAAGCATTTGTATCCAAAAAAACACCCAGGCGAACTTTATTTTCTTCAAGTTCAGTATGTTTAGATGACTGTTACTCAGTGGCAGGAGCACTTAGAGAGATTATGACTGTTTTGCCAAAAAATTCAAAGTGTTTTCTTTTAAATGAGACCAACCCCATGAAGATGCTGCAAAGGGTTGAAGAACAGCTTTTGATTTACTTTGGGTACATTATTTTTAGGTGTTTTTAGGGAAATTGACCAGAGTGCAAGGGGTTAAGGTGCATTCAGACCAAACCTGAATGGGTCACGTGGCCTTATTACATTTTAACTCAATGTAAACATGTGAGTAGACATGAATTCACAGTCTGAGTGAGTTGCACACAGGCGGAGTTGCCTTTATAACTTCTGCAGCTGTGTTCAACCTGCTGTGGAAATCCCCCAAAACACAGTCATGCTTAGGTTTACATTATCTGACGGGGTCTCACGTGAAAAAATTGTCCCTGCCTCCAAAATTTCACCTGGATGATGGGTTGTTAACATTGCTAGCCTGCTAGCCTTGTTAGCACAACTGTGGCAGGAGTCCGTGAGTAAAAAACTCCCAACACTCCAGTTCAGCTGCAGAGCTGCTGGCCCGGTCTTATTTTCAAACTAGTTTATTCTCCGGTGTTGATACTTTTACTCCGGTGATGGCAGAATCTGTAGGCCATTACTAGCTAGTGCTATCCCTTGGACGTGAATGTGCGAGATTTGTGTGCGCTCGCCTCTTTTCATTGACTTTGTATGTCATTGCTGCACCCATTCGCGTTTGGTCTGAAGGCACCTTTAGGCCGAAAAAAAAGAAGAAATCAATCAGAGAGACAGCAGAAATGTTAGGAGTGGTCTAATCAACAGTTTGGTACAATCTGAGAAAAAGACAAAAAAAAAAAAACAACTGGTGAGCTCATGAACTCGGCCTGGACATCCACAGAAGACAACAGTGGTGGTGATTGCAGGATTCTTCCCATGGTGAGGAAAAACCCCTTCACAACATCCACCCAAGTGAAGAATAGTAAAAAAATCTAAAGAAGCCAGCCCAGTTTTGGAACAGCATTCTTTGGACAGATGAAACCAAGATCAACCTGTACCAGAATGATGAGAAGAAGAAAGTAAAGAGAAGTCTTGGAACAGCTCATGATCCAAAGCACGCCACATCTTCTGTAAAACATGGTGGAGGTAGTGTGATGCATGGGCATGCATGGCTTCCAATGTCACTGGGTCACTGGTGTTTATTGATGATGTGACAGAAGACAGAAGCAGCCGGATGAATTCTGAAGCCTATAGGGATAAACTGTCTGCTCTGATTCAGCCAGATGCACCACAGCTGATTGGACGGTGCTTCACAGTACAGATGGATAATGACCCAAAACATACTGCCAAAGCAAGCCAGGAGTTGTTTAAGGCAAAGAAGTGGAATATTCTACAGTAGCCAAGTCAAGTCACCAGATCTCAACCTGATCCAGAAACATTTCACTTGGTTAAGACAAAACTTAAGGCAGAATGACCCACAAACAAGCAACAACTGAAGACAGCTGCAGTAAAGGTCGGGCAAAGCATCACAAAGGAGGAAACCCAGTGTTGGGGGATGTCCATGGGTTCCAGACTTCAGGCAGTCACTGCCTGCAAAGGATTCTCAACAAAGTATTAAAAATGAACATTTTATATATGGTAATGATAATTTGTCCAATTACTTTTGAGCCCCTGAAATAAGGAGACTTTGTATAAAAATGGTTGCAGTTCCTAACCTGTAACTCCAATTTGGATGTGAATAGCCTCAAATTAAAGCTGAGAGTCTGCACTTTAAGCCCAGCTTGATAATATAACTGTGTCTTAAATATATTTTGGTAAACAACTAAAATAGCAAAACTTGTGTCAGTGTCCAAATATGTATGGACCTAATCGCATAACATTTGTACAGCGTAACACAGAGGCAGACCAGCTCACCATGATCTTTAGAGCAGGTCACCTTTGTTTGCAACTCTAATGGGAACAGCTGATTTGTTCATTTACAGTAACTGATACAGTTATACAATTTTATTGTGCTGCAGTGTGTTTTTTCTAAGCATATTTAAAAAGCCTTTACTTATTGTGAATGGGCCACATTAGTCATTCTGTTGAGTCATTTGTTTCGCACCAAATTAAATGTTGCTGTCCTGAGCCTTTTTGAAGCTGATGAGCTGTAAATACTTGAACTTGAATTTGGTTAGGTCTTTAGCCATGCTGAGATAGGTCTGCCTGCTTACGATCTAATGCAAGAGCTTTGGCAGCTTTCAAGAGATGGTGCCAGCCGGAGCGATCTTGAGCTGGAAGTAGGGCCTGGGCTAGAGTAGAAACTCCTCTAGGTCATCCTCGTAGGTCTTGATGAGGTTATTCCAAGGTTGGCCGACACCTCGGTTTCCATGAGTGGGGATCTAGTCTAGCAGCAATCTCGGGAACCTCTCGCTAGGCATTCGCGCTATATGACCATAGCACGACATCTGGGAGTGTCTGATGGTAATGGCTAGGCTACAGCAACCTGCCCTGTTTCTTACCTCACGGTTGGATACACGTTCTTCCCACCGAACCTTTAAGATTCTCCGCAGGCATAAGTGATGGGATGCATCAAGGCGCTGCTGCTGTCGTTGTTTCAAGGCCCAAGTAGCACAGCTATATAGAAGAATATGGCTGAGCTGTAAATAAGAAGTCTGTTTTTAAACATTTCTACCACATGTTTTGTATACCAGTAAGTGTTTGTGTTTTTTGGCTTTTCTCTTCAGGTCTGCCCCAGCTGCTGGAGCCCCTGCACCCGAGGGAGGGAATCAACCCCCTCCCAACCTCACCAGCAACCGCCGCCTGCAGCAGACACAGGCACAGGTGGATGAGGTGAGTACAGTGCAAACAGTGTGTGGTGTTGCATCAGTTCGCCTCCTGTGCAGACATTCATTTATCACTTAATAGTAACTCGAATGATTTCTTACACTGTCCTAAATATAAATCTTTTACTATCAGGAGTGTGTTTTACTCAGTTGACACAAAAATCAATAAACAGCCTTTAATCAGGAACCACATCTAGCCCCTCGTGTTTCATCCTGTCAAGCCCTCACACACCCTCTGCCGTTATGTCTCGATAGCCGATTACACAGCACTTGCTTCACGTGTCTTTCCCCAGGTGGTGGATATCATGCGTGTAAATGTGGATAAGGTTCTGGAGCGTGATCAGAAGCTGTCGGAGCTGGACGATCGGGCTGACGCCCTGCAGGCTGGAGCCTCTCAGTTTGAGACCAGCGCTGCGAAACTGAAGAATAAATACTGGTGGAAGAATGCCAAGGTGAGGACGTGCATCTCTTAAACAGTGGATGGGCGTGTGTGCGTGTCAGCTTTACAGATGAATAAAAAAATCTAGACTGACAGGAAATCTTCCAGTTTGATTTCTCTTACAGGTTTTACTTGCAGCCCTCTGTCCCATTTTGTAATTTTTACTTCTTTGCCTTGGAACAGGGCATACAGACACATTTTTAAAGAAGCTATTTGTAGTTTTTCTACTTTGAAATATTTTAAAATTACCTCTTATAAATTAGAGTGTTTAGGAAGAAGAGTTATGAAGTTATATCAGCGATGTGATGTATTGCGTTACAGGGATCTGTAGTGAATTTTCAGGCGTCCTGTAATACCACGGTTGCACCTGCAGGGTGAGTTGTGAGTGTCACAGGCCTCAGCAGCATTTAGATCAGGGGTGTCCAGTCATGTGCCATGGAGCACCAAGAGCCTGCAGGCTTTACCTCCAACCAGTGTCTTCAACAGCAGATTCCACTGAACTTCTTCCCACTGACTGCTGATCAGTGAAAACACCTGCTGAAGAGACTGGGGAGAAGAGAGAACCTGCAGGGTCTTGGCCCTCCATGGCACATGACTGGACACCCCTGGGTTAGAGTGCTCTTCCGGGGCAATGCGTATAGCTCCGTTAACTACGTCGTCGTGGGGCTCTGTGGTGGGACGGTGCCTCGGGGATTTTTGTCCTGCCGTTTCATGTTACACAGCATTCAAAAAGAAAAGCTGAGAAGGCATAAACATCTCAGACAGAGATCAAAAATTATGATGAGCGAGTGAAAATTTGTTAGGCGCTGCATTAACTACAACAACGCTGCCTTTGTTTTTCTTTTTTTTAAATTCAACATGTTTGTGGTCGTTACTTGCTTGTTTGTTTATAATAATTGAATGATATTGCCACATCTCTAATAGTTTCATTTTCTCTGTAAACTCTGTGATTACAGATGATGATTATCCTGGGTGTGATATGCGTGATTGTGCTCATCATCATTATTGGTAAGAAGATTTCTCGGCATTTCGAAACTTCTGTTTCAAGGGAAATTGCATTCGGCTGCTGGTTTTTGTTGCCTGTTGTGTCACTTGGCTGCGCTGTTAATCTCCATCTCTCTCCTCCTCTTCCCTTCTCTCCACAGTGTACTTCAGCACCTAAGAAGAGTTGCTCCTACCCCAGTCTGACCCCAACTTCCTTGCTACAAGAAAAAAAAAAGCTCCAAATTGATGACAAATTTAACCACAGATAAATAATAGTGTATCTATACCCCCCCCACCCCGCCCCCAATTAGCCTCGATATAACACCCCTAAACCCCTCCAGGGCCCCCCACCACCTCCACCGCCTCACCTCTGGACCCCTCCCCTCCTGTCAATATTTGTCCTGTCAGTGTGTGGCCCTGTCTCCTTTCTCGGTACTCTCGGCTTTTTTCTGACCTGCCATACTGGGAAAAACCAAACACTTGTGTAACGACGCAACAGCAGAAAAGGAAACAACGATTGGTGATAATTGTTACATAACTGATATATATATAGTTCTTTGTAGAGTTTTATTCTGATATATACTGTTTTGTAGGTGTGTGTGCGTGTGCGTGCGTGTGTATTTTGTACTTTTTATTTTTTGTATTGATTTTACGTACGCTTCAGCGGTAACAACTGCCTATTAATCTTAAAAGTGTGTATTTTTGCATGTTCTCATCACCTGTCCATCCCCTGCTTCTTTACTCTCCCCAGTTTTTCAGCGTTGTCTTTGCGCATCTGCGATTCGTTTTCCGTCCGTCTGGCTCACCGGTATCCACCCAAACAGTTCAAAATATGCCGGAGAAGTAAAAAATTGCGCTAAAACTGTGTGAAAATACTTAATTTGGAATTGGGAAAATCACCCCGATTACCTCAAGTTTGCAAATGTCCCCAACTTGACGAACTTCTTTTTGCTTTTCTACATGCGCTGATATTGAGAAAGCGTACAACTAATGCATGAATCGTGAGTCTAGAAACCATCCTACCCCCCCTTTTCATCTGACCATCCCATCGACTTCCATCTGTGGTCGTTTCAAACGGTCCCCTCCCGTCTTTCGGCATGCTTGGACAGCTCGATTTTCCTCTAATGATTTCAAAACTGCCATAGTAGAGTTGGACCAATGTCTGTAGGTGTTTCTTTTTTATTTCAATATTACGTAGTGTCTTATTTCGAAAACATTCCTTCATTGCAGTCTAGTGCAGATGCTCTTGCTGTAGCACATTTAAGTGTAAAAAAAAAGAGAGAACAATACATGGGGTGAAACTTGTGTGGATAGCATGTGGAAAGGCCGTGTGAATTATGACAGAGAAGTCCTTAATAGCTGTAAAAGTAAATTTTCTGGTAGACAGGATTGGACTTTCAGTCTGTCCAAATTGTTTTCATTTGGTAGTGTTATGTTTTCATACTGACTACAGTAGAGATTTGGTCACACCAAATTGTGGATATTGAGAACAAAAAAAAAAAGGCCAGGGTATAAAGGAGTGACAATGATAGATGCAAAAGTCTCCCTGGCTCATTTCTCTGTGTGGACACTGAAAAGCCTTAGTCTTCAGTCAAAAAAAAACAAAACAAAAAACCCTCACACTTCTAGCTGTGCCGAGGGAGGAATCTGCTTAAAATGCACAAGCTACCTTGTTTTTGATGGCGCTGTCTGAGTTGCCTATAGCCTGGCCAAAGGAGATCCTGGTGCAGCGAAACCTCTCCACACAAAGAGCACATTGAAGTCAAATGGAGACAGTTGAGCCTTGCAGATCCAGGGACGGGGGCTGATGAGGAGAATGTGAAATTCCTGGCTTTACTTCAGCAAAAATGAGACGCAATTATTCCAAAACAGAAACAGTAGCATTCCTAAGACAAGTGTTCTGCTAGCGCTGTGGTTTTGTCTCAGTGTGTCTCCCTCTAGTTAAGGCCTTTTTTTTTCTTTTTTAAATACAATGGATTCTGTTTTTTATTATAGTATATTTTTGTGTGAAACAGACAGGTCAAGAGGTGCCAAAGCATCTCTTTTCCTCTCGTCTGCCGTGTTTTTTGTAATTCAGCTCTGTGCGTTATACACTGCCAAGCATCAAGGGAGAAGCTTCTGTTCTTGTTGCAGTTCGTTCTTTCATTGGTGCCCTCACTGGTTTGGTCTTGAACTATTCTATTTACTACTGTGTATGCTGCCCTTCTGGCTGCACAGATGCACTTGATTTTCTTTTATTTCTTTTTAAACTAAGGCCTTTTACACATGAGCTGAAATTCATGGAAATTGCTCAGAACTGCCAAAATCATTCAGACGGATTTGAAACCGTTTTGATTACAACCACAGGGAGAGCTCACTTAGAGCTTTTCTGGTGGCTGTGGTCCGACAGATTTTGCTATTCAGTCAAGTGTGTTTTGAGCAGAATTGAGGGATAAAAAGTTTGATTTTTTTAACAAGACTAAATTGGATGAGTTAAGTTTCCTAATGGTGCAGTAGGAGCAGCAGTATTCCATGTGTGTAAAGCCTTAGCAGCCTTGCCTCTTTTAAATATGACTTTTTACCTTCCCCAACAGCTGAGTAGACCCCGCCCCCCCCGTCCTACAGTGTGTGTGTGTTTGCACATATGGTTCAGTGTGCGTTTGTGTTTGTGTGTTAGAATAGCTCTGTCTTGGGAATATCCCCCATTTATCCTGGCAGATTAGGCTGCTTAAACCTCGGCATGAGGCCACGTTGTTTCCTTGACCACGGGCAGAGAGGTCGGCTCTGTTAGAGCTAAAGACCCCCACCCTAACGAGCCCACCCCTTCTCCTCACCAACACGTTTTTTTCCTCCAAACAAAGTGAAATCAAGCTACAGAAGATTACCAAAGACCAGATTCCCACGCTTACGCTGCCATCAAAAACAAGAAATCCCTTATCTGAACAACCCGAGTCTGTTCTACACGGCTTACACCCTAGACCCTACCTAGAGGACCTTTTTAACTATCCCCATACTTTGTACGGTGGGTGAGTCCGGCTTGTGAGTGTTCCATCCTAAGATATGCAAGTTAAACAAAAATCTAAAGGACTGCATGCTTCAAATCTCAAATCTAATTCCCCTCCCCCATCAGGTGTAAAGAGCTTCTTTAATCCGTAACAAGTTTGTAGACACATGATCCTGTAACTAATTATAGCACAAGTCTTCTTTTTTCCCTGTGTGCTGCCAAGTTTGAAAACATATAAACTGACTCTAGATATTAGACATAACCGATAAAAATCAGCATTGTTTGGTGTTGTAATACAAGGGGTGTTTTGGGGATGAGGGGTCCTATATCCTCAGGTTCAAGGTATTAGCAGTTTACCAAAATATAGACGCAATTGGACTTTTCTTGCAATATAAAATTAACGTAGGGTTACATTTGTGGTCCTTTCAGCCATCTTACAGGAGTTAACCATACAGTGGACTGAAGTGCAATGACACTACTGATTGGGGTAGGACTTCTGTGTGAATCCGTCAGTCCAACTGTTTTCCTGTGAGAGCTCAACCAGTTCGGTTACAGATAGTGAACATGATGCAAGTGCTCTCTCTCTCTCTCTCTCTCTCTCTCTCTCTCTCTCTCTCTCTCTCTCTCTCTCTCTCTCTCTCTCTCTCTCTCTCTCTCTCTCTCTCTTTTTCCTGTTGCTTTAATGTCCTTATGAAAAGAAATGCGCATGGAGCTTAACACCATGCCACTTTCTTCCATTGTGATTCGTTGATTTGGGTGAGATGGGAACATGATTCAGTGGTGTATATTAGCCACATGAAGAGATGTTCACTGGTCTCAATGCAGCGTTCAGGTCATTTAGAGGCAATCTGAAACTTGATTTGCCAACGCGGGTGAAGGAGAGCGAGCAGACAAAAGAAGCTAGCAGGTCTGAAACCTTAAAGCATCCATGTTATCTGTAAATAATCAACCTCAACATTTCAGCCCTGAAGGGCGTGAACGCTGTGCCAGGAGGGAATCTTTTGAGTCTCTGAATGTTCTCTGGATGGTTATAAATGTACAATATTCTGGTCAATATATGTTAACATGTTTTATTTTCTTGAAGGAGATAGTGTTTTTATTTTGCATCTGTTTAGTAATAACTCCAGATGTCACTGAATTGTTTGTGTGTCAGCACCAATGGATAAAGGTAAAGAATCCGGGAAGTTTGTGGGATGAAAACAAAATGTATTTTTATCTTCAGTTGTCCTGAATGCTTAGAATGACTCTACAGTTTACATCAGATTTCTGTTTGTACAAGATATATATTTTTTTTTTGTTTAAGTCAGTTTATTTTTGAGGAATGACCTTTTTTCTCTCTTTGGAAGTGGAAACCTCTGGAAGGAAGGGCCACGTTGCCCCTGCTCTTCTGGTCCTTCAGGAGGGACAGGACTTGTGGCCCATGGGCAACTTGCCCAGTTTAACATTTTATTTTCTCTCTGTTTTTGTGTTTATTTAATGATAGATTTATTGTGCTGTCATTCAGTACGGGGTTAGAAACTAAGCAAGCTTGATTCAACGTAAAGGAAAGACTGAGTGAAAAACTGAAGTACATAAAATAATTGTAGTGTAAATCTATCAATGTCTTATTATATTGATGAACATCATGAAATATATGTATATTGGAAAAACATCTCTGACAGTGTCTTGTGTGTGTCTGCATGCTTCTTCTGTGTGCAGCAGTGGGAAGATGCTTTGACTGGTATTCAGGAGCCTGTGTGCATTCATTTAATAACGGCGCAAATAACAGCCTCTTCACCTAGCTGATCTTTATTATGTGTAAGTGAGTTCACAGTACATGGAGACCCAGAGATATGTTCGTTCATATTTATGCATTCAGTTCATTCATCCATCTGTTGGAGTGACAGATGGATTCAAGGTGGGGGTGGGATTACATCAGGGATCAGCTCTGAGCCCCTTCTTGTTCTAGTGATGCGTATGCTGACAGACAAGGTCAGGCAGGAGTCTCTGTGGATCATGATGTTTGCAGACAGCATTGTGATCTGGACTGAGAGTAGGGAGCAGGTGGAAGAGAACCTGGAGGGGTGCGAAGAGAAATGAAAGTTATTAGAAGCAAGATGGAATACGTGTATAAATGAGAGGGAGGCAGGTGTAACGTGAAGGATGCAAGGAGTAGTGTAGTGAAGGAAAATGAGTCTAAATACCTGGGGTCAACCATCCAATGCAATGGAAAATGCACAAGAGAGTGCAGGTAGGGTGGAGACGAGTGTCAGGGGTGATTTGTGACAGAAGGATAACAGCTAGAGTGAAAGGGAAGATTTACAAGATGGTAGCGAGACCTGCTATGATGTATGGTTTGGAGACAGTGGCACTGACAAAAAGACAAGGAGGCAGAGTTGAAGATGCGAAGATTCTCATTGGGAGTGACTAGGAGGGACAGGATTAGAAGTGAGTATATCAGAGGAACAGCTCAGGTTGAGCGGTTTGGAGACAAAGTAAGAGAAGCAAGGCTGAAATGGTTTGGACATGTGCAGAGGAGGGATAGTGGATATATTGGTAAATGGCATTCACTTATGTAGCACTTTTTCTCACCTCTAAATAACCAAAGCACTTTACAGATCCTGCTGTCCACACATTCACACACTGATGGTGGAGGAGCTGCCATGGACAGGCGCTGGCCTGACCCACCAAGAGCAATTGGGGGTTCAGTGTCTTGCTCAAGGACACTTTGTGACATGCAGACTGCAGACAGAGCGGGAATCAAACCCCTGACCTTCTGAGCAGTAGTCAGCCACACTACACCTGCGCCACAGCCGCCCTCCTCGTTGTCCTTATTGGACAAAGGATGTTGAAGATGGAGCTGCAGGGCAGGAGGAAAAGAGGAAGACCACAGGGAAGATTCATGGATGTAGTGAAAGAGGACATGGTGAAGGTTGGTGCTACAGAGTGGTGTTGCAAGGTGGAACCCACCGATGGTGAACGTCTTTGCTCGTTCCACTCTCAAATGCCGACTTTTCTCCTTTTTCGCATGGTTGCTGTTCCTTTTACAGTGCATAAAAGTCATGCACTGCTAACATACGACCGACGGACACTACTGAACGTCGCCGAGACGAGCAGTCACACGGAGTTTACTGGCTTCATTCCACCCGACCTGCAATGCATCGTATGTCCACGCAGTGATCAACACCACCCCCAGGAAGACCCTGAAGCACCGAGCCTGCGTGAGCTTGCTGACCCCAAGAAAGCGCGTTGAAGACGGTGGCAGAGAAGAGGCAAGAGAGGTGGGTAACATGCTAGGCTAAAGGCCCGCGCCAGTCGACCACCAATTCCCAGTCTCTTACTGGCGAATGTTCGGTCTTTGGAAAACAAGCCAGACAAACTAAGAGCGAGGATTGAAGACTAGCGGGAGGTAAGAGTGCTGCGCCCTAATTTTCTGAGACCTGGCTATCAGAAAGTATCCCGGAGGCCGCCATTCAACTACAGACTCACTCAACACATCGAGCAGACAGAACCGGAGCCTCTGGTAAGACGAAGGGAGGGGGAGTGTGTGTTTTTGTAAACAACTCGTGTGTTGAGACGTACAGACTGTTTACAAGCACTGTTCACCCGATGTGGAGTTTTTACTGTTGAAATGCCGTCCCTATTATCTACCAAGAGAATTTACCGCTGTGTTTTTAGCTGCCGTTTACATCCATCCACTAAGCAACTACACAGTAGTGCTAAGCAAACTCCATGAAGTCATCAGTGCAGTAGAGACGACCCATCCCGATGCTATTTTTATTGTTGCTGGTGACTTTAATCAGTGCAATTTATGGACTGTACTCCCCAAATATTACCAGCATGTGGACATTCCCACCCGCGATAAAAGTACATTGACTCATGTTTACTCCAATATAAGTGGTGTTTGCAGAGCGGCACCCTGCCCCCACTTCAGACAGTCAGATCACATCTCCCTGTTTATGCACCCAGCCTACCGACAAAAGCTGAAGCAAACAAACCCTGTTATTAAGAAAATTAACTGCTGGACTCCAGAGGCTGAGAGCACCCTGCAGGACTGTTTTGCCTGTACAGACTGGGATGTGTTTAAAGCTGCAGCCACCCGAGAGGACTCTTCTGTAAACATACAGGAATATGCTGAATATGTGACTGGGTACATCAGCACATGTGTTGATACCATTGTACCCACCACACAGGTCATAAAGTTCCCCAACCAGAAACCCTGGATCAACAGTCAGGTACAGTACATCAGATGCTGCATGCTCGCTGTCTTGCATTTAAAACAGGCAGTGAGGTTGAGTTCAAAGCTGCAAATTATGGACTGAGAAAGGCTATAACAACAGTCAAGAGGCAGTACAGAGAAAAGCTGGACAGCCTCTACTCCACTCATGACCTGGGGCACATGTGGCAAGGCCTGCAACACATCACAGACTACAAGAGGACCAAAAGCAGCACCACTAGCCCCACAGACAGCTTGCCGGATGATGTCAACATCTTTTACACCCGCTTTGAGACTGCCAGTTACAGGGCAGAGAAGAGACACACTCACGCACCCACGCTCCACTAAAGCCCCTTTTCCACTAGTACCCACTCAGCCCTACTCGCTTCGACTCTACTCGCTTTAAGTCTCACCAGGCCAGGTAAACAAAGCACTGAGGAATATTAACCCCTACAAGGCAGCAGGACCAGACAACATACCTGGGCGGGCCCTCAGAGCATGCACTGCCGAACTGACTGACATCCTCACATCAATCTTCAACCTCTCCCTCAACCAGAACATAGTCCCCTCCTGCTTCAAAACCACAACCATCATCCCTCTCCCGAAAAGGAGCCCGCCGACCTGTCTGAATGATTACAGACTGGTAGTACTCACTCCAATCATCATGAAGTGCTTCGAGAGAGTGGTGCTGCCCCTCATTCAGGACAGCATACCAGGCACTCTTGACCCCCTGCAGTACGCCTACCGACCCAACAGGTCCACCTCAGATGCCATTGCTGCAGCACTCCATTATTCTCTCTCCCACCTGGAAGATAAAGACTCCTATATTAGGATGCTCTTTGTCAACTACAGTGCCGCCTTCAACACGGTCATCCCCCACAAACTCACCGACAAAATGTCTTCATTTGGCCTGCACCCCACCCTCTGCAACTGGCTACTGGTCTTCCTACCTGGCAGGCCCCAGTCTGTCAGGATGGGTAACAGGACCTCAGCCAGCATCGTCATGAACACAGGTGTCCCACTGGGTTGTGTTCTCAGCCCCATCCTCTATAGCCTCTTCACCATGACTGTGTTGCCTCCCACAAGGACAATATCATCCTAAAGTTTGCAGATGACACAGCAGTGGTAGGACGCATCACTGGTGATGACAAAGTATCCTACAGGAAGGAGGTGGCTAGCCTGGTGTCATGGTGTGAGGACAACAACCTCACCCTCAACACGGATAAGACAAAGGAGATGATAGTGGACATGAGGAAAGGGAGGAGGAGACCCCAACAGCCACTGTTCATCCAGAAGCTTGAGGTGGAGAGGGTGAGCAGCTTTAAATACCTGGGCATCCACATCAGCGAGGACCTTAAGTAGATACACAACACCACAGAGCTGGTTAAGAGAGCTCAAGAGCGGCTGTACCTCCTGAGGAGGCTGAAGAAGTTCGGCATGTCCTCCAGGATCCTCAACAATTTCTACAGCTGTGTCATCGAGAGTATCCTGACCAACTGCATCACTGTGTGGTACGGCAGCACCACTTCCCTAGACCACAAATGCCTGCAGAGAGTGGTAGAGACAGTGGAGAAGATCATCAGGACTCCACTCCCCTCTCTGCAGACCACTGCAGAGTCCAAAGGAGAGCTGACGCCATCCTCCGGGACCCCCTCCATCCCCAACACAGACTGTTCACACTTCTACCCTCAGGCCAGAGGTACAGAAGTGTGAAATGCAGGTCAACCAGACTGAAAAACTCCTTCTTTCCCACTGCCATCAGACTCCTGAACAAATAACAACTCCAAAAGACTCCGCAACACAGCTTTGCATATAGGAACTCACACACCGGCTGCTAAATTTGCACATTGCTCAAATGTACAGTGTATATAGTCTCACCCATCTGATGTCCATATCACCTCTGCTGCTAATTATCATCTCTGCTGCTATTTATCTTGTACAGTCTACTGGTACTACCGTTACAGAGAAATTAGCACGGGGTGCTAATTTGTAATTTATGATTATATACTGCTCGCTGCACAATGCTTATTTGCACACTACATAGGTTTATGCCATCTCAGGTTTACATCATCTCTGATATCAATATACCACTACCACTATAGTCATCCAGTGAATTTTCAATTTAATTTCTCTTGCTTGACTGCATCAACTACTTTAGCTGTCCAAATTGCCTAATGTTTGTTATTAGTAGTTATTAGTATTAAGTATCAAGGCATGCTTAGGAGTCCTAATTGCCTAACTGTGTGTTGGTGTGTGTGTGTTATTAGCATCCATTAGTATTAGGATTGAGTTATTGTGTTAATGTGTTATTACCTTATTAGTATCATTGTGTACCTATTACCTTGGCATTCGTTTGGAGAGCAAAGTAAGAATTTCATTGCTCAGGAAATGTAGCATTTCTTAACTGTGCACATGATCATAAAGCCTTTGAATCGGAGACCTCTGGTGGTTCCGGAACATCTCCGGTGGCCCTGGGAGGAAGCTCAGAAGAAACACAAAGAGGAACTGGGTCAGGTCGCCGGCAGCGGCAGAGCCCGGCAAGGCGAGCTCAGGTGCAGTGGACAGCTGCACCTGGCTCTCCTCACCAAGAGCAAGGCAAGACTGCTCTAATATGGGAAGGAGAAAGACAAAAGAGAGCACTTGCCTGAGCTCAAGCTCCACCACCATCCAGGACTCTGACGATCGAGGCGATGTACTCTCAGGCTCAGCCCTCTGGAGGTTCTGCTCAGGAACAGACACTGCTGTGGAAGCCTCTGCAGCAGATGTGATGGTCATTGCAGTCTCAGGATGCCCAGGCAAAGAGAACCAAGCAGGAGGCTCATCGGCTGGGGGTCGGCTCCATGCTGACACTGGAGGTGAAGCTTCCAGGGCCACCAGTTCACCCCTCATCTGGCGGCTCGGTTCAGGGACCGGCGGGCACTCAGAAACAGATGGAGGGAATACGGAGAAAGCGGGTAAACAGTAAGTCACTGCAGCTGATAGTGAGGACTCAGGAGACTGCATATCTTGAGCCTCTCTACCGGGAAGCAGACAAGGCATATCATCATAATTAGAGATAGGATGAAATGAAACTTGGCTGTCTCCCCGGAGTTTGCTGTTGTCCGCTGTAGCAGGTGTTGCATCATCCCCCTCCATGGCTATGACGAGCATAGGCCCCCCTGAGGATTGTTGTGGAGCCACTTCGGCATTCATGGAGATGGAAGTCGCCGGGGAACAAAAAGAAGACCTCTTGGCAGCAGGAGAGGGTGCCAAAATGGAGCAGGGAACAGCAGCTGCAGACCCGGAGGAAGCTGGGAATTCAGCCAGAGAAGAAGGGGAGGAAAGCCGCACTGCTGAGGAAGGCTTCCGTGTCGCCATCGGGAGAATGGCTGCCAAGGAGGCAGGAGGATTCCTCTGGCGGTCAGTGGTGAGATGATGCTGCTGTGGTGAAGCGGGAGAGGTGAAGAGCTTCTGCCGAGGTGAGTGCCTCCGCGATGGCTTCGGTACAGCGGGAGATGCCCCTTTCATCAGTCCAGGGAAGGAGTGCTGAAGCGTGGAGACTCTGGACAGGAGCTCCGCATATTGGGGATATCTCCAGAGCCCAGGGTGTGCCTCGAAAATTATCACCACTCCATGCAAACTCTCCAAGGTCTGCTTGGGACCGCGGGCGGCGAGCACTTCATCCACGAATCCCGAACAAACATCGCCCCCACTCCTCTTCCACACTGAGAGTCCCTGCTGCTGTTCCTCCTCTGCTTTGATGAGGTCAGCGTGCCCGGGACATGATGTGCTCCAGAACCACAGGTGGGTGAAAAACACAAAAGTGAAAAAATGCCAAACTCACAGCAGCTGGGTTGAAACCTGGTGGCCGTCTACTGTCATATATGTGCCTCTCCTCAGCGCACAGAGGGAAAAAACAACCCAGTCGCTGAACTGTGAGCTTGTGAGTTCATTACAGAAAAAGCAACAAAAATGCACAAAGTGAACAAACGGTGGAATAATGAGAAGGCAACTTACAATTGAGGCACACCAGAGCGAGATGGCTCTGACGGAGGCAAGGGAGAACAGTCCTTACAACAATGATGATGATGATGAGACTGCGACAAAGAACATGGGAAACAATCTACTGTAAATAGGGATCCAACTGATTAATAATGAGGGACAGACGTGGGCTGACCTGAGTAAGGGAAGACAGAAATGACAAACAATTGAGAACAGCTGGTAATAATAATGAGGAACAGTGGCTGCCGGTAAAAGAGGTGAGGGAGGGGCAGCTGGCAGTTTGACAAGCGGCAGGGCACGCCCACATGAGCCTGACAACCCTGACCGCTGTCAAAAGGGAAAAGGGAACACAGGAAAAAACAAAAATAAAATGACATCCAAAATAATACAAATTAACACCTGCAGAAATCAAACACAACAGAAAAATGGCAACAGGACCTAAATATCGGGAACAGATACAAATCAATTTAAAGATAACAGAGGGCAGTAAGGAACACACAAGACATAACAGCATGGTAGACCAATAAGAATAAACAGGGAAGTCATGAAGCTGAGTTTGGGGGAAATCCTAAACTCAATACATGACAAGTACTAATACTAATGAATACTAATATCACACATTAGACAATTTGGACAGTTAAAGCAGTCAACTAGAGGAAACAAGAAGGATGAAATTGAAATTCCCTGGATGACTATAGTGGACTATAGTGGTATATTGATATCAGAGATGATATGAACCTGAGATGGCATAAGCCTGTGTACAGTGTGCAAATGAGCAGTATACAAATTACAAATTAGCGCCAAGTGTGCAAATTTCTCTGTAACGATAATACCAGTACATTACATGATACCTGATAATTAGCAGCAGAGATGATATGGACATCAGACGGTGTGAGACTTTGTACGCTGTACCGCAAATGGGCAATGTGCAAATTTAGCAACTGGTGTGTGAGTTCCTATTTGCAAAACTGTGTTGCAGAGTTTGGGAGTTTGTTATTTGTCCAGGAGTCTGATGGCAGTGGGAAAGAAGGGAGTTTTTCAGTCTG
Organism: Pholidichthys leucotaenia; assembly: GCA_020510985.1. Classification (NCBI taxonomy): domain Eukaryota; kingdom Metazoa; phylum Chordata; class Actinopteri; order Cichliformes; family Pholidichthyidae; genus Pholidichthys; species Pholidichthys leucotaenia. The sequence goes on from CM035844.1 coordinate 21,933,169, forward strand.
GCTGTCCTGCATTTCACACTTCTGTACCTCCGGTCTGAGGGTAGAAGTGTGAACATTCTGTGCTGGGGGTGGGTGGGGTCCCGGAGGATGGAGTCAGCTCTCCTTTGGACTCTGCGGTGGTAGATGCTCTGCAAAGAGGGGAGTGGAGTCCTGATGATCTTCTCTGCTGTCTTCACCACTCTCTGCAGGCATTTGCAGTCCAGGGCAGTAGTGCTGCCGTACCATGCAGTGATGCAGTTGGTCAGGATGCTCTCGATGATGTAGCTGTAGAAATTGTTGAGGATCCTGGGGGACATGTCAAACTTCTTCAGCCTCCTCAGAAAGTACAGCCGCTGTTGAGCTCTCTTAACCAGCTCTGTGGTGTTGTGTGTCGATGTAAGGTCCTCGCTGATGTGGATGCCCAGGTATTAAAAGCTGCTCACCCTCTCCACCTTAAGCAACAGTGGCCGATGGAGTCTCCTCCTCCCCTTCCTCATGTCCACCATCATCTCCTTTGTCTTGTCCGTGTTGAGGGTGAGGTTGTTGTCCTCACACCATGACACCAGGCTAGCCACCTCCCTCCTGTAGGATGCTTCGTCATCACCAGTGATGTGTCCTATCACTGCTGTGTCATCCGCAAACTTTAGGATGATATTGTCCTTGTGGGAGGCAACAGAGTCATGGGTGAAGAGGCTGCGGAGGATGGGGCTGCGAACACAACCCTGTGGGACACCTGTGTTCATGATGATGCTGGCTGAGGTCCTGTTACCCATCCTGACAGACTGGGGCCTGCCGGTCAGAAAGTCCAGTAGCCAGTCACAGAGGGTGGGGTGCAGTCCAAGTGAAGACAGTTTGTCAGTGATTTTGTGGGGGATAACCGTGTTGAAGCAGAGCTGTTGTCGACAAAGAGCATCCTAATGTAGGAGTCTTTATCTTCCAGATGGAAGAGAGAAAAATGGAGTGCTGCAGCAATGGCATCTGAGGTGGACCTGTTGGGCCGATAGGCATACTGCAGGGGGTCCAGGGTATCCGGTATGCTGTCCTGAATGAGGGGCAGTACCACTCTCTCGAAGCACTTCATGATGATTGGAGTGAGTGCTATCGGTCTGTAATCGTTCAGACAGGTCGGCGGGCTCCTTTTGGGGAGGGGGATGATGGTTGTGGTTTTGAAGCAGGAAGGGACTATGTTCTGGTTGAGGGAGAGGTTGAAGAATGATGTGAGGGTGTCAGTCAGTTCAACAGTGCATGCTCTGAGGGCCCGCCCAGGTATGTTGTCTGGTCCTGCTGCCTTGCGGGGGTTGATATTCCTCAGTGCTTTGTTTACCTGGCCTGGTGATACTTTTAGTGGATGGGAAGGGTGCGTGAGTGTGTGTCTCCTCTCTGCACTGTAGCTGGTGGTCTCAAAGCAGGTGTAAAAGACGTTGAGATCGTCCGACAGGCTGTCTGTGGAGCTAGTGGTGCTGCTGTTGGTTCTCTTGTAGTCTGATGTTTTGCAGACCTTGCCACATGCGCCTCGGGTCATGAGTGGAGTAGAGGCTGTCCAGCCTTTCCCTGTACTGCCTCTTGGCTGTTGTTATAGCCTTTCTCAGTCCATACTTTGCAGCTTTGTACTTGCCCTCATTGCCTGATTTAAATGCAAGAGAGCGAGCACGCAGCATCTGATGTACCTGACTGTTGATCCAGGGCTTCTGGTTGGGGAACTTCCTGACTTGTATGGTGGGTATGATGGTATCAACTCACGTGCTGATGTACCCAGTCACATATTCAGCATATTCCTGTATGTTTACAGAAGAGTCCTCTCGGGTGGCTGCAGCTTTAAACACATCCCAGTCTGTACAAGAAAAACAGTCTTGCAGGGTGCTCTCAGCCTCTGGAGTCCAGTGTTTAATTTGCTTAATAACAGGGTTTGTTTGTTTCAGCTTTTGTCTGCAGGCTGGGTACATAAACAGGGAGATGTGATCTGACTGTCCGAAGTGGGGACAGGGTGCGGCTCTGTACGCATCACGTATGTTGGAGTAAACATGATCTAGTGTGTTTTTATCGCGGGTGGGAATGTCCACATGCTGGTAATATTTGGGGAGTACAGTCCATCAATTGCACTGCTTAAAGTCACCTGCAACAATAAAAACAGCATCGGGGTGGGTCGTCTCTACTGCGCTGATGACATCATGGAGTTTGCATAGCGCTACTGTGTAGTTGCTTTGTGGGCAAATGTAAACAGTGGCCAAAAACACAGCAGTAAATTCCGTCGGTAGATAATAGGGACGGCATTTCAGCAGTAAAAACTCCACATCAGGCGAACAGTGCTTGTATACAGTCTGTACATCTCCACAACACGAGTTGTTTATAAACACACACACACCCTCACCTCGTCTTACCCGAAGCTCAAGTTCTGTCTGCCTGGTGTGTTGAGTGTGTCTGCAGCTGAATGGCGCACTCTGGGACTCTGTCCGAGAGCCAGGTCTCACAGAAAATTAGGGCACAGCACTCTCTTATCTCCCGCTGGTCTTCAATCCTTACTCTTAGTTTGTCTAGCTTGTTTTCCAAAGACCATACGTTAGCCAGCAAGAGGCTGGGCAATGGCGGTTGGCTGGTATGAGTCTTGAGCCTAGCATGTAGCCCTCTATTACCTCATCTCCGGTGCCGCCTCCGATGCGTTCTCTTGGGGTCAGCGTGCTAACGTGGGCTTGGGGCTTCGAGGCCTTCCTGAGGGTGGTGCTGATCGGTGTGTGAACGCACAATGCATTGCAGATCGGGTGGTATGAAGCCAGTAAATTCTGTATGACTGCTTGTCTTGGCGATGTCCAGTAGTGTCCGTCGGTCATATGTTAGCAGCACATGACCTTTATGCACTGTAGAAAGAGCAGCAAACATGCAAAAAAGGAGAAAAAGTCGGCATTTGTGAATGGAAAGAGGAAAGACATCTGCCTCGACGGGCGCCATCTTGCAGTCCTCTCTCTCTCTCTCTATATATATATATATATATATATACAGTATATACAGTATATATACAGTGGGGCAAAAAAGTATTTAGTCAGCCACCAATTGTGCATGTTCTCCCACTTAAAAGATGAGAGAGGTCTCCAATTTTCATCATAGGTATACCTCAACTATGAGAGACAAAATGAGAAAAAAAAAATCCAGAAAATCGCATTGTCTGATTTTTAAAGAATTTATTTGCAAATTATGGTGGAAAATAAGTATTTGGTCAATAACAAAAGTTCATCTCAATACTTTGTTATATACCCTTTGTTGGCAATGACAGAGGTCAAACGTTTTCTGTAAGTCTTCACAAGGTTTTCACACACTGTTGCTGGTATTTTGGCCCATTCCTCCATACAGATCTCCTCTAGAGCAGTGATGTTTTGGAGCTGTCGCTGGGCAACACGGACTTTCAACTTCCTCCAAAGATTTTCTATGGGGTTGAGATCTGGAGACTGGCTAGGCCACTCCAGGACCTTGAAATGCTTCTTACAAAGCCACTCCTTTGTTGCCTGGGCGGTGTGTTTTGGATCACTGTCATGCTGAAAGATCCAGCCACGTTTCATCTTTAATGCCCTTGCTGATGGAGGGAGGTTTTCACTCAAAATCTCTCGATACATGGCCCCATTCATTCTTTCCTTTACACGGATCAGTCGTCCTGGTCCCTTTGCAGAAAAACAGCCCCAAAGCATGATGTTTCCACCCCCATGCTTCACAGTAGGTATGGTGTTCTTTGGATGCAAATCAGCATTCTTTCTCCTCCAAACACGACAAGTTGAGTTTTTACCAGAAAGTTCTATTGTGGTTTCATTTGACCATATGACATTTTCCCAATCCTCTTCTGGATCATCCAAATGTTCTCTAGCAAACTTCAGACGGGCCTGGACATGTACTGGCTTAAGCAGGGGGACACGTCTGGCACTGCGGGATTTGAGTCCCTGGCGGCGTAGTGTGTTACTGATGGTAGCCTTTGTTACTTTGGTCCCAGCTCTCTGTAGGTCATTCACTAGGTCCCCCCATGTGATTCTGGGATTTTTGCTCACCGATCTCGTGATCATTTTGACCCCACAGGATGAGATCTTGCGTGGAGCCCAGATCGAGGGAGATTATCAGTGGTCTTGTCTGTCTTCCATTTTCTAATAATTGCTCCCACAGTTGATTTCTTCACACCAAGCTGCTTACCTATTGCAGATTCAGTCTTCCCAGCCTGGTGCAGGTCTACAATATTGTTTCTGGTGTCCTTTGATAGCTCTTTGGTCTTGGCCATAGTGGAGTTTGGAGTCTGACTGTTTGAGGTTGTGGACAGGTGCCTTTTATACTGATAACAAGTTCAAACAGGTGCCATTAATACAGGTAACGAGTGAAGGACAGAGGAGCCTCTTAAAGAAGAAGTTACAGGTCTGTGAGAGCCAGAAATCTTGCTTGTTTGTAGGTGACCAAATACTTATTTTCCACCATGATTTGCAAATAAATTGTTTAAAAATCCTTCAATGTGATTTTCTGGATTTTTTTTCTCATTTTGTCTCTCATAGTTGAGGTATACCTATGATGAAAATTGGAGGCTTCTCTCATCTTTAAAGTGGGAGAACGTGCACAATTGGTGGCTGACTAAATACTTTTTTGCCCCACTGTATATACGTATATATATATATATTCAGACTCACAAGTCCAATTCAAAACAAACATATTTAAAAGAAAGCTAAAGAAGGAAAAAAAACATAAAATTCACAATCAAAGCAAGCAGGTGTACCAGTGCCTCCACAACAGGAATTGATAACACACGGGACTAAATCTTAATCCTGTTAAAGATAAAAGCATTTCATTTTCAGATTCATTAAGCCTACAAATACATTTAAACATGAGGTTCCTTAAAATGGCTCCAAAAGTTCTAAATCCCGCAGCCACAAGAGCTCACCTGCACTAGACCATCTCGGCCTCTTCAGTAGCAGTCTAAGGGCATCATTATAGGCAACCTGAAGTCTCCTCAAACTCCCTGCATTATAATTAGTCCACAAATGTGTAGTATGCTGCAATGATTACAGTTGTGCTCTGAAAAGAGACAACCTCACGTGAGCATGCACTAAACCTCCGACACAGAATGTTAGCCTGTGTATACAACACACAACACTGCAGGTATCTTCATCATCAGTCATTTGGTCAATGATGATATCTGGACATTTGAGAAGACACCAACTGATGCAGACATTTCTGCATTCAGTGAGAATTTCCACACACCAAATGTCTACTAAAACTATTCCAAGATGATTCCACTTAATGCAGTATACTTCTAAAACTTTGTCCCATCATTACATTTGCAAACACATGGAGGCGGTATAGTTTCTCTTGTCACCTCTCTCACACAATGGGAATGTAAATTATGCGTTCTAATTTTAGTCCTTTTTGGTTATCACTTGCTGATAAGTGAAAACACCTGCTGAAGAGACTGGGTAGAAGAGAAAACCTGCAGGGTCTTGGCCCTCCATGGCACATGATTGGACACCCCAGCTTAAGCAATATTACAGGAGAGGGAGCATGGTATCAATAAATAATATAGCACTGAGGTATCCACACGTTGGACTGAAGCCATAATAACAATGCTATATTCATGACAATACACAACTGTGAGTGTAATATTGCTTTTATACAACTGGTCCACAAATGCAGTTTACAAGTGGTTCCCAGCTGCTACACATGGATGTTGCTAACACAAACAATGAGTGCGATGTAGAACATAATAACTTTGTCTGTAAAAAGACTATTTTACACATGCACAATGGAATTTGTGTTTTACTTACGCTGTAATGGACCTGTGCAATGGACATTGTGTTGTGCAAAGTCTTTACATAAGTTCATTCATATTCATTTGAGCCCATGCAATGTTACTAGGAATGAGTCAACGTTTATAACGAGAATAAATAACAGCTAGAAGCTAACTAAGCTAATATCAATAACGGTAATAGTAACATCAATAACCAAGAAATTCTGCATACACAAAGTAAGAAGTCAGGTAACAACTGGGGGTCGGACATATGTTTCAGTGACTTTCATAGGTCTGTTACAGCTTGTGCAGTGATATTTGGAATGGAAGAGATATGCTGGGTGGTGAACTGTTAAACAGCACAGTATGGTTACAAAACCCATCAAAATGTGAAGTATGAACTTTATAAAGAAAAAAATGAGCTGCCTGTACACTACTTTCAGTATGTACAATAAGTGAAAGTGATACAATTGATTTATTGACGCGAAAGCACCAGGTAATGGGCAAATATAATGGAAGCGGAACCAGTGCTGCTCGGGGTCTGGAAGGCAAAAGTACGTCACTCCACATTGTGCAAGAGGTCCATGGCAGTGAATGGCAAGAAATTATCTTTTGATCCCAACTGAATTTTGCAACGAGTAACACACATGATGTCTGTCAGTTTAAAAGATAATTTTCCACCTAAATAACGGTGTAAGTTGTATCCACCTTATGCCTGAGGGCGCTGCTGTAGGGATAATTATGGGGGAAACTTCCAGATTCGGCTGAAGTCGTGTTAAATCAGTCAGCAAGAGTGGAGTAGTGGGGCATTTAAAATAGCATTTTTAAAAGTTTTTCAAATTCATTTTAATGTATAGTCCACATACGTGTTTTGCACTCAAGTGGCAGCTAATTTCAGCACTTGTAGTTTTTGTATTTTTTGAATGTTTTGGCGTAGTTCTGGTACTTGTTGCTGGTGTTTGTGGTTGTGCCATAGACTGGATAAATGGAGACTTCTCACCGGCAATGCATAGATCATGCACTAAAAACTAAAAAGGACTGTTGGTGTGATCGCTGGTACAGATGTAAGAGAGCCAGGTATGTTTTCACTTGTATGAATGTCACAGATCTGATGTTTATGCGTTATATATGTCACCAGATGCAAGGCTGCATGAAGTAAAATGATAAATAAAAAATAGTAACAGTTTGCCTCATAAGGCTTAACGATTTAAGAAAGATACCAAATAGTTTTGTTTTTTTTTTCGGGGGGGGGGGTGCATTCGTTGCACTGCCTTGGAATGATATGGACTAGCTGTTACATATGTAAATAGTTGGTATTAGTAAGATGGCGGCTGGGTTGGCCGGGGAATGGTCAGGGGTGGCGGACTGCCATTTCCAGTAGTGATGCCACCCAGGGTAAAAAGGGCTAGGGCGGAAGGGGTTCGTCCTCTTTTGCCGTAGACGTCCTGGCCTGCTGGAGAGCACCGAAAGTCCATATGGTATTGTAAATAGTTCTGCTAATAAAGCTCCATTAACAGTACCCTCGCTCTGCTCATTATTGACCCAATTATGGACACAACGTTTGGCGACAAGGTAAAAGCGGTTATGGAAAGGTCAGTTGCCAATTCTCGGCCGTTTTTGGAAGCACCAGGCGAGCCGCCCGTGCCTTGGTCTCGGTGGTTCACCGCATTTACCAACTACGTATATGGTGGCTTTGAACCTTGGCAAGCTCGAGAAGCTCCGCGTGAGGGCAGTTTTGATCCATAATTTGGGCATGAAGGGGCAGAGGATTCTGGAGAACTTGGGAGGAGCTGATAGCTTCGACAAGGTCGTGGAGCTAATGGCGTGCAATTTTCGCGCTCCTGAAAGCATCACCGTCCGATGCATTCAATTTTCATAGCACCGCCAGTGGACGGGAGAGTCCGTGAGAAGATTTATGGTGGACCTCTGTGAGCTGGCAAGGGAATGAAAGTTTGGGAGCCTGGAGGATGAAATGATCCGTGACCAACTAGCAGGACATGTTTGGTGTCCTGCAGCTCAGTTAGCCCACCCAGGTGAGCTGACGTTGACCTCCGCTATAGAGCTAGCTCAGCAGTTTGAGGCAGCTCAGACAATAGCGAGAGGCCTCAGTGAGAAAGCCATTCCAACCCAGGATGAGCCTCGCTTACAGGCGCTGAATTTGGACCCTGAGGATGAGGAAAACGGGTATGACAAATACGCCTCCATGGTGAAGATTAGGGCCGCCCCAGGAACGCCTAAATGTTACACCTGCGGGTCCCCTAAACACCGCTATAAGTCCAGGGAATGTCTGGCAAAGGGCAAGCGTTGTGGGAGGTGTGGCTTACTGAACCACTTTGCCAGGACTTGTAAGAATTTTGAGCGGAGGGATCGACAGCGTGAGGCGGATCCCTCACCGAAGACTCTGACGATAGTTCATACGGTTTCCCCGGAGACAAATGGACACATCAGGTGTGTTGTGTCGCTGGATGGCGTCGAGGTGCCACTATTGGTTGACACCGGAGTGGTAATCTCCGTTTTGAACCTAGCAACAGTGAAGAGTCTGCTTCCCCACTGCCATATCCATAAAGAGACTGCACCATATTATGGCTACGGAATGAACAGGTTGGCCGTCTTAGGATTTTTGGAGTTGGAGGTGAGGTACTGATCTGTGACGATGCCGGATGTTCAAATTATTGTCACCGCTGCTGGAGCCAACATTATGGGGTGCAATATGTTTTATGGGCTGGGCTTTTCTATTGCCAACAACACCGGAGAGGAATGGTCGGGCTACGGGTTGTGGAGCCGACCTGTTCCATGTGTGGAAGATGAAGAAATGTGGGATCCTGATTGGTCCGGTGTTACTGGAGGAGCGCACGCCCATCGCCACACGACATCTACTTGGGATGGACCCGATGCCAGAGTCCAAGTTGCCCTTGGTGTGGGAGCTGGACGGCACGGTGGGACACCCGGGGTGACCAGTAAGTCGAGCGCAGTATTAAAGTGCTCCAAGAGACAACCTTCTAAGAGGACTTCGAACTGGACCCGCACGACGACCGGTTCAGAGGAGGAGGCTCGCTTACACCATAGTGGCCCGAGGAAGCATGACAGAGCTCCCCTGAAGATTGGTGGTAGAGCTCGCCCAAGGGTTGAAACTTGGCTGAGAGGGACGCACAGAACACGTGAACGATGCGAGGACCAGGGGCAGCTCCAGGTGGTGGCTGCCTGGGCTGACGGGTTTCTGAGCCTGTCAGATGAGACGTGGGGGCACCCCAACAAACTGCGTCACATAGTGGAGAAGAGAAGACAGCGCAGTTCAACCCCAGACACCAGGAAGAGAAGGTGCTTTGGATGGGAACCATGGGATGGCAATCCAGGGGGAGGAACTCCATAGGATGTGTTAAATGACTGGGGGTATGTTTGGTTTGTGTTTAAGTTTGTGCCCTGTGTCGTTGTGTACATAGTTTATAGCCTTATTGGAGTGTGTCCTGATTATTTGAAGTAACAGTAAACGTAAAAGAAACATATTATTAGTTGATTGTTGATTATATTATGGAAATTGTGTAATTGGTCTATATGTATATAAAAAAGAAGAGAAAAGGCATATTCGAAGAGAGTCACTGGTTGTTTAATTTACGTGAATATTGAAAAGAAAAATAAAATACTGACTTGTTTGAGTTGGATAAGTGAGTGTTTTGTCATGGCCGCCAATCACGGCACCTGTGCACTCACCTGCCTGTCATCTCCTGCGGCCCTATTTATTCCCATCAGGACCAGTGCTGGGCGCGGAGTCGTCTGATTCTCTCCTGTGAATCACGCCACACCCTGCCTCCGTGCTTCCCTGCACTGAACTCTCCAGCCTTCGGCTTCCAAGCCCCGCTGAACGACGTCTGGGTCGGTTCCGCCCGGACCAGTGATCAAGAAAGTATTATTGCTCCGAAACCTGTCCATTCCCTGTGCACAGGTGGAGCCCGCAACGGCGGACCTCCATCTCCCTCCAGGCGGCGGACCCTTATTCCACCTCCAGCTAACCTGCCCGCAGACACTGTCTCCCTGGCTGCAGCTTCGGCGCCACCTGAAGAACTCCAACATCCGTTGACAGTAAGCATAGTAACATCTAACGTGCTGCATAGGGTGAACTGTAAGCTAACGGCCCTTGTCTCTTTCCAGGGTTGCCAGTCTGTACGGTGCTCTGCCGGCCCAGCTGGAGTACACGGATTGCACTACACAACGTTACACCATATAACCGCACTCACGGACCCAATCACTCACGTTAACAAATAAAAGTGCGTTAATTGTGTTAATCCTGAGTCGTGTCTGTTCTGTGGGTCACCTGAACCATGCCATGTTTAAATTGAGGATGTGAAGAAATGGTGCATTTTATCGCTCATGTGCGAGCTGCCCAGCACTGTTGTTACTGTGATGTGCCCAAGTGTGGAGGTGGGTGTGTTGGAGTGGGGGCCGCCAATGGGGGGTTAAGGTTGTCTTGTATTTGCATTGTTTAATGTGTGCTGTCTATGTGTTATGATTGTTCAGGGGATTAATTTCGTTAGTAACACGGCTTATTTTATTTTGGACTGCTAGGGACAAGGCGGCAGAATAATCAGCCTGGCAGTGTAGGGGGCGCTGGTAGTCGACCCAGCCTCCCAGCCTTGGTTGTGCGAATGGATAGGTTGTCTATTTCTTTTTGTACATATGTTTTGTGATTAGGGTATGAGTCGGGTGATAATGTAAATAGGTAGTATTAGAAAGATGGCGGCTGGGTTGGCCGGGGAATGGTCAGGGGTGGCGGACTGCCGTTTCCGGTAGTGACGCCACCCAGGGTATAAAGGGCTAAGGCGGAAGGGGTTCGTCCTCTTTTGCTGTAGACGCCCTGGCCTGCTGGAGAGCGCTGAAAGTCCGTGTGGTATTGTAAATAGTTCTGTTAATAAAGCTCCGTTAACAGTACCCTCGTTCTGCTCGTTATTGACCCAGTTATGGACACAACACTAGCAGCTTCAGCATGCATTAACTTCTAAATTATCATATATACTGTAGATCAATAAAATTTTGAACAATTGTCAGAAAATGTCTGTACGTGTTAAGTTAAATAACAAGCATTCACGTCATGACAGCAGCATGAGCATTTTAATTTCGGGATAAAACAATAAAACAAACAGCTGCAGCTGTCTGTTTTACCCCGACATTAAAACACCCATGCATAGTGTTGTGGTTTTTTTGTGGCTCTGACTAGATTCTACGTCTGCTCTGAGGTAAATTTGATTATGTCCAACATCTTTTAACAAAATGCATCTCACTTTATTGCGGTGGAGACATTGATATATCTCAGAACGTTTATTAGTTTACAGCGTTAGCAACTTAGCAGCAGCACTAACAAACGGAGTTACTGTCTTCAGGGCCACTTTTTAAGGTCATCTTCCCATCCCTCCATAGTCGTGGGAAGTGGTATGATGGTGCAAAAGGCCATGTTCCCACATTTTTGATGCCAAAGTCATTGTTTTTTAACAAGGAAAAGTGTCTCGTTTCAGTGACAACCACACGTTCTAAACTAGTACTGGAAGTTGTGCTCATAATTCACGCAAGGCATCATGGGGGCTAGGAATAAGGTGGATAAGGTAGTGAAAATATGTAAATTGAAAGACTACAAACACAGACTCATGTAACTTATGTCATCCTTTTCAAGAGCACCCGGGGCAAAGTAACTACAGTGGTGTGAAAAAGTGTTTGCCCCCTTCCAGATTTCTCATTTTTTTGTATGTTTGTAACACTTAAATGTTTCAGATCATCAAACGAATTTAATTAAATATTAGACAAAGATAACACAAGTAAACACAAAATGCAGTTTTTAAATGAAGGTGTTTATTATTAAGGGGGAAAAAATCCAAACCTACATGGCCCTGTGTGAAAAAGTGATTACCCCCTAAACCTAATAACTGGTTGGGCCACCCTTAGCAGCAACAACTGCAATCAAGTGTTTGCGATAACTGGCAGTGAGTCTTTTACAGCACTGTGGAGGAATTTTGGCCCACTCATCTTTGCAGAATTGTTGTAATTCAGCCACATTGGAGGGTTTTTGACCATGAACCGCCTTTTTAAGGCCATGCCACAGTATCTCAATCGGATTCAGGTCAGGACTTTGACTAGGCCACTCCAACGTCTTCATTTTGTTTTTCTTAAGCCATTCAGAGATGGACTTGCTGGCGTGTTTTGTGTTCCTGCTGCAGGACCCAAGTGCGCTTCAGCTTGAGGTCACGAACAGATAGCCGGACATTCTCTTTCAGGATTTTTTTGGTAGACAGCAGAATTCATGGTTCCATTTACCACAGCAAGTCTTCCAGGTCCTGAAGCAGCAAAACAGCCCCAGACCATCACACTACCACCACCATATTTTACTGTTGGTATGATGTTCCTTTTCTGAAATGCTGTGTTACTTTTACGCTGGATGTAATGGGACACACACCTTCCAAAAAGTTCAACTTTTGTCTGGTCAGTGTTATATATGGTAAAATACCTGGGTGAAGGATGAGGCAAGATGACTAGATGAACACAGCTTTACTGAATGGTGTTGAACTGCGGTTACACAGCAGGCACCTGGCAGAGGGCACCGGTCAAAGAGGCCACAATATGGATGCCCTCTGCTCTATACAGGGCAGTGCAGTGCAGTGACAGGAAGTGCACATCATTACACTGCACTTCACAATAATGTACCATTTCACAATATAGCATTCCCTCCCCCCCTTAGAAAATCCAAAACCATACATAGAATCGTAACCCCCCCCCCCCCCAGTTTGGGACCCGAATCACACACTAAAATAATGAAAAACAATGCATTGAAATGGCCTAACACATTCACAAAAAGCAACCTAAAATAGGGCTGACGGGTGGACTACCGTACAGCCCACACGGTGGGGTGGATTATTCTGCCACCCATGTCGACAGAAAAAGTCCATACATAAATTAAAATTACACGCCATGTTCCTAAACTAAACAAAATACACAAAAGAATCCAAAATTACAACATATATACATCAGAACACAAGAACTATAAACACCAAATTATTTGCAGCACTGTTCCTTGGGTAGGAGGAGCAGAACCGGCATGGGAGGGCCCAGGGCAGCCCCTCAGCAAGCGCACCCCTGGAAGCAGCAGACCCCCAGGATGATGGCTGATCTTCCGGACGATGGAGCCTCACTTCTTCACCACCGACACTTCCTCTCGTCCAGCCTCGCCACCTGGAGCCTCTTCCCGGACACGCCGAAGCTGATTAACGTGCCTCGCCGAGCCATCAGACAACCTGAAGTATGCTGCGCCCAGCTTAGCCACTATACGCAGACACCCTCGATATTTAGCTGGCTGTCGTCTGGCCCATCTTCACAGTGGGCATTCTTCACCCCGAACCAGAACCAAGTCCAAAACCCTCAGTGGGGCCCAGCTCGGCGTGGAGTGGTGGTGCTGAGCATGCGGTTCCTCCATGCTCGTTGGTCTGGCCCCGACCTCTCCTAAAACCATCGTCACATTCACCATCGCAACTGCAGACCCTCCACCCCCCTGTGGGCAAGCTCCGGAGGCATCTGGGGCTAGCACATCAGTGTCACTCACCGGCGCAGGTGCCTCGCCGCCATGCTCGGTACCCCCTCTACCGTTTCCCAAGTGCTGGCACTGAGACCCTCCTGTGCCGAATCTGAGTGAAGCTGGTCCTGCTTGACTGCCATGGTGTCCGTTAGCTCTTCAACCCACACAACTTCCTCATCGACCACCGGAACCGAAGGGTTCCACTGGCCACAACCCAACCATTTGTTCCCGGCATGGTCTTTTATGGCGAAACCCAGTCCGTAAAACAAATCACAGCCCATGATGTTATTGCGTTGGGCTGTCACGTGGAACGTGAAGTCAACCATCTTCGCAGACTTGTACCGGACCCTTAACTCCAATGTCCCGACTGTGCACAGCCTACCACCTCCATAACCATACAATGGCACCAGGTTACTTCTAATCGTGTAGTAGGGAAAAAACTTCCTCACCATGGCCCAATTCAGCACCGACCCCTCCATTCCCGTGTCAAGCAGCAGCGGCACCTCCATGCCGTCCAATTCCACTGTGCAAAATGTGTATCCGTTTGTGCTGGGGGACACCGTATGGATGGTTGTCGGGGGCGGGCAGAGTGATTTCTTCCGTGGGCTCTCTGGTTCAGATACACAGCACACTCTAGCATAATGGTTCAAGTGTTCACATCTGCTACAATGTGCTCCCCCAGCCGGGCAGTCCTTAGCCTTATTGCGATGTGTTGCGGACCCACAACCCTGACACGGGGGTTTTCCTGGGGCAGACCTTCAGCTGGCAGCGTTGGCTTCTATAGTATCTTTGTCCAAGCTGTCCTTGCTATCCGAGTCTGCAACATTTGCCATGGCAGGAGGCTCTGGCGGCCACTGGGACTGGCGCCAGTTTAGCTCTAAAGCTAGCTTGTCTGCGGCCTCCAGCTGGAGAGCTAGTTCGACAGCTCTGGCTAATGTTAAGTCACTGGGCGCCATGAGTAGTCTAGCCCACAATGCGGCACTGCATGTATGCTCCGCAAGCTGATCATGTACCATTTCATCTTCCAACGGCCCAAAGCAACACTCGCTAGCTAGCTGCCTCAAGTCGGTGATAAACTGATGAATAGGTTCACTTACTCGCTGATGTCGCTGCCGAAAACAAATCCTCCAGACAGTCATACTATCCAGGGTGTGGAAATGGTTGGATAACAGCTCCACAATGTCTTCAAAAGAGTCCGAAGCTCCGAGTGTGCGCAGGACTCACTGGCCCTCAATACCCAGGTTATGAATAAGCAGCAGACATGCTCTTAACTTGTCGAGCTTACCAAGATCCAGTGCGGTGATGTACATCTGGAAAGCCTCAAACCACATAGACCAAGGCACTGGCGGTTCACCCAGGAGCTCAAGAAAGGGGCGAAGTGGTGTAATACATGCCTCCACGAGTAAAGCCTGGTTTGTACAGCCACATCACTTCGACACCATTGCCAGCAGCCGTTGCCTACCCAGTCCTCAGCAAAATTTACTTCCGTGCCGGTTTGTCAACATCTGTCTGCAATTCACCGCATTTTGAGAAAATGTTTCCTTGCAAGAACACACAACTTAGTCATGTGTTTTTGTTTATGAAATAGCGATGGACAAGAGCAGATTGTCATGAAGTTGGAGCTAAAACATGTTAAGAAAAGCAACTTTTAATACGATCGTTGCACAGAGAAAAAGAGAAGTTGGAGAAAATTGTGCATGTGACCACCACCGCTGCTGTTTTGACAATCTGTGTAATTACTGGGGTTATGACGAGCCACAAAGTGTTCTGTATGTGCTTACTAACTCCATATTCTTTTGAATTTGGACCGCTGTTTTACTGACTCGCCTTGGCAGTTGTGCTGCCGTGAACAGGCAGAGCAAAGCAGCAGCAAGAACCAGGAAATATGAAGGAGACAAAGCGGACAATCTGTGTAATTACTGGGGTTATGGCGAGCCGCAAAACGCTCTGTTTGTGCTTACTTCATCAATATTGTTTTCAATTTGGACTGCTGTTAACCGACTTGCTTTGGAAGTTGTGCCACGGTGAACAGGCAGAGCAAAGCAGCGGCGAGAACCAGGAAATGTGAAGGACCAATCACAGCTCTTGCGTCATGCGTTGCTGACGTGCACCTCTGTTTCTCTGGAGAGGTGCACGTCAGGCTACACAATAGAAGCGCACGTTGTTGCTGCGTCAACGACATCAGAGCTGCATAGTGTCAACGCAAAAGCGTAATTCAGCCTTTAATCCTCGATCGCCACATGTTATGTATGCTAAAATACCTGGGTGATGTCACGCCGCGCCATTCATCAGCGGCGCCACCTGCTCACGCACCTGATCATCATCAGCGGCGAGGGATAAAGGCCGCCTCGCCCGGAGCCTCGGCCTGAAGCCGTCAGACTTCGTTCCTCACCGTAGTGAGTCATCTACAATCTTCAGCACAATCGTTTGGGTAAGAAGCCTTACCTTCTCTCTCCAGTCTGCTCCCCTGTGCACAGGTGGATTTCCCGGCGGCGGACGTCTTCCCTCCAACACCTACTCCTTGCTGCTGCACTGAGCTCTCTAGGTGGCTGTCTCCCGGGTTTCGCCCCTTGCTGTGCCAGCTATCCTGCCCATCCAAGTAAGTCCTTCTCTCGCCATAATCTCCTCTGTGTTGGTGTATGCCCGTCACCCTCTCCCTGTGCTTTTTCCATAGGGTTGCTCGGCTGAACGGTCACCTGCCTCTGTGCCTGAAGTAGACGCCACCACCAACACATTGACATCCCACAGACACGCACTCATTCACGCCTGTTGTTAATAAACTATTTGAACTACTCTGAACCTGTGTGTGCGTCTCCTGAGCCGTGCGTTATGTCAGTACGGCTTCAGCAGAGCGGCTCGGCAGACGGCGGGCTCGCACACCGGTTTTCCACTCTCGAGGCTCGAGTGGATCATATAGTCTATCAGCAACAGGTGATTTTTAATCAGTTATTGAATTTAACTAACCGGTTGGGCCGCTTGGATCCTCAACAGCCGTTCCCCCCGGCTCGTCAGGGTGGCGCGGCTCCTGCTGCTCCAGTGGCCGTCCAGCTGGCTCCGAATGCACCGGTTCGGCTCACACCTGTTCCAACCCCCGCCCGCTTTAGCGGTAAGCTCGGCGGAGCGCGGGGGTTTATTATGCAGTGTGAGTCCGTCTTCCACCGCGTGCCCGGAGATTTTCCCTCAGATCATAGCCGAATTGGTTATATCGGGAATCTCCTGGAGGGGCGGGCATTAACGTGGGCCTACGCCGTTATGGCGAGACCCAGTTATGCCGCCCTCACATATAACCAATTCGTGAGGCGCTTCCTGGAGGTATTTGACCATTCTCTAACCGAGACGGTCCAGATCGATCGGCTTCTTGCCCTCCGGCAGGGAAGCCGGTCGGCCGCGGACTACGCGGTCGACTTCCGGGTAGCGGCGGAGGAATTAGGCTGGGAGGAACGTCCCCTCTGCAGTCTTTTCCTCCGCAGCCTCAATGACGATCTGAGGGATGAACTGGCTGGACGGGATATTCCTGAGACGCTAGCGGAGCTGACATCCTTAGCGATAAGTTTGGATAACAGGCTGCGCGAGCGCTCCTCGGGGCGGAAGTCGTCTTCTTCTCGCCCTCGTGGAGTCTCGCCGCACCTGTTCCAAGCTCGCCCCCTGGAGGCGCCGCCAGCATCGTGCCCCGAGGAGTCGGAGCCGATGGTGACGGGCTGGACGAAGCTTTCCACTGCGGAGAAACAACGCCGCCGTGAGTTGGACCTCTGCATGTATTGCGGGGGTGACCAACACACTGTTGAGCTCTGCCCACGGAAAGCCAGTCAGCGGGGTCCGCGAATCGCTGTAGGGGGCCTCGCGGATCTCAACCGGTTAAACACTCATTCCCAATTGAAGCTGCCCATCCGTTTCTGCCATAACCCCACTGGGCATCTCACCCACGCACTGGTGGATTCGGACGCAGAAGGCAGCTTCATTTCACAAAGCCTGGCAACCCGATTGGGCATCCGCTGTCAGGCACTGAGAAACCCCATCTCCCTGGTCACTCTCTCTCGTGCCTCCCTTGGGAGAGTTTCTCATCAGACCATTCCCGTCCCAGTTATCATCTCAGGGAATCACCGGGAGGAAATGGTTTTTTACGTCCTGCCCAACTCTGTGTCGCCCGTCATCCTGGGGTATCCCTGGCTATGCCTCCACAACCCTGTCCTGGACTGGAAGTCAGCTGGGGTATCGGCATGGAGCACGTTTTGTATGGGCACCTGCCTTCAGTCCGCTGCCTGCTCCCCTCCGCTTCCTCCCCTGTGGCGGACGCAGCACCTCCGGACCTGTCTCTGGTGCCTCCGGAATTTCACGACCTGGGTATGATGTTTAGCAAGGCAAAAGCTATGTCTCTTCCCCCTCATCGACCCTATGACTGTGCCATCAACCTCCGCCAGGGGGCCCCCTTACCTTCTGGTCGGCTCTACAGCCTGTCTGTGCCGGAGAAGGAGACCATGAACACCTACCTGAAGGAATCACTGAACGCTGGGATAATTCGCCCATCGTCGTCACCCGTGGGGGCAGGGTTCTTCTTCGTCGGGAAAAAGGGCGGGTCCCTCCGCCCCTGCATAGACTACCGTGCGCTCAACGACATCACTGAGAGGGACCGTTACACCCTGCCCCTCATGGACACTGCCTTCCACTCCCTCCAGGGGGCGACCTGGTTTACCAAGCTGGATCTACGCAGCGCTTACCACCTCGTCAGGATCCGGGAGGGAGATGAATGGAAGACAGCCTTCCGTACCCCGAACGGCCACTTTGAGTATCTAGTCATGCCATTCGGGTTAACCAACGCTCCTGCCGTCTTTCAGCGCCTCATCAACGATGTCCTCCGGGATTTCATCGGCCTCTTCGTGTTCGTCTACCTGGACGACATCCTTATCTTCTCCAGGTCCAGGGACGAGCACCAGGTCCATGTGAGGCGGGTCCTCCAAAGACTGCTGGAGAATCGGCTCTACGTGAAGGCTGAAAAGTGCGAATTCTACGCTAGGACCACATCCTTCCTGGGATTCATCATCTCTCAAGACCAGGTGCTCCCAGACCCAGAGAAGGTGAAGGCGGTGGTGGAGTGGCCTACTCCCGCATCCCGGAAGCAGGTGCAACAATTTGTTGGCTTCGCCAATTTCTACCGCCGCTTTGTGCCCAACTTCAGCTCGATCGTCGGACCGCTGACCCGCCTCACGTCCCCGAAGGTCCCGTTCCAGTGGACAGAAGAGGTCGCTGCTGCCTTTAAGGCGCTGAAGGCGGAATTCTCCTCCTCCCGGGTTCTTCGCCAGGTCGACCCCGCGCTACAGTGCATCGTGGAGGTGGATGCCTCGGACACGGGAGTGGGGGCAGTTTTATCCCAACGGTCACCGGACGATGGCGCCAAACGACCTTGTGCCTTCTTCTCCCGGCGCCTGTCCCCGGCGGAGAGGAACTACGATGTGGGGGACAGAGAGCTCCTGGCCATCAAACTCGCCTTACAGGAGTGGCGCCACTGGCTAGAGGGGGCGGACCTGCCGTTCGTGGTCCTGACGGACCACAAGAACTTAGAATATTTACGATCTGCCAAGCGCCTGAACGCCCGCCAGGCGCGCTGGTCTTTGTTCTTCGCCAGGTTCCATTTTACCATCACCTTCAGGCCAGGCTCCAAGAACGGCCTGCCTGACGCCCTCTCTAGGCAGTTTACCCCCGTGGAGGCTGAGGAGACGCCCCACACCATCCTGCCCAGGTCGTGCGTCGTGGGTGCCATCTCTTGTGACATCAGGAGCAAGATCCGGAAGGCGCAGGAGGTGGAACCTGATCCTGGCGGCGGACCGGAAGGAAGACTGTTCGTGCCATCTGCGGTCCGAGGAGAGGTCATCCACTGGCTCCACACCTCCCGGCTCACCTGTCATCCCGGCACCTCCCGGATGATCAACCTCCTCCAACG
The DNA here is from genome assembly GCA_020510985.1 of Pholidichthys leucotaenia. NCBI lineage: Eukaryota > Metazoa > Chordata > Actinopteri > Cichliformes > Pholidichthyidae > Pholidichthys > Pholidichthys leucotaenia. Next base: position 21,952,372 of record CM035844.1, read on the forward strand.
GTCCTTTTGGTGGCCAGGCCTGTGGAGGGACGCAGCCCGCTACGCCCGGGCTTGCCCAATCTGTGCCACCTGCAAGTCGGGAAATGCCCCTCCAGCGGGTCTGCTCCAGCCCCTGCCCGTTCCTGGCAGGCCCTGGTCGCACATCGTGTTGGATTTCGTCACCAGACTCCCCGTTTCCAACTCCTTTGACACCATCCTGACCATCGTGGACCGTTTCTCCAAGGCGGCGCACTTCGTCCCCCTGCGAGGTCTCCCTACTGCCCTGGAGACGGCGGATCTCCTCGTCCAACACGTGGTCAGGCTGCACGGGATTCCGGTGGACGTGGTCTCGGACTGGGGCCCCCAATTTTCATCCGAGGTTTGGAGGTCATTCTGTAATGCCATCGGAGCCAAGGTGAGCCTCTCCTCCGGCCATCACCCCCAGTCCAACGGGCAGTGTGAGCGGACCAACCAGGAGCTGGAGGCTGCGCTCCGCTGTGTGACCTCATCCAAACCAACGTCCTGGAGCAACCATCTCGCCTGGGTTGAGTATGCGCATAATACCGCTCGCTCTTCTGCTACGGGGATGTCTCCCTTCAAGGCGTCCCTGGGTTACGACCCCCCGCTGTTTCCTGAGCAGGAGAGTGAGGTAACTGTCCCCTCAGTTAAAGTACATCTCAGGCAGTTCCGCTCCATCTGGACTGCCGCGCGTAATGCGCTTTTACGCACAGCGGAGCGCAACAGGACTGTGGCGGACCGGCATAGAAGACCTGCCCCGGCGTACAGAGTTGGGCAACGTGTCTACGTTTCCACCCAGGACGTCACCCTAAAAGGCGAGAGGAGAAAGCTGGCACAGCGCTTCATGGGTCCCTATCCCATCACCCGGATCGTCAACCCGGTGACTGTGCGCGTGGCTATTCCCCCCTCCCTCCGCATCCATCCCACCTTCCACGTGTCAAAGGTGAAGCTGGAAGTCACCGACCCCCTTTGCCCCCCTCCTGCTGCGCAACCCGCGCCCCGGATGATTGGTGGCCATCCGGCCTGGTCCGTCTCCTCCATCCTGGACTCCCGGCGCCGGGGTCGTGGGTTGCAATACTTGGTGGACTGGGAGGGCTATGGGCCCGAGCATCGACAGTGGGTGCCCCCGTCGTTCGTGTTGGACCCATCGCTCATCGCGGACTTCCACCGAGCGCACCCGGGTAAGCCATCGCCAGGAGGCGCTGCTCGAGGGGGGAGTACTGTCACGCCGTGCCATTCATCAGCGGCGCCACCTGCTCACGCACCTGATCATCATCAGCGGCGAGGGATAAAGGCCGCCTCGCCCGGAGCCTCGGCCTGAAGCCGTCAGACTTCGTTCCTCACCGTAGTGAGTCATCTACAATCTTCAGCACAATCGTTTGGGTAAGAAGCCTTACCTTCTCTCTCCAGTCTGCTCCCCTGTGCACAGGTGGATTTCCCGGCGGCGGACGTCTTCCCTCCAACGCCTACTCCTCGCTGTTGCACCGAGCTCTCCAGGTGGCTGTCTCCCGGGTTTCGCCCCTTGCTGTGCCAGCTATCCTGCCCATCCAAGTAAGTCCTTCTCTCGCCATAATCTCCTCTGTGTTGGTGTATGCCCATCACCCTCTCCCTGTGCTTTTTCCATAGGGTTGCTCGGCTGAACGGTCACCTGCCTCTGTGCCTGAAGCAGACGCCACCACCAACACATTGACATCCCACAGACACGCACTCATTCACGCCTGTTGTTAATAAACTATTTGAACTACTCTGAACCTGTGTGTGCGTCTCCTGAGCCGTGCGTTATGTCAGGTGAAGGATGAGGCAAGATGACTGGATGAACACAGCTTTATTGAATAGTGTTGAACAGCAGTTACACAGCAGGCACCTGGCAGAGGGCACCAGCCAAAGAGGCCGCAATATGGGTGCACTCTGCTGTGTACCCACAGCAGAGGGTACCCACTCTGATGTCACACCACGTCACTACACCCCACTTCACAATGATGTCCCATTTCACAATATAACAGTCAGTCCACAGAATATTTTCCCAAAAGTCTTGGAGATCATCAAGATGTTTTCTGGCAAAACTGAGATGAGTCTTTATGTGTTTTTTTTTTTTGCTCTGCAGTAGTTTTTGTCTTAGAACTCTGCCATGCAGGCCATTTTTGCCCAGTCTTTTTCTTATGGTGGAGTCATGAACACTGACCTTAACTGAGGCAACTGAGGCCTGTAGTTCTTTGGATGTTGTTGTGGGGTCTTTTGTAACCTCTTCGATGAGTCGTCACTGTGCTCTCGGGGTAATTTTGGTCGACCGGCCACTCCTGGGAAGGTTCACCACTGTTCCATGTTTTTGCCATTTGTGGATAATGGCTCTCACTGTGGTTCACTGCAGTCCCAAAGCTTTAGAAATGCCTTTATAACCTTTTCCAGACCAATAGATCTCAATTACTTTGTTTCTCATTTGTCCCTGAATTTCTTTGGATCGCAGTATGATGTCTAGCTTTTGAGGATCTTTTGGTCTACTTCACTTTATCAGGCAGGTCCTATTTAAGTGATTTCTTGATTGAGAACATGGGTGGCAGTAACCAGGCCTGGGTGTGGCTAGAGAAATTGAACTCAGCTTTCCAAAGATGTGATCGTCGTCGTCGGCCTCCGTCGGTCTATGATGACCATGGAAGAGAATCCTAAACGTCTACTCTGCTGGAACAGCACCGCCTGTGGCTGAACAGGCCGATGCGCACCGGTGTTCTACCTTCCAGCGTTGGGCGTTGGTAGGATTCAAGCCTGGGCAGGAAGATATAGAGGACACGATGTTACCCATGCAGCATGTCCCCCCTCTCCACGTCGCTGATGAATCCAAAGGAACAGCAGGGCTGCTAGTTTGGCACCAGCGCCGTCGCAGGAGCTGCCAGAACAATGTTGAGCACAACAGAGAACTGCCTTAGGGGCTCCGACTCCAGATTTTTCCTCAGGGTTGACTCCCGAAGCCTTTCCCGTGACCGGGTGTGCCGCAAGGCAGCGGAGGTTTGAAATCAGGGTTTACCTTCCCCTAGATGGGCTACCTTCCCAGGTTGACGAGCCACCATCTACCCGAAGCATCTGGTTTTAAAGGCGCCAGAGATCCGCCCTCGCCCCTTCTCCTATTAGTAAAAGCAGTTCCGCCGGGCTTAGAGACTAAACCACACGGGCAGGCTAGGAGTTGGACTTAGTTGTCAGAGGCTTTTCGAGATGCACGCCATAAGGAGCATTTTATGAGCACTGGGAGCTTAACCCCAGTGCCGCTCCTGGCTATGACAACCTTGGAACCAAAGATGTGATAAACCACAGTTAATTTATGGGGCAATCACTTTTTCCACACAGGGCCATGTAGGCTTGGATTTTTTTTTTTACCCTTAATAATAAACACCTTCATTTAAAAACTGCATTTTGTGTTTACTTGTGTTATCTTTGTCTAATATTGAAATTTGTCGGATGATCTGAAACATTTAAGTGTGACAAACATACAAAAAAAAGGAAGGGGGCAAACACTTTTTCACACCACTGTAAGTCCTCTGGATCAGCTGCAGCTCTCAAAATATATTTGTGTTGTTTTTCTCCTCTTTGGATGCTACTTTCATGGGTCAGGGAACAGGAGGTGAACTTTGAGACGGGAACCGCCATAATCGTGTTTAGTGATGCGTTTGAGACAAGAAAATGTAGTCCACTAAGCGGTTTCACAAAAACTAAATATTAATCTTTTACTATATGACAACCAACAACTTTAATTATGTGGAACATTATCTTTTAAATTGACAAACGTGTAACTCCAGGCAAAATTTGATCAGGATCAAAAGATAATTTTTCTCTTGTCATTCACTTCATTGGACAATTTTTCCAATTTAGGGCCCCATAAGCAGAAGTAGAGGGGGTGGGGGGGGGGGTCTTAGGCTCTCTATTTCCAAATCCCTTTAAGCTTGGAACCTATTTTTTGTTTGCCAACCTTCCAACAGCCTCCACAATATAAAGTGTACTGCCGGTGTCTTCTCATTCTTTGGTGTAGTGTTAAAATTTCACCACAAGGTGTAGTCATCACACAATCCACTGAGACACAGAACTGCTCGATAAATGAGAGGGAGGTGTTGATTAATTCTTGTTCGACACCGCCCAACGCTTCCTTTACGCCTCCGTGTGGGCACAGTCGCATTTCTGGGTGCAACAGCCTAATGTACATGCAGTGTTTCTGCATATTGTACAAAAGTCACACGTGTGATCTGAATTTATTTTTAGTCAATATTAGTAGTTGGTGTTGCATAAATGCAATATCTGTGTTGCATAGTCAGCAAAAAATGAAGTGTGCATGTTCTCCCCGTGCACATGCATGCGTGTGTGTGTGTGTGTGTGTGTGTGTGTGTGTGTTGGCCCTGGGATGAACTGCTGATCTGTCCAGGGAGTAACCCTCTTCTCACCATCAGCTGGGATAGGCTCCAGCTCCCTGCACTCTCTTGGGAGGAAGAAGAAGAAGGATGGACAACAATTTATGAGATGAAACATGGCCACAGATTGAGATAGTGAAGTCAGTTTTCAGTCTGTTCGCCCATGCAGTCACTGAAAGACTCAGAGGAGGGCAAGAGGGCAACAACCCCCACCTCCACCCTGCCCTGATGAAAAAAAAAAAAAACAATCATCACTAAAGTGCCCTCTGTGGTGGCTAATACAAGATGAAGGTCTCTATTGGCTGGCCTTCAATTGGGGAAAATCATTATGGGCTCTTTATGATGGCCCTTTGCGCAATAAATTATCGTATGTGCCCTTTACAGTAGGAAAATCTGATAAGTGTTAATGAATGCCCTCCTAAACAAGAAAACCAGCTGCCAAACTCGGGCTGAGCAATTAATGAAATATTAACCAAAACCGACATCCAGACCTTCACATCAACATAACTTTGCATGTCAGTTGTGATTTCAGGTCACATCGCTCAGGACCTATACTGAACCATATATGATGCTCTGTGGGTGCCCCTGTCAGGAATGGGAAACTACATGATGCACTGCGCTGTGGATGCACGCAGGCACAGGTGATGTCAACACGTTACAGGGTATGTTATACGGCTGCCCAGGGCCAGCTATCTCTCGGTGCCACACATACTACTAGCTACCCACTGTTCTGTACCGTTCTCTTTATGCTAACACTAATAAAGTTCACCTCAACTCACAGTTGGTGTTTGCCTTATTTTCAGACAGCATTTTGACGACGGGGATGACCCACGCAAAATCAAGGATGAAGAGCCCAATCACGGAACCACCGCCATTCCTTGCTCTACCCAGTGAGCCACCTATCCCTTGGTTCCGCTGGTATTATGGACCTTTTGTGAGGTTCATGGGCACTGCTGGCCAGGTGCTCGCTAGTGATGCTAAAGGCTGTGCTAAGCCACTTCCTTGGCATCGAGGGACAGCGTATCTTCCAAATGCTTGGACCCGCAGGCACCCACGACGACTACAATGAGTTTGTTGATTTACTAACCAAACATTTCAACGTTCCAGAGAGCGTGATGGCCTAAAAACGTGTGTTTTACCAGCACCAACAGCATGTGGGTGAGTTGGTCCAGGAATATGTCGCCGACCTCCACTGTTTGCTAGTACGTGTAGGTTTGGACACTTGGAAGACCAGTTAGCGGAGCACACCACCAACCCGAAGCTTCAGGAGAAGCTAATGACGACGTCAGGCAGCCTGACGCTGACCGAAGCAGTAGGATTAGTGTTGCAGCTAGCAGGCCCCGACCTACGCTCCCCACAGTTAGCCCCGCTGGTACAAACCGTTGTCCCGGCTGCTCAGCCTTTTGACCCCACGCTCAGCAAGGACACCATCAACTTTGTGGGCCTCGAGAACTGGTCAGCACAGTGGCATATAGTAAAGCTGGACGGCGTCAGCATACTGATGGTGCTAGCCACCGCTGCCTCAAGGTCCTTGGTAAATGAAGCCATGATTAGAAGGTTTACACCCTGGCGACTAGACACAGTGGAACTGCCGGACGATGGATGCTCCAAAACCAGCAGAAGCATCACCTTCTCAGTGTGCTACAGAACTCTCCTAGCATTCCTGTTCCAGGTGACACACCATGGTGAAAATATCCTGGGGTGGGACTTATTCTGTGAACTGGGCTTCTCCATCACAGGCTCTGTGGATGCAGTCACTTCCTGCGTCACACTGCACATTGAGCAGAGCACAGGGAATTTGGAACTGAGCCCCGCTCGGCGCAAGCCTCCCCAAGCCACCACCTCACCACAGGAGCTCCAGTGGAGCCACCACAGGCGCTGCAGACCACATCCACACAGTACCCAGAGCTGGTCCTTACACAGCACAAGCCTCCTCAAGCTGTCTCATCACTACAGGAGTTGCAAGCCGTGGCTGAACAGAACCACCCATGTCCCCCATTAGATGGCACTCCAGCTGTGATGCTCTCCCCTAACAACAGGGTTGCAGAGCAACAACAACACTTCATAAAGAAGGAACACCGAGTAGAGAGCCCTCCAATCCTGGTGCTCAAGTGGGTCTGGGTACATCGGTCCGATTGCACGTGCAAGCTGCAGTCCTTCTGGCCAACACTGATGCAGATCACTGCTCTGCTAGGACCAGCTGCCTTTCTTCTGACTGATGGGCTACGATGGCGAGCCAGCCACTGCAGAAGGATGACACCACCTCCCACTCCCAACCAACGGACTGTGACCAAGTCGGCCCACCCAGACTGGGACTTCATCGATGAATGGTTTGTAGCTCCAGCGGGGCGCCCGCTGGAACCACTCGGCCCAGCGCAGCCTGAGTCCCATCTGGTACAACCAGGTATGTGTTCTGCGTTACATTAGCCGATACCCTAATATGCATGCTTTGCCTGCCACCCTTGCTAAGGCTTGTTCATACGTATACTGTTTTGAGTTTTTTAAGGGGGGAGTAATGTCAGGTATGGGAAACTACATGACGCACTGCGCTGTGGACGCATGCAGGCACCGGTGAAACTTTTCTCTTCCTGTCTTTAACATGCAGCAGCATCTCTCCAAAAACGTCTGGACAAGCAACACATGCAGTATCTAAATATATCCAAGCTTATCTGGATATTTGTGGATCATTTTTCCCTAACACATTACCTATTTGACATGAGGGTTTGACATTTAAAGTGATACACTGTCAAAAATCTTTTTTCCTTGTTAACATATCTGTAACTTGTTTTTTATGACTTACAAGACGTATCAAGAGTGAAATCACTCGTGTCTCATGTCTGTTTTTTTTTTTTGCTTTAAAGTTTCACTTAAACCCCGCCCTCGAAAAAAGACAAGAAACTAGAAAAGCACTCATAGAGCGCATACCTCTGCCAAGGCTCCTTCTGTTTCTCATGGATCACCTCCAAAATGTAATGGGTTTGTGTGTAGGCCTATAGCCACTTGTGGTGAAAATTGCATCAAAGTCTGTCCATCAGTTTTGGAGTATGGTTGCTAACACACTGTGAGAAGATAAGAGCCTTGGCTGAGGTATGCATTCTCAGATCATCACGAAAATACAATGGGTTCCTCTCTAGCCCAAGAACCACCTCTGGTGAAAATTTCATCCAAATCCATCCAGTAGTTTTTGTGTAATCCTGCTGCACAAATACAAACAAAGCCCTTGGTGGAGGTATGCACTCTCAGATCATCACCAAAATCTAATCATCTTCCCCGTGCCATTACACACCTTTCCTGAAAATTTCATCAAAATTGGTTCATAACTTTTTGAGTTACAGACATGGACAAAATTGTTGGTACCCCTCTGTTAATGAAAGAAAAACCCACAATGGTCACAGAAATAACTTGAATCTGACAAAAGTGGTAATAAATAAAAATTCTGGGAAAATTAACCAGTGAAAATCAGACAATCCCTTTGAGAGAGAGATTGAGAGATTGAGATTCGACTTTATTGTCATTACACATGTATGAATACAAGGTAACGAAACGTGACTTGGCATTTGGGCACGCTCTGCAGAGCGCATCTAAGGCCGGGGCAGCCGCTAGGTGCCAGTCTTTTGAATTGTGGTTCAGAATTATTTATTATTTATTACAGAATTATTTTAAAAAACAAACTCATGAAACAGGCCTGGACAAAAATGATGGTACCCATAGAAAAGATTGAAAATAATGTGACCATAGGGACATGTTCAACCAAGATGTGTCCTCTAATTAACATCACAGGTGTCTACAAACTTGTAATCAGTCAGTCGGCCTATTTAAAGGGTGACAAGTAGTCACTGTGCTGTTTGGTGACATGGTGTGTACCACACTAAACATGGATCAGAGGAAGCAAAGGAGACAGTTGTCTCAGGAGATTAGAAAGAAAATTATAGACAAGCATGTTAAAGGTAAAGGCTATAAGACCATCTCCAAGCAGCTTGATGTTCCTGTGATTACAGTTGCACATATTCAATTCAATTCAATTCAATTCAACTTTATTTATAAGATAAGATAAGATAAGATAAGATAAGATAAGATAAGATAAGATAAGCCTTTATTAGTCCCACAACGGGGAAATTCCAGGATTGCAACAGCACAGGGATAGCAACACTCAGAGCAACAATCACAAGGCAAGAAAAAAAAAAAAAAAAAAAAAAAAAAGCAAGCAAGAGCAGCTAATATACATATGTACATATTACTATAAAATATATATATATACACACACACACACACACACACAGTGCAGAGCATTGTAGCTGGATGGAATAAATATATGAATATATGAACACACAGTGCAGAGCATGGTAGCTAGATGGAATAAATATGTAAATATATAAACACCCACAGTACGGAGCATTGCAGCTAGGTGGAATAAATATGCAAGTATATAAACACACACAGTGCGGAGCAATGTAGCTAGATGGAATAATATGTAGATATATAAAAACACAGTGCGGAGCATTGTAGCTAGATGGAATAAATATATAGATATATAAATATAAACACACCCAGTGCTGAGCATTGTAGCTAGATGGAATAAATATATAGATATATAAATATAAACATAAACACACCCAGTGCAGAGCATTGTAGCTAGATGGAATAAATATGTAAATATATAAACACGCACAGTGCAGAGCATTGTTGCTAGGTGGGATGAAACAGCATAACCGTCTATTTAGTTATCCTACATGGTATGATTATGTGCCCATACATATTCTCACCCTCCATAGCGACCGGTATGTTCCTAGTTGTATGCCGGAGAGGACCATTGTGTAAGTCTATTGCATCTTTTGCATTCAAAAAAAAAAAAAAAAAACTATTAGTTTGTTACGTCTTTTTGCTATCTCTGCGAGCAGCCCTGCTTAGGTTGTACAGTCTGACAGCCGTTGGTAGGAAGGACCTATGAAACCTCTCGGTTGTGCACCTGGGATGATGTAGTCTGCTGCTAAATGAGCTCCTCAGTGCATCCAGTATGTCCTGCATAGGGTGGAACTCGGACTCCAGCAGAGATGACAGTTTAGCCACCGTCCTTCTCTCTCCTATCTCCTCCATCGGATCAAGGCGTTGCCCCAGGACAGAGCTAGCTTTCTTAATCAGTTTGTTCAGTCTCTTCCTATCGGCTGCAGTAATGCCACTGCCCCAGCAGACCACTCCAAAAGTGATGGCTGATGCCACCACCGTGTCATAGAATGACTTCAGCAGCGCCCCTTGTACACCAAAAGACCTGAGTCTCCTCAGCAGGAACAGCCTGCGCTGTCCCTTCTTGTAGAGTGCGTCAGTATTGTGTGACCAGTCTAGTTTATTGTTCAGATGAATACCCAGGTACTTGTAGGATGTCACCATCTCGATGTCTGTTCCCTGTATATTTACTGGTGCTGTGAGGGGCTGCCCATGCCTGCGGCAGTCCACCACCAGCTCCTTAGTTTTCCTCGCGTTGATCTGGAGGCAGTTCCGATGGCACCAGTCCACAAAGTCCTGGATAAGCCCTCTGTACTCAGCTTCATCTCCGCTGGAGATGAGACCAACGATCGCAGAGTCATCAGAGAACTTCTGTAGATGGCAATGTGTTGTGTTGTGTGAGAAGTCCGCAGTATAAAGAGTGAACAGGAAGGGAGCCAGCACCGTTCCCTGGGGGGCCCCCGTGCTACTGATGATCGTGTCGGAAACACAGTCCCGGGTTCTCACAAACTGAGGCCGGTTCGTGAGGTAGTCCAGGATCCATGATGACAGGTACTGGTCCACCCCTGCGCGCAGCAGCTTGTCCTTCAGGATCATCGGTTGGATGGTGTTGAAAGCACTGGAGAAGTCAAAGAACATGATCCTCACCATATTCCCGGGCTTCTCCAGGTGGGACAGAGAACGGTGAAGGAGGAAGATCACCGCATCCTCCACCCCAATGCCATGCTGGTAGGCGAACTGGAGTGGATCCATCGCTGGTTCCACCAGGGGGCGGAGATGAGCAAGGAGCAGTCTCTCCAGGGTCTTCATCAAGTGGGACGTCAAGGCCACCGGTCTGAAGCTGTTCAGGTCTTTGGGGTGGGAAGTTTTTGGTACAGGTACCACACAAGATGTTTTCCACAGCTGTGGTACCCTCCCCAGTTTCAGGCTCATGTTGAAGATATACGTCACAATCCCACACAGCTGGTCTGCACAGGACTTGAGGAGCTTTGCGCTGATGCCGTCCGGTCCCGACGCCTTCCTCGCCTTGATCTTCCTCAGCTCCGTCCTCACCTGGGTCTTGGTCAGGGTCAGGATGGGGGGCTGTGTGTTGGGAGTGGGGGGGGGTGTCGGTGGAGTGGGGAGTGGGTAGCAGGACTTGATTTCTTAGAGGCAGCAGTGGTTGTTGTGCAGTCAGGGGGGAGGGCGGTTGGTCAAATCTATTGAAAAACAGATTCAGGTTGTTCGCCCACTCCCTGCCCCCCGTGGCCTAGGGGGAGGTATTCTGGAGCCCCGAGATGGTTTTGAGGTTTCTCCAGACCCCGCTGATGTCGCTCTGTTGCAGCTTGTCCTCCATCTTCTTCCTGAAGCTGTCCTTGCCTTCTCTGATCTTTCTCCTCAGCTCCCTCTGTACGGACTTCAGCATCTCCCTGTTCCCCGACCTGAAGATCCTCTTCTTCTCTCTCAGAAGTGTTTTTATCTCAGGGTTGATCCAGGGTTTGTTGTTTGAGTGACGCCGTATGGTCTTGGTGGGAACGGATTTGTCCACACAGAAGCTGAGGTAGCCCGTGAAGGTGTGAATGAGGCCATCGATGTCCTCACCATGTGGATCGCAGAGCTGCTTCCAGGCAGTGGCTTCAAAACAGTCCTTTAGAGTGTCCATTGTCTCCTCAGACCATAACTCCACAGTGTGCATGGCCGGAGGTTGTCTGTGCACTAGGGGTTTGTACACCGGTCGGAGATGAACCAAGTTGTGATCCGATCTCCCAAGTGGGGGGAGTTGTGATGAGGTGTACGCCTCCTTAGTGTTTGCGTAGAACAAATCCAGTGTTTTATTGTCTCTAGTGTGGCATGTGACATACTGGGTGAAAGTGGGCAGAATGGGAGACAGTGAAACGTGGTTGAAATCGCCTGAGATGAGGAGAAGAGCATCTGGGTGTTCTGTCTGCAGCCTGCTGGTTACTGAATGGATGATGTCACGCGCTGTCCCAGCGTTCGCCGTCGGATTTGCATAAACAACAATGCAGATCACGTGTGAGTGTTCTCTCGGGAGATATGTAGGCCTCATGCTAACAGCTAGCAACTCAATGTCTTTGCTGCAGTGTCGTTGTTTAACAGTGATATGTCCCGGTCTACACCAGTTGTTGTTAACATACATTATCACTCCACCGCCCCTAGTTTTGCCACTCTCTGGTGTTCGGTCAGCTCGTATCATGTGAAAACCCTCCAGCTCAATGTTAGCATCTGCTGCTAGTTCAGTTAGCCACGTCTCAGTAAACAAAAGGAGAGAGCACTCCCGGTAAGTGCTATCATAACGGGAGATAGCCGCTAGCTCATCTAACTTTCCCAGTATCGACCGTACATTTCCCATGACAACAGATGGAAGGGAGGGTCTGTACCTTATATTTTTTGTCCTCCGCCTTACTCCAGCCCGGCAGCCGCGGCGTTTTCGCCATTTCACAACAACAGTCATCTCATAGCACTATCAACTGTAGGGGGGGACCCCCACAGTTGCAGAAAGACCCCAGCAATCAGGCGATCCCCTGTGAGCAAGCACTTGGCGACGGTGGAGAGGAAAAACTCCCTTTTAACAGGAAGAAACCTCCAGCAGAACCAGGCTCAGGGAGGGGCAGTCATCTGCTGCGACTGGCTGGGGGGTGAAGGGATAAAGAAGAAGAAAAGAACAGACATGTAGAGAGCAAACAGCACGATGGGGACTCAATCTATGGGAGAGAACAAACAAATGTTAATGACCAGCAAAAAAAAAATATTTCATAGAGAGTGAGGAAAGGAGTGAGGCCCAGTGCATTACTGGAGGTCCCCCGGCTGACTAAACCTATTAGCAGCATAACTAAGGGAGGGTTCAGAAACACATGATCCCTCCCTAATTGTAGGCTATATCAAAAAGGTAGGTTTTAGCCCTATTCTTAAAAACAGAGATCGAGTCTGACTCCCGAATCCAGATTGGCAGCTGATTCCACAGGAGAGGAGCTTGATAACTGAAGGCTCTGCCTCCCATTGTACTTTTGGAGATTCTAGGTATTACAAGTAATCCTGCATTTTGGGAGCGTAGTGCTCTGTTGGGATGATACGGTAGTATCAGATCTTTTAAATAAAAAGGAGCCTGATTGTTTAGAGCTTTGTAAGTAAGAAGAAGGATTTTAAATTTAATTCTAAACTCTATGGGAAGCTAATGAAGGGAGGCCAGAACCGGAGAGATATGATCTCTCTTTCTAGTACCTGTTAAAACTCTTGCTGCAGCATTTTGGATCAGCTGAAGACTTTTTAAAGATGTTTTAGGACAGCCTGATAATAAAGAATTACAATAATCTAATCTCGAGCTAACAAGAAGCATAATATTCAGAAATTTAAGATCCACGGGACTGTAGACAACCTCCCTGGACGTGGCCGCAGGAGGAAACTTGATGAAGAACGGTAACAAAAGAGCCCAGAACAACCTCTAAACACATTCATGGTGAACTCCAAGGTCAAGGTACATCAGTGTCAGATTGCACCATCCGTTGTTGTTTGAGCCAAAGTGGACTTCATGGGAGATGACCAAGGAGAACACCACTGTTGAAAACAAATCATAAAAAAGCCAGACTGGAATTTGCCAAACTGCATGTTGACAAGCCACAAAGCTTCTGGGAGAATGTCCTATGGATAGACCAGACAAAACTGGAACTTTTTGGCAAGGCACATCAGCTCTACGTTCACAGATGCAAAAATGAAGCATACCAAGAAAAGAACACTGTCCCTACTGTGAAACATGGAGGAGGGTCTGTTATGTTCTGGGGCTGCTTTGCTGCATCTGGCACAGGGTGTCTTGAATCTGTGCAGGGTACAATGAAATCTCAAGACTATCAAGGTATTCTAGAGAGAAATGTGCTGCTCAGTGTCAGACAGCTTGGTCTTAGTCGCAGGTCATGGGTCTTGCAACAGGATAATGACCCAAAACACACAGCTAAAAACACCCAAGAATGGCTAAGAGCGAAACATTGGACTATTCTAAAGTGGCCTTCTATGAGCCTTGATCTAAATCCTATTGAACATCTGTGGAAGGAGCTGAAACATGCCGTCTGGAGAAGGCACCCTTCAAACCTGAGACAACTGGAGCAGTTTGCTCATGAGGAGTGGGCCAAAATACCTGCTGAGAGGTGCAGAAGTCTCACTGACAGTTACAGAAATCGTTTGATTGCAGTAATTGCCTCAAAAGGTTGTGTAACAAAATATTAAGTTAAGGGTACCATCATTTTTGTCCAGGCCTGTTTCATGAGTTTGTTTTTTAAAATAATTCTGTTGAACCACAATTGAATGAATGAATGAATGAATGAATGAATGAATGAATTTATTTCGGATAGTACATTACAGGTTAAAAGAAACTGTATAATATAACAACAAGGTCAAATTAGACAAAGACTCCTTCTACTATACAATTCCACGTGAGTTATCCGAAATGGGTGATGGCTGAAGCCGCAGCTTATATTGCCCACCCATATTCCATCCAAGAATTCAAAGGAGAAAAAAGAGAAAACAAGACAAGAGCGATTACAATTTAAAACAAGGCTAAGACAAAATATGACTGAGAGAAAAAGAAAACTGAGCTAGTCTAAGTTAAGCGGTTACTATTCAAAAACAAATCTAAGACATAGTGTCACAGAGAAAAAAGAAAAACTAAGCTATAACACAACACAGGCTGGAAATGTCAATCCTTATGCGAGTTTACATGTCGTCTTGTAAATATGTTTGGAGTATTTCTTCCTTTAGTTTTTGTTTAAATTGTCCAAGCTTTGTACATGATTTTAATTCAGGTCCAAAATCGTTCCATAATCTGACACCTTGCACTGAAATACAATGTTGCTTGGTAGTTGTTCTCACTGTAGGCTTTTGAAATATACATGTTCCTCTGAAGTGATATCGTTTCTCCCTTGTTTGGAACAACTTTTGGATATTTGCGGGCAGTGATAGATTCTTCACTTTGAACATTATTATTGCGGTTTTAAAGTCGATCAGATCTTTCAACTTGAGAGTTTTTTGTTTAAGAAAAAGTGGGTTTGTTGGTTCCCTGTAAGCTGCTTTGTTGATTATTCTAATAGCTCTCTTTTGAAGCATAAAGAGTGGATATATGTTTGTTTTATATGTATTTCCCCATACTTCATTACAATATGTCATGTATGGGAGTATTAATGAATGATACAAGGTGTATAGTGTGGGTTGATTCAGCAAATTTTTCACTCTGTGTAATATTGCAATTGATTTGGATACTTTACCTTTTATATAATTAATATGTGGCTTCCAACACAGTTTGTTATCAATTATTACTCCAAGGAATTTAGTTTCGGATACCCTTTCAATCTCTACACCATTTACACTGAGTTTGGGTACTGGGTAGTTGTGATGGTTGTTAAAGACTATAAATTTTGTCTTGCTTAAATTGAGCGTTAATTTGTTCGAATCAAACCACAGTTTCAGCTTTCCTAATTCCTTTCCGAGTGTATCCAGAAGTTGTTCCAAGTTGTTTCCACTGCATAGCAGGTTAGTGTCATCAGCAAACAATATTAAGTCCATTTTTTCTGAAACTTTACATATATCATTTATATACATATTGAATAATAATGGTCCCAAAACTGAACCCTGTGGGACTCCACAGGTGACCTTCAGTAGCTCTGAGTTTTTGTTGTTAACACATACAAACTGATATCTATTCTTTAAGTAACTTCTTAACCAGGACAGTGCTACCCCTCTGATACCACAATTTTGTAGTTTCTTTAATAATAGATTGTGATCTACTGTATCAAATGCTTTTTTAAGATCCAGGAATACTCCAACTGAATACTCTTTATTTTCAATGGCTGTTGATATTTTTTCTGTAAATTCCATTAAGGCATATGCTGTTGTCCTTTTGTGTCTGAACCCATATTGCTGCTCACACAATAAATCATTCTTCAGTATGAAGTTGTCAATTCTCTCATAGAATATTTTTTCAAGTATCTTGGAAAATTGCGGTAATAGTGAAATTGGTCTGTAGTTGGAGAGTTCCCCTCTGTCGCCTGTCTTGTAAATCGGAATTACTTTAGCTATTTTCATTGCATTGGGAAATATACCTGATTGGAGAGACAGGTTACAGATATACGTCAGTGGTTTCACTATGCATTCGATAACAGTTTTGACTAGTAGCATATCAATACCATCGCAGTCAGTAGATGTTTTACTTTTGAACGATTTAACAATTTCAATGACCTCTCTTTCGTCTGTGTTCTTTATGAAGATGGTGTCTTTTACAGCAGTGTTATTGCATATTGAATCACCTGTTGGCACCGTAGTGGGTATTTCTCGGGCCAGTTTAGGTCCAATGTTAACAAAAAAATTATTAAATTCATCTGCAGGTGAAGCTATATTCACATTCGGAGTCGATTTATTATTTTTTGGAGTGTTAGTTGGGTAGCTGGTATTTCTGCTTTTATTTCCAAGGATACTGTTGATTATTGTCCATGTATTTTTAATATTGTCTTTGTTTTTTTCCAGTTCTTTACTGTAATAGTCTCTTTTACTACATCTTATTATATATGTTAACTTATTTTTGTATGTTTTATACCGCTGCTCTGCTTCTTTTGTCCTTTTCTTTATGAAAGCTTTATATAATAAATTTTTCTTTTTACACGCCTTTTGTAGTCCTTTGGTTAGCCATGGTTTGTCAGTAAATTTGTGTTTAAGCTTTTTTTTAACTAATGGGCAGTTTTTTTCATAAAGAGTGGTTACAATGTTTGTAAATGCGTCATAGGCTTCATTTACATCTGATACATAGACTTCTGTCCAGTCTTGCTTCAGCAAGTCCTCTTTAAAAGAACTGATTGCGTTTGGTGATTTGTGTCTGAACGATTTTGAGATTTTTTCTGGGTTGGGCCCCGTGTGGCCATGGATAAGTGCAAAGATTGGCAAGTGGTCGCTTATATCATTTATCAATAATCCACTTTCTATTTTCTTGTCGAGAACATTGACAAACAGGTTGTCAATAAGTGTAGCAGAGTGAGCTGTGATTCTACTGGGATGTGTTATTGTGGGATATAGACTCATGCTGTACATAGAGTTCATGAACTCTGTAACTACATTTTGTTGATGTGGATTAAGTAGGTCAATATTGAAATCTCCACAAATTGCTACCATTTTCTTACTAGTAATATTATTGTACAGCTCGACTAATTTATCTCTGAATGTCTCAATGCAAGTTCCCGGCGTTCTGTATATGCAGCTTATGATTAGATTTTTTGTTTTGTCTAGGTCAATCTCAACAGTAACACATTCCAAAATCCCTGGTAGTACTGAGGACATTTCATTTACAAGCTTACATCTATATAGGTCATCAATATACAGTGCAACACCACCACCCTTTTTTTGAGATCTGTTAATGTTAAACATCTGATATCCCTCTATTGCCATCAGGGGAGCCTGGTCTTCATTAAGCCAGGTTTCAGAGACTGCTATAGCTGTGAATTTTCTGTTTAGCTGTTTTAAATAGTCCTGAATCTGTGAGAAGTTTTTGTTAAGACTTCTGCTATTGAAGTGTATTATTGACAGTTTACCATCTAATTGCACTTGACTTTTGAATTGCTTTTCAGTGTAATATTCACAGTGGTTATGAATATTATTGAAAAAGTGGTTATCAGGATCAATATCATTCTCCATCTCTTGGACAATTCAAAAGCATTGTGTGATTTTCATTGGTTAATTTTCATAGAATTTTTATTTATTACCACTTTTGTCAGATTCAAGTTATTTCTGTGACTATTGTGGGTTTTTCTTTCAGTAACAGAGGGGCACCAACAATTTTGTCCACGTCTGTATGTTGGTAACAGACAGACAAACAGACAAACAAACCCCGGTAAAAACATAACCTCCTTGGCGGAGGTAATTATACGTCTGTGATGGAAGTCCCGCCATTGTTGCCAGATATATGATAATTATCGTATTTATACAATAGTTTTAGGACCTATATGATATTTTATTAAAGGCCAACTATACAATAGTTTTGGCATTTCTGTGCATCCCCCTCCCCCCAAAAAAACATAATTTTGATTTATGTGAAGTTTGTGAACACCCACACATCACCAGAAACTGATGTCTGCTCATAGGGCTGTCTACGCTTACGTCACCGATCTCATGAATGCTCTCTAACGGCATGGCAAGGTATCAACAAAAGATGATTTCAATGCATTTCTATGGCAATGTTAGCTAAATTTAAAAAAGAGAATGTCGAACTGTTGCACAACTGGCTCATGTAGCTATCACCATCTTATGAAAGTTGGTGATAGCAATCAGAAATACAAATTTTTTAGATTCATATCAGCCAGCAGAGTTTACCAAAAGAGGATTTTGTGGGCTGCCTTTTCATATGAGTTGGCTGAGGGATGATATGACCCACGTCTCTGTCTGGCCACAAATGGAGCTTGCTCCTGCTGCAGGTATGTCTTTTTTACCAAACTATGACTCTTACTTATCATTAAAAGTAATTTGTTTACACTTAAAGTTAATGCAAACATGTGAAAAACACTTGAATTTGCATCAGAGGGAGTTAATAGCTAGAATAGCATTAGCATAGAAACGCATTGGCTTGGTAGAAATATTAATTCCAATTTGAGCTGCTAATCAGCCTCAGAGTAAACATATTAACACTGCAATTAAACTAGTTTAAAAATAAGACTGACACTCACCTGCTGACAAATGGACCGAAGCTCTGTAGAGCTGAAACGAAGTGTCAGGATTAACAGGGCAAACAAGTGTAAATAAACAGGCTGTTTTTCCTGAGAGCTTCGGTGGATAAGCAGTGGTTAAATACATGGGGAAAAATGAGCTGCAGGTGTGAGTCGCAGAGCAGGTGACCTAATTAGACTAACTGCCCACAGCTGGGGTGACAGGAACAGACTGTGAACAGCTAGTGCAGGGGTGTCAAACTCATTCCATGGAGGGCCAAGACCCTGCAGGTTTTACTTCCACCCAGTCTCTTCAGCAGGTGTTTTCACTGATCAGCAATCAGTAGGACGAAATTCAGAGAAATCACCTGTTGAAGACACTGGGTGGAGGTAAAACCTGCAGGGTCTTGGCCCTCCATGGAATGAGTTTGACACCTGTGAGCTAGTGGGAGCATCTGGGAAAGGGGAGGCATAAGTGACAACAACCAAAATATAGACAGAAACTGACAAAACCAAACTAACATATGCAAAAACTAGAAATAAAGTGAGAGTCTGAGCTCTGTGAAAACATATGCTCAGACACATGACAGAGCCCCCCCCCTTTAAGGGGTGGATTCCAGACACCCCCAGGAAACACCCAAAAGTCACCCCCCCCCCCCCGAGAGAAAAAGGTACAGCAAAAAACCCATCCCAGGTGGGAGGTGGGGGAAACAGGCTTAGGTGGGAAAAACCCAAATTCGCTCATGACCCGCACCTGGGCAAAACTAGATCCCTAGGCCCCCTAGGTCACAGAATTACATAGCTCGGGTGGCCAGCCAAAGTCTCAGGCCAGCCGGATGGCAAGGTGGTATGAGTCGGGTGGCCTGCCAGAGAGTATGGCCCACCCAACCCAGCGGCTCGGTCTTTCGGACGGGCAGCCAGATTTCTTTAGCCACCAGAACCGGAGGGGTGACCCAGGAGGCGGCTCCCCCATGGGAAGGCTCAAAGACGGAAAGCAGGGCCGGAGGGGGGAAACCACAACAACGTCTGGTGGAGGAGGAGGATGGGGGACCACAACGGCGTCTGGCAGAGGAAGAATGGGAACCGCAACGATGTCTGGCTGAGGAGGAAGGGGGGCCATGGCATCCTTTGGCTGGCCAGTTGCACCCTCGGTGGTCCCAGGTTGACACATTGTTGTACCCGCGGTGGCTCCGGGCTGGAGCATAGCAGCACCCGCGGAGGCTGCGGGCTGGAGCATAGCAGCACCCATGGAGGCTCTGGGCTGGAGCATAGCAGCACCCATGGAGGCTCTGGGCTGGAGCATAGCAGCACCCGCGGTGGCTCTGGGCTGGAGCATAGCAGCACCCATAGTGGCTCCAGGCTGGAGCATAGCTGCACCCTCGGTGGCTCCAGGCAGGAGCAGAGCTGCGCCCTCAGTGGACCCAATCTGGACCAACGCTGCACCCTTGGTGGACCTGGATTGGGCCAACGCTGCACCCTCGGTGGGCCCAGACTGGGCCAACGCTGCACACTTGGTGGGTCTGGGCTGGGCCAATGCTGCACCCTTGGTGGGCCCGGGCTGGGCCAATGCTGCACCTACGGTGGGCCCCGATTGGGCCAAAGCTGCACCCACAGTGGGTCCCAACTTTGTCAAAGCTGCACCCACGGTGGGCCCCGGGCTGGAGCACAATGCCCATGGTGGACCCATACAAGAACGCAGCACCCACATTAGCTTCAGGCTAGGGCACAATACCCACGAAGACCCAGACAGAGGAGGAGGGACCGAAACGACGGCCTCGGGCAGGAGAGGAGTTGCACCCATGGAAGCTGCACCTACGGAGGTCCCGGGCTGGGACAGGGCACCCACGATGGCCTCCATTGCGGGGGAAGTTGGACCCAATGTGACATCGGGCAGCGAGCCTGGACTCACGGAGACCTCTGGTGGCTCTGGAACATTCCCGGAGACCCCGGGAGGAAGCTCAGACACAACACACAGAAAAGAGGGATCAGGGTCACCGGCAGCAGCAGAGCCCAGCAAGGTGAGCTCAGGAGCAGTGGGCGGCTGCACCCAGCTCTCCTCACCAAGAGCAGGCAAGATTGCTCTAAGACAAATAAGAGAAACACGAAGGAGAGCACTTGCCTGAGCTCAAGCTCCACCGCTGTCCAGGACTCCGTCGAGCCAGGCGATGATGGTACTTCGGGCTCAGTCCTCTAGAGATTCAGCTTGGCCTCAAACTCTGTTGCAGCAGGCCCCGCAGAAGGCATGATGGTGGTTGCAGTCATTTTGGCCCCAGTCAGAGTGGCCCACGCAGGAGGCTCATCAGGTTTGGCGGCTGGGATCTGGCTTACCATTGACGCTGGACTCTGTGTGGCGAGCTTGGGTTCAGCGCCTTCCCTCTGTCCATAGTGTGACTGCAGTGCTGGGATGGAGTCCTCCAGTGCCGCAAGCTCCTTCATCATCTGGCTGTTGAGTTTTGGGGCCGGCGGATACTCAGGGGTGAGAGGAAGAGACATGGAGAGGGCAGGTGAGGATTCATTTGATACAGTAGGTGGAGAGAACTCAGGGGACTGCACATTCTGAGTCTCTCTACCGGGAATCAGGCAAGGCATATGTAACACCCACTACACCTACTTACTTTAGGTGTAGTACCCTTTTTGGTAGTGGTGTGTTATGGCAATGTAATTACCTTAACTTTTCTACCTGGGCAAAAGGGATAATTGGGCCAGCTCAGGTAGACCTTAGGTTCGTAGGAGCCTGGAGGGCGTAACAACAGATGACACTTACACACGGTGTAAGAACTTGCAACTATGTATATTTTTCAAGTTGTGTACTATTTACAGACATGTACACTTAATAAAAAAACACACACACACAACACTTGTCACAATAATAATAAAAATAAAAATAAAATACCCCAGAATATATTTACAGTATATACAGTTCTTGGTATCCGTCCAGGTGACTAGTTGGGTCACTTTTACCAGTTACTAGGATTCGGGCTTCGGCTTGCCATCCAGATCTGGAGAATCCACAGTCCTCTGAATCCAGCACAAAAACCTGACCAAGCTAGGTGACACGTGCGTCAATGGAGTTCCCGCGCTCAATGGCATCAACAGCCTTTGGATCCCAATCAATCTCAAGTTTTGTCCAAGCAAAGGCTGCTATTAGCATGTTAGCTCGTCGTCTCCGTGAGGAATCGCGTTCTCTCGGTCGTGTCTCGGCAGTGTCTGACAGCGTTCTGCATATTACACACAGACCGAGCGAGGGAACGCGTGACCCCATTGGCTGGCGTGACTATTGGCTGTTGCTGCCAAACAAATGATGCAGCCATTTTGTTGCTCAGTATACCAAATGAAAATATCGGGAACATTATCAAAACTTTCCAGAAAATGTTCCTAACTATTTATGAACATATTTTATGAACTTATATTGTATTTATATACTCATCTTCAAAATATCTATTCCCATTGTGAAATGAGTGTCCTCCCTTCTTCTTAAAGCGGTATCGACATTCATAATTCCATCCACGTTTTTAACACTGGGTTACACATATCATCATAACATGAAATAGAATGACATGAAACGTGCCTGTTTTCCCAGGACTCAGTGTTGCCTGCTGTAGAGTCGCCCCTCTCCGTGGCTATGGTGGCCCCCCAGTGGATTGTAGAGGAGCCACCCTGTAGTCGCGGAGGCGGACACAGCCGGGAAGGATGCAGTGGGACCCTCAGCAGCGGGAGAGTACATCAAGGAGACAGGATTTGCATCAGGAACGGAGGAGGAGGAGGCGTACAGGATAGCCAGCGAAGGAGAATAAGTAAGAGAAACTGCTGCAGGATTTGTTGGGCTCGGCGTGAGGGAAATAGCTGCCAAAGTGGCGGGAGGCTTCCTCCGGCGGTCTGGAGCGGGACAACGTTGTCTTCATGGCGTTGATGGGAGAGGAACGGGTGCCGGAGGCTGGTAAGGAGTAGAAGCAATGGAGCCCTGGGAGCGCCTCCCCTTCGGTGCGTGCCCAGGCTTCTCTGGGGAATTCTTCATCACCTCGCCGTTCTTGCGTTGCAGCGCCGCCACCAGAGAAATCCTCTCTTTTCTCAGTGTGTTCCGACAGCTTAGGGCACCAGCGAAGAACTGCCTCTGCAAGTGCCAGATACCAAAATGCATCCTCTGGGGTGGAATATGTGCATGCTGTGGAGATTAGCCCATTAAACTCCATAAAAGCCCGGCAGCACTCCCACCCCAGGTGCATTAGGTATCCCCGTCCACCTACTGAGTCCATAATGCACTCCAACAAGCAGGTGAGTGTAAAAAAAGGAAAAATGTACAAACGCAACAGCTGGGTCTTAATCTGGCGGCACTATTCTGTCATATTTGCCCCATCCAGGGCAGGAAAACAGACCTAGGTGCTGAATTGTGTTTGTGACATTTATTAACAAAAGAACAGAAATCCAAAAAACTGTGCAGAACATACAAAAATACAAATGAGGAGAACTTACAGTGGGCAAACCAGAGTCGACATCGCTCTGCGAACGCAGGAGTTCAACAGTTGAGTAAAGAAACACTCCAGGGAACATTCATGGAGCAATTCAATAGTTCCGCCATGAGAAAATGGACAAACAGTGCTTAAATACATGGGGAAAAATGAGCCGCAGGTGTGAGTTGCTGAGCAGGTGACCTAATTAGACTAACTGCCCACAGCTGAGGTGACAGGAACAGACTGAACAGCTAGTGGGGGTGTCTGGGAAAGTGGAGGCATAAGTAACAACAACCAAAATATAGACCGAAACTAACAAAACCAAACTAACAGATATGCAAAAACTAGAAATAAAGTGAGAGTCTGAGCTCTGTGAAAAGATACGCTCAGACACTGACAAAATGTACAAGAAAAGACAATTTTACAAGAGGAAATCACAAATTTGAGGAAAATGGTTTCAAATTTAGATAAATTTACAGAGAAAAGTAGAAAACTATAAGAAAATTGTTATAAATTTTGAAGAAAAACCTCAAACCTTCAAGACTGAATCATTACTCAAGTTTTTAAGTGGGTGCTTTGTACCCTTAACTCTACAAGAAATTTTTGGTTTACGATATGTGTGTGTAATGGAATGTGTAGTTATAAAAAGAGGTTCCTACTCACACGTGGTGATTTAAAACAAAACAAACCACAACAGTGGATGTGCAATGTTTGGTAATGTTATCAATCTTTTCTTGGGGGGTTTGTGCACTGAAGTGTTTGACAGTTCATTTTTTATTCAACTAAATGCACTTTGTGATGTGCCAAGGTCAGTTATGACCAGGATGTGTCATATCCGGCTCTAGGGAGCCGGGCAATCAGAGCCAGGGACAAGCCAGTGAGTCGAGATGGTTTATTTTGGGTAAGGGATAAGGGATGAGGAGAGCACAGATACTCATGCAGAGGTACACTCACAGGTTGCACAGCGCAGAGGTAAGCAGCTCGTACCGGACGTGGGGGTAGCAAGACGTACATCCTCACAGCGGGATACAAACACAGGAATGCTGCAAGGGGAGTTGAGGCTGACACCAGACGAAGGGGCTTCAGCCTAGCAGTGCTTATGTCGCAGCCCCGAGTCATCGAGGCTGCTCCTATTTATCCTCATTGGCAGCGCCCCAGCTGATGAAGACTAATTGGCCCCAGCCGTCCATAATGCTGCCAGCTGGGGGCCAGCTGAGACGCTGCTCAATGGGAGGCAGGGATGAGGGAAAACATGGGCTCAGTGCCGAGACGGCATCTCAACCCATGGTGACAGAGCCCCTCCCTCAAGGTCGGGCTCCTGAACGACCAGGAACATCCCAGCCCCCCCCCCCCCCACCTAGGGTGGGAGGAAGGGAGGCGGACCGGAGGGGAAGAAGCCAAGGGAAGGACAACACCAATGGGGCAATGTAGGGTAGCGGGAAAGAAAAACCCAAATACAATACTGACAACAGAACAATTAACCCAGGTACAGATGGGGAGAAGAACTGGGTCAGCACGCCGGTTACATACTACCCAGAGAGTACCAACCATGCGTGACCCAGAGCAAGAAAAAAAAAAAAAAAGAACCACCAAAAAGGTACAGGGCAAAAAATGCTGAGTATGGTCAAATAAAGGGAAAACACAATACACAGCACCAATATAAGTACATACACACAGTCACCAAGAAAAGTGAGGGTGACTGGAACAAATGGACAATTACAGAGCATGGTGTTACGGAAAACAAGGCACATGACTCTATAATGAACCAACAGGGCATAAAAAAGAAATACTGAGTGCAGGCAAAGAAAAACCCACACACATGAATATATAAATACCCACAGTCACCTAAAGAAATGAAAGTGACTGGAATGAATGGGCAACTGCAGAGTATGGTCTGAAAGGGAACAAAACATAACTCTACAATGCAAAAACGAGACTAAAAACATGGTACAAAAAATAAAATGCTGGGTACGAGGGAAGGAAAACGCACAGCACTATAAATACACATCCACCAACAGGACAGACATTACACCCAAGTGACCTTAATAACGATAAAAGAAAAAGTGACACCCGAGGTGTATGGCAGGCAGAGTCCAAAAATAGCCGAGATGGCTCCGGAGATCTCCCCGCCCATTGTCCAGCTGGCGAATCAGGGGAAGAGAAATGTTCGGACGGCGAACTCTGGACCCAGATCCCAGGAATCCAGTCCAACGGCTGCCGAACCAGGCCGCCCAAAGGCAAACACAGACCAGTGGGGGGAAACCAGATCGCCGAACCGAAAGTTTTGCGGGTCGGGTCGTCGACCCGCATCACTCAACCACCAGGACCGTTGAGACGGACGAAGGGTCAGAGCGGATCCCGGTGGAAGAGGCTCAGGGGAGAGCCGATGACGAGGGCGGCGGGCCTCAGGGAAACGGCCACCTCCTCACCGGACCTGGACAACACTGGGGCAGCACCCACGTCGGACCCCGATCGGGCCTCAGGCGAACCCACGTTGGACCCCGATTGGGTCTCGGGCGAACCCATGTTGGACACTGCACCAGAACCGACCTCCAACGTTGAACCCGGACCCTCCAGCACCACGAGGAACAGCAACTCCTCGCCGGTGACCCTGGAAGAAGGCTCAGAAGAGAAAACAGAACCGGGATCAGGATCACCGGCAGCGCCAGAACCCGGCGAGACGAGCTCAGACGCAGCGGGCGGCTGCACCCTGCTCGTCTCCCCTGGAGATAGGCTGAAGTGCTCAAAGATAAAAAGAGAGAAAAGAAAGGAGAGCACTCGCCTGATCTCGGGTTCTGACGCCGTCCAGGACTGCGAAGATCCAGGATCCGTCGTCAGGAGGTCGTTGTCAGGCTCCCATCTAGCCGCGTCGGGCCCCGCAGCCAGCACGATGGTCAGCGCAGCTTGAGATTCCTCCAGCTCAGGTAACCCCGCCGACGACCCACTCGGCGTGAAGCCAGAAGAATCTCGTCCCGCTGGACCGAACCGCTCCTCCGTGGAGACCCAGGGACGCTCAGTCGTCAGCGTAGACTCCACGCAGCAGTCAGTCCCCCTCCTCCGTCCGCAATGTAGCTGCGGAACCACAGGCCCTCTCCATATCCCACCACGTTGACCCGGAGCCGGGGACCGCTCGGCGGAGAGAGACACAGAGGATGCGGGATTAGGAATACAGGTTACAGCAGGTGGGGAGAGTTCAGGGAGCTGCGAACCCTGAACTTCTCCTCCAGGGATGTGACAGAGCAAATCATTAAGCAGGTGTGAAAAAACAATGACTTGCCTGCCCCCTGGAGGTTGAGTATCGCCTGCTGTAGTGGAATCTGCTTCTTCCTCTCCCCGCCCGGCGATAACGGAGGACCCCCCGGGAATTCGTCTGAGGATCGCTCGCGTTGTCTCCAGCAGAGAGCTCACCAGGCCGGGATTCCAGGCACACACAGCGGTCAGGAAGCGCGTCGAGGAGGAGGGGGAAACAGCCGGGGTGAGCCAGCCCGAATGTCCAGGAATGACAGCGGGGGAACGAGGCTCAGGGGACGAGGCTGTAGAATCTCCACACTGATGAGGCGAAGGGATGACAGCTGCGTGGGAGGAACGGTCCTGACGATGACCCAGAACTGGATCCGGACGAGGTTCGTGCAGAGGTGACTCGGCGATGTGATGACGACTACTCCCAGGGAACGAAGCGAGGGGGAGACCCAGGATTCGCCGCTCCAGATCGGAGATCGAGACGAGGGAGGCGTCGAGCACGGGAAAGCTTCGTAGCCCTGAAGTCCTCACCATCAATCTCACTGCCGCCGCCACATGCCTGAAGGTGGTGACAGGAAACACAGTAGAGCTCGCGACAGCCACTCGACCCCGGACATAACTGCTGTCAGCTGCGGCTCCTTGAAGGGAATCCCGAGTGACGTGACGCAGGTCGGGGGAAGTCCTCTGGTTGGCGCGAACTCCCGGACTGGAATAGCGGCAGGAACGGGACTCCGAAGCGGGGAAAGACGTCGCCCACTTCGACTCCCTGCCGGGATTTCCATCCACCCCGTGGAGCTTCTCTTGCTGTGTACCTGCAGCGTCTATCCTGGCACTGTCCTCCAGATGGTACAGAGAGTGAGGGTGACAGTCCAGGAGTTCCTCAGCACGGCCCGGATGCCAGCGTCTCGCGTTGGAGGCGTCGTGCAGGGTGAAGAACGTCCCGTCGACAGCCTCCGAGATGGACCTCAGCTCGTCGCCCTGGCGCCGGAAGTGACTCCTGGGAAACGGCATGCTAGCAGCGCTGACACCCGGACAGAAAGGTACATTTCCACAGCGACTCACGGCCGCCGGCAACTCTTCTGGCTGCGACATACTGTCATATCCGGCTCTAGGGAGCCGGGCAATCAGAGCCAGGGACAAGCCAGTGAGTCGAGATGGTTTATTTTGGGTAAGGGATAAGGGATGAGGAGAGCACAGATACTCATGCAGAGGTACACTCACAGGTTGCACAGCGCAGAGGTAAGCAGCTCGTACCGGACGTGGGGGTAGCAAGACGTACATCCTCACAGCGGGATACAAACACAGGAATGCTGCAAGGGGAGTTGAGGCTGACACCAGACGAAGGGGCTTCAGCCTAGCAGTGCTTATGTCGCAGCCCCGAGTCATCGAGGCTGCTCCTATTTATCCTCATTGGCAGCGCCCCAGCTGATGAAGACTAATTGGCCCCAGCCGTCCATAATGCTGCCAGCTGGGGGCCAGCTGAGACGCTGCTCAATGGGAGGCAGGGATGAGGGAAAACATGGGCTCAGTGCCGAGACGGCATCTCAACCCATGGTGACAGGATGTAGTATATTTTGTTTCAAAAGGGAAACAAATGTTAATGCTACTAACAGTGCACATTGAGTTTTTATGCACTTTGAGATATGCCTGAGTAAGATGTGACCAAAATGGTTATTTACAGAATTTTTTTTCCATTCTATTTATTTAATTGTTGTTCAAAAGGAAAAATATTTCTACTACTTCAAGTTCTGCTCAACCCCAGCACTGTTATTATGTGTTTATGCACTTTTGATGTGCCTTTGTCATGCGCTAAGTGCACATTTAAAACCAAGACAGTGCATATTTTTCGTCATATTGATCTGTGTTGGTTTGAAATTTGTCATATTCAACAGATCACTGAACGTGTGTGGCCTAGTTACATGTCTTGATTTCAATTTGTGGCCCAACTGACTTTGTAATTGAATAGCCCTGCTGTATTGTTTCAATGGTAAACTGCCGGTTTTTCTTACCTCCAAGCTCTTGCGGTGGAGCACGTTCCCATGTAAGTACCCGGATGTGTAGACAGCCCTATAACTGATCAGCTCATACCTGGCTGGCTCCTCCTCACTGTCAAATGTGCCAGTCACATCAGCAGTGTTTAGCTCACGATTGTTTGGGCAGCTGCACTGACACCAAAACAAATTTTTAAAAAATATCAGTGAACATGAGTTCTGACTCGGAGGAAAAAAGTACTAAAAGAAAAAAGTCACTAAAAGAAAAGAGTCCAGCCTCACAGACATGGACACTGGTAAGAAAACAAAGCAACACTGGTCACAGCAGCTTTATTACCCTGCCTGGAGTTAAACCCTACGTTTATGGACGGAAGCAGTGGCTGTGCAAAAAGGTGCAGTTCACTGTGTGGGTGTGTGTGGGTGTGACAATGCATATAATAACAATGCATCAGATTTATATAGTGCTTTATCATATACACTCAGAGATGCTTTACAAATAGAGACATTATTCATTTACTCCAGACAGACAATGGTAGTGGCAAGCTACTACTGTAGCCACAGCTGCCCTGGGGCAGGCTGATGGAAATGTGGCTGCCAATCTGCGCCAACGGCCTCTCTGGCCACCAACAAACATTTATACACATTCACACCCAGTGTCATGGACACTGGAGGCAAGGTGTGTAACGTGTCTTGCCCAGGGACACAACAGCAGGATATCTGGGAATTTGAACCGCCAACCATCCGGTTATTGGACAACCTGCTCTCCCTCCTGAACCGCTGCCACCCATATAGCAGTTGTTTAATTCGAATGGCTGAGCCTCTGCATTTATTCTTTAGGTTACTGCACTTCCATTTCCATACATATAGAATAGGTTTGTCTTTAAATACACTGTGGGGAACACTAGGACACACGTGGAAGCATTCTCTCACTCCCAGAGAGGCAGAAGGAAACATGAGGACAATGGACCGTGTGAGGAGGCTCACTGGGAGGTTCAGACTGGGCAGTTAGTCTATACATCTCCCGGGGAGGGGAAAATTAACATGGAGCAAACCAGACAAAGATGCGCCTTTCGCCCCCGGCTGCACCAAGCTGCCGCGTGAAGTGCGGGGCGGTGGATGTATTGTAATTTATGTAACAAGTGTTATGATAATTGCACCACACATTCTCTTTGTCCAAACAAAATGAATAATGTCAGAAGGCTCAATCAGTATGCATGGGATTAAAGCTATAAAGCCAGATGCACAGCGATTGAGGGGAGTTCCCCTTTATGGGGTTTTCAGCCCCAGCACGTTCCACAGTCTGAAGATGCCATTCTGGCCTG
This sequence comes from Pholidichthys leucotaenia, assembly GCA_020510985.1. NCBI lineage: Eukaryota > Metazoa > Chordata > Actinopteri > Cichliformes > Pholidichthyidae > Pholidichthys > Pholidichthys leucotaenia. Next base: position 21,981,644 of record CM035844.1, read on the forward strand.
ATTTAACCTGTTTGCTTCTTCGTAAAAATAATTCAGATTGGTCATGATCTGAAAATCAAAGATACAAAAGGTAATGTAATAAAATACATGTGATGACTAACTTTATTCATTATCACTACTTGACTAATTAAAATCATGAGAAATCAAATAAATTACATTAAGGGACAACTTGCACCTCTGACCCGTTCTAATTTATTTATTATTTATTTTGTGTGTATGTGCCACCATCATGCACTTTTGCACGCTTTAATAATTTTTTTCAGACAAAACTAAGAAACTAAGCTGTAATTTAAACCAAAGAAGAAATGGTCCGATACACTGTGTTTCCAGTTAGCACAATTTAGCATCATTTAGCATTTGCCGTTTTAGAATTAGACATGGCATTAACGTTACTTACCTCCTGTTAAAACAAGATTAGCAGACTATGGAAAACAGTCTATGGAAAACAATGGAAAACAATGGAAAACAGTAGCCAGCTATTTGACCAAACTGGTAGTTAGGAGTTAGCAACCACCGGAGTCTAGCCACCCACCCACACACCTGTTCTGCTGCCTTAGTTGCCAAATACAAGTATAGATTAGATGAAGTTACCCTAGAGGAAACTAAGGAAGAGAAAGATCTGGAAGAATGGATGGACAATCTACTCAAATATGATATCCATGTGGAGAAGCAAGTGAATAAAGCCAACCGGCAGCTGGGACTGATAAGACGATCGTTTGAATTCTTGGACTTAGACAAAGACTTTTAATACACTATATAAATCATTTGTCAGGACTCATCTGGAGTACTGTAATACAGTTGTTTTCTCTATATATGTCAGGCAAGCAAAACTTCTAGAGGGCATTCAAAGACGCGCGACAAAGCTGATCCCGGGATTTCAGCATCTAGCATGCACTGATAGGCTACATGAATTGACGCTTCCAAAGCTGCAGTATCAACGTGCTTGGGGAGATATCATTGCAGTATATAAGTACCTTCATGGCATTTACAGGGTTGATCCTTGTTCTCTGGAGCTGGATAGCCCTGTATTCAGCAAGGATATAGTTTTAAGTTTAAAAAAATCACGATGTTGCAAGAGCAGGCAACAGAATTTTTTTTCCCAATAGAGTGATCTGGAAAAGAGGATGTTGTGACTGCTCCAACAGTGAATACGCGGAAGAACAGACTTGATGCACCATTGGTCTGCACACCAGTACTCCCTGGAGCACTTTTATTAGCACTTTATTAGTTTTCCATTTCTTGACTGAAAATTTCTCTTTTTTATGTTAGTCAGTGAAGTGTAAGAAGTGAAAATCAGTAATAGATCAACGACCTACAAAAATTGAAGAGGATACGAATAAGAAAAAGAAAAAGAATAAGTCCGCTTATTATAAACGACTTTGGCCTTGTTTTTCTCCAAAGTTGCTTGCAAATCTCGTCAGTCGTGGCTTGCAGGTTTTTGGGCTTGTTTTTTAATGTGTAGTTGTTTATTTTGCTTTGCTTTGCTGTCTGTGTGACAGCCCTTCCAGCGCCCCACAAAACATGAGCACGATAGTTTGCTTACAGGACCCATCCCCCGCCACCCCCCCCCCCCGTTTCCTATTTACTGCGCCCGCCCCGCTGATCTCTATGCACCTTGCATTCCTGAAGGCGCTGCTGTAGAAATGATGATGGGGCAACTTATGGTTTTGGCTACAGTAGTGCTGAATCATTCAGCAAGAGTGGAGTAGTGGGGCATTTAAAATAGTGTTTTTAAAAGTGTTTTAAATTCATTGTAATGTATAGTCCACATACCTGTTCTGCAGTCAAGTGGCAGCTAATTTCAGCACTTGTAGTTTTTGTATTTTTGAATGTTTTTGCGTAGTTCTGGTACTTGCTGCCGTTCATGGTGTGAGGCTCCTCACAAATAAGCACGGTTAAATCTGTGGCTTCAGTACCGGAGTGGTGGCTCAGTTGGTAGAGCATCCGCCCCACACCCGGGAGGCAGGGGTTCAAATCCCGGCCGGGTCATACCAAAGACCATATAAAAATGGTACTTTCTGCCTTCTAGTGTGGTGCTCAGCATAATAGAACGGGGAAAGGAAAGTTACGCACAGAGCTACCAGAGGACTGACCCCCCACTGTAGCTTTCACTACTTACAGTAGCTGTGTGGCCTAGGGTCAGAGAAACGGAGATAGGCGCCGCCCCTATACACCAAAAAATGGTGTTCCACATGCTGTGGAAGGGAATTAACTAACTAACTAAATCTGTGGCTTCAACAGCAATGAGTAGATCATGCACTGAAAACTAAAATGACTGTTGGTGTGATCGGTGGTACAGACACAGGACAGACACAACAGCACCAGGTATGGTTTCACTTGTATGAATGTCACAGATTTGACGTTTGTGTGTTATATACAGTATGTCACCAGATGCAAGGCTGCATGAAGTAAAATAATAAATAAAAAATAGTAACAGTTTGCTTTCTAAGGCTTAACAATTTAAGAAAGATATCTGCTGGGAAAATTTCATATTTTGTAATTTGCTAAGTCTCAGAGTCTGTGTGAAAGGAACAAGGACACTGTGCAGCTGTACACTTATCTTCCTGTTTAGTATGCATGTACTGTGCTTGTGTGTGTGTGTGTGCGTGCATGAGAAAGTGATAATCTGCAAGAACCAGTTCGGACCAGATGTATTCAGCCAATCATCATGGACATTCTCAAGATAATGGAAATGCTTAAAGGACTGAGTGGTGTGTGTTTGGGTCAGAACGATGCGTGGCTAGGCTCTGAGGCTATTTTCTGTATTGTTCCCACTGGCCAGTGCATATTAAAATTTACTGAAACTTTGATCCTGCCTGATTTTTGACTTCTGGTTAAAGGAATTTTTCAAAGATACTTGGCGCAATTGAACAGGGACTCCAGAAATCTTTCTCCTGTGCTGCAGCGCTTTGGACCACTCTCACAATCAGTGCACAGGCTGCTAAAAGTCCTCCCACCCATCTCCCAGTGGAGCAGTTGTCTGCAGTGAGGCAACAGAGGGTCTGGTGAGCCGAAGCGGATTGGAGAAGGTGACAGAGCCAAGGCAGATTGAAGTGAGTAAATTTAATTTTTAATGATTTAAAGACGTCTCGCCGCAGTTTGAGTCCGGTCAGTGCAATACGCGTTAAGAGTTGAGATAAATTACCATAGGTTAAAGTTCGTTTTGGTAAAATAAATGCCACGGTTACAGACCATTCAGTGAAAATGAATTTTTTACTGAGGACCAGTTAGAGTCTCGTTCCAGGAAATAAGCAGCACAGAGACAGCGCGGAAGGATACAGCAGGAAGAGCACCGAGGAGAAATATCAAAGGCCGAATAAAAATACAGAATAAAATAAAGAAAAAATAGAGAAAAATAATAATAAAAAGAAATAGCTTTACTATAATAATAATAATTAAAATACTTTAAAATATAAGTTAATAATAACTTAAAATAAATGAACTGCAGTTTAAAAAAAATACCTCTCCCACGGGCTAAATGGGAAACTCTCATATTGTCCATAGGGAGAGAGACTGTGGGAAAGTGGAAGAGAGAGAGACGTTGCAATGTGGCAAAAAGCAAGACTAGTTTTCATGTGTTTGTGCATGCTGTGAAGTGCAAGAAGACCTTAATGACATATTGGTTCTGTGTGGTGACGGCAGGTTTATGCACAGGAAAGATAAGGACAGTACATGCTATTTAGGGAAATGGAGAGAAAGTTTTGGCTTTTCAGGGAGACTGAAGGTGATTGATTGTGAAAACCTTGTTTCTAATATCCAATGGGTAGCAGATGGGAGCAGGTGAAAACAGCAGAAGTATGGGCTGACTAAGGCGCAAAAGTGGCTTGACACGGCAAAAAAGCAAAAGGCTGACTTGGATCTTGTGATGGTAAAACCCAAATTTAACAACACATCTGATAAAATTGACCATGGTAAGAAAAAGGATTTGTCTAATCTGTGCCCTGTCTCTTCCTCTATCCGTGAAGATGAGTGTGACGGTGGTGCTGGTGGTCATGCGCCTCTTCCCTATCTGCCTCCCCCCACTGTTGCTACCCCTCAGCTCTCTCTATCCTGACCTCACAGAAATCCACCAAGCGAGAGGGGCCATTGCCACATCTTCGCCCACCACAACCACTCCTCCACCGCAGCCACCCGCTGACGTCAAACCCAAAATAAAGAAGGACAAGGACTGGGGTACCTGGGAGCAGCCACACAGGGGCGCCAAAGAGTTAAGTAGATATGCTCACACCACCCTTCCACACTCACCGTCCATACGATCAATAAAGAATGAAGATTATGAAACATATATTGTCACTGAACAGTATCCTATGATTAAACTTTCAAATCCAGCTTATTTGGGACCTCCAGGAGGTGAGAGAAACCCAAATGCCCCACAGTACCAACCCACAGTCTTGGTGTATAGACCATGGACTGATGTGGATTTTTCTGATGCTGTTCAGGAGATCCCCCACCCTAAAAATAAACCCACAGAGTTTTTTGAAGGGATGGCAAATCTCCTTGACAGCTTCAAATTAAATAGTCATGAGACCTAACGTGCATCCAGAAAGGTTTTGAAGGTTGATTGGTGTACTGTGTCGGTTAATTGGAGTTCAAAAGATGCTGCTGGTAAAATTCTTCCTCCAAACAGCACTGACTTACAACAGTGTGTGAGAGAGCTAAATGATCGCATTCAAACTAAATGGTGCGTGAAGCATGACTGGACCAGAATCCAAACCACAATACAAGGTAAAGATGAAGGTGTAGAAGTTTATAGAACCAGGCTACAAGAGATTTTTGATAGCCATTCTGGTTTAACTAAGGCTGATAATGACTCAGGTGTAGAACCTTATTGGCAGCATTTGAAAAGTGTCTTCTTGCAAAACATGCACCCACATCTAGCTGAGTGCATACGTAAACATCTGGTCACATATCGCACTTGTGCATTTGGTGATGTGTTAACTTATGCAAAACAAGCAGAGAGATTAGAGGAGGAACGGAAGGAAAAGGAGAAGAAAAAATTGAAGGAAAAGCCAACCCCTGTTTATGTTGCCAACGCCTGTTTATGTATATGTTATGTTATGTTATGTTTATGTAATTCCACATTTTCTTTACTGTATGACAAGTTGGTCACAGGCGTGTAAATCTGCCCTGAGGCCTCTGGAATCATTATACAAGTATTCTATCAAGATTCATGACAAGAAAAGACGAACGTTCCATCACTGCCCAATCCTGTCCAAATATAACCTGTTGAGCTTTGAAAATCTAATCCTGTATACAAATGTGTGTCTTTTGTTTAGGATAATCCATAACTCTGCTGCTCCTCCCTTAAAAAGGTTTGTTTCATTAAGTTCTGTAAATACAACTCGGACAACTCGATCAACAGCACGCGGCGAGTGCAGGATTCCTAAGCACAAGACAACATTAGCAAATTCAGCATTTTCATGTGTGGCTATGCAACAGTGGAACATGTTACCAACGGAGTTACTTGCAGTAACAGACTATCACACATTTTCGCGCTTGGTGAAAAAACAGTTAATCTCTAAGCAAACCTGTGTCCATAATGTACTGTGATGTAAAGATGTTAGAGTGTGTGATGTTGACAGTGGGACCAATAAGAGTCAGTGGTTGGATGTGAAAAATTGTTTATATGGATGGAGTTATAAAAATGTATTATTGTATGTTTTAGTTCTTATCAATGTTTTGGGTTCTTATCAATGATATTAATGTTTGTTTTCGTTTTTAGCAATGCTTGGTTTTAGTTTTTTAATCAATGTTTGGTTTTAGTTTTTTATCAATGCTTACTTGTAGTTTTAGCAAATGTCTGCTTTTTAACGCTAACACCAGCCTGCCCAGGGACTACAGGTGGAAATTAGCACTTGTGCTATAACCTGGTACAATGCATCTTTCCTCTTTAAGGTCAATGTATATTGTGCATGTCCCTGCATAAATAAATAAATAAAAATAAATAAAATAAAAATGTGATTGCTGACACAAGGGGGGGGAGGGGGCTAAGGCTTCTCCCAACTCTGTCTTTTACCAGGGCGCCATGAGAGGTGGAGGACAATGGTGAAGGAGGGGCAAACGGAGGGGGGGTCGTGGAGCCGGTTACCCGCAGCCAGAGAAGCGCGACGTTTGTCGCCAGTGTGGACAAAGGGAACACTAGCAGAGGCACTGTTCTGAACTCCTGCCACAGCGAGGAGGGGATGGAGGACTTCACGGCCCAGCACCACCAGCCACACAAAACTGGACCACATGACTGACCGCCTCACGGATAAGTGCACTCAATGACACTAAAACTGACACAGCAGACATTTTCCATTTACCTGACTTTGATCTGATGTTGACAATGCAATGTTTACCTGAAGTGATGGTGGAGGTTCAGGGCATCCCAATTAAGTTTCTATGTGACATAGGAGTGTGCAAATTGGTAATTGCATAGTCAGACATTCAAGGTTTTACAAAATCAGATAAAAAAGTAACTGTCAAAGCCGCAAAAGGTAAGTTAAAAATAGAACACCTTTCCAAAAATGTTAAAATAAAAGACCCTGGCACCAGTGACATGGCAGAAGGTTGTTTCATATTATCTGAAGCCTGCCCCGTTAACCTTCTAGGAAGGGATCTCCTGTCAGCTCTCAATATTGCTGTAGTTCCAGTAGACAATGGTATGAGAGCATCACATTTTCCACATGTGGAAGGAGTAAATGTACTACAGGATTTCAATTTACCCAGGTACTGTTACTCACTGGGTTTGGTTTCGGCCGGACCACACTCAATGACGTCAGACCTGCACAAAAAGGCTATGGATCATTTTGTGTCCACAGTCCCCACTACACATCAACCCACAGATCAATATCACTGTGCCATGTACAACAGACATTTGTGTGGCCCAGACTCAAACTATGAAAAAACATTCCTTGCAAATCCATCCTCCAGACTGGTCATTAAAAATCTGTCTTGGTACCCAAGGGGATATGTGGGAGCCTCTGTTGTGTTGTCTGATGAGGATAGCAGATATTTTAAGCAGTGGGAGGCTCCCCACATCCCATTGGTCAAACCCAAACACATGGATTGGAAGGATGTTGGTCGCTTTGTTACCTCAGCAGAGGAATGTATGTGGTCAATCTTGAAGGGCAACCTCCACCCCAAAGGTTCAGTATTCCTCAAAGCTAGATACATATTATATATATAACTCAACCCTTACCATATTATACATATTACCATACCTTACCATATTATACATATAACTCAACCCTTACCTGATCTCATTTACAAAACACCCATGGCTCAGGTGGACAGAATTGAATGGACACCTGAGGCAGAAAATGCATTTGTTAAAATGAAAAATAACTTTGGGTCAGCACTGATGTCCTGGCACTCCCCAATTACAAAAAAAAAAAAAATAAAATTGTGCAAATGGTTGATTGTAGAGAGGGACACAAGACATCAGTCCTTCTTCAACCAAGTGGTGCAAAAATGCATCCAATAGCATTTTATTCATGTAGGCTAGACCCAGTGGCGAGGGCCACCGCACCATGTGTGCAGGCTGTGATTGCTGCCTCTATGGCAGTTCAGGCCTCAGCAGGGTGGGTCCTTTTTCACCCCTTGACCCTGAAGGTCACACATGCAGTATCAGTTATCTTGTCGCAAAGCAAAATCTCAGTTCTCTCACCATCCAGACACCTCGCATGTACGACAGTGTTATTTTCCCAACCACATCTAACCATTGAACGTTGTACAGTAATGAACCCAGCAGCATTTTTACCCATTTCAGCACAAGGGGAACTGCACGATTGTTTGGCAGAAATTGAGAGTGAAACATCACCACGCCCTGATTTGCAGGACACACCTTTGGAGGACTCTGATCTCACATTGTTTGTTGATGGCTCCTGTAAACGTGATTGTACTGGTTCAAACCTGTCTGGTTTTGCAGTGGTCACCCATGACACCGTTTTACGGGCACATAAACTCCCATCACATTATTCCGCACAAGCAGCTGAACTGGTTGCTGTAACTGAAGCCTATAAATTAGGCCAGGGAAAAGCACTCACAGTCTACAATGACAGTCAATATGCTTTTTCTACCATACATCACTTTGCACAGCAATGGAAAAAGAGAGGGATGATTACATCAACAAGAAAACCTATCCAACATAAAGATCTCATCTTAAAACTATTAGACAGTGTAAAACTTCCCTCTAAATTGGCCATATGCAAATGTGCTGCACACACTAATGGCACAGATCCAGTCTCTTAGGACAATCACTTTGCAGATAACACGGCAAAAGCTGCTGCACAAGGTCATACAAGAAAGGACACTTCTCCATCTCTTCTTTTGCCATTGTCAGAACAATTATCACATGACATGCTCACTGACACTCAGAAAACATCACCACAAGCTGAAATTTACCGGTGGATACAAAAGGGGGTAATATTTGACAACACTTCCAAACTTTACAAATGATGCAATAACAAACCCATTTTACCACGCAAATTGTTGCAGCAGGCTTCTCTTCTGCTACATGGGGTCTCCCATGTAGCAGCAGGGGGTATGATCTCTATGTTGAACAAATCTTTCATCACCTATGGGTTTAGTCAATTTGCTTCACAATTTTGTAATCTGTGCAGAAAACAATGCTCAAGGACACTTAAGTCAAAGTCAAAGTGCCTTTATTGTCATTCCATTGTTAATGAACATTGCAACGAAATTGAGATGCTGCTCCCTAAAAACAAACTATAAACAAACTATCACACTCACAGTTCACTCATGCATTTAACATTCTTATAATTACAACAATAAATAATGCTTGAAACAAAATTACCTAAAAGTTGAATACAGTACGTAGCAATAATGAAAAACATACTGAGCGATAAATACAAAAGACCAGCTTATGCACACAGGGTTGTTGCTACAAAATAACCTAAAATAACAAAAAATATCAGCAGTCTGTGCGTGTTACATAAATCCGTTCAAAATACGTACTGCTGCTGGGAAAAAACTATGATTAAACCTGGTAGTCCGGGTTTTATGGGATCTGTACCGCTTTCCCGAGGGGAGCAAGTGAAAGAAGTCATGGCCTGGATGAGCACAGTCTTTAATGATGGCAGTAGCTCTGTTGAGGTACTGAGACCTGGAAATCTCTTCTAGAGAAGGGACAGAACAGCCTGTGATTTTTTGCGCAGTCTCGATCACTCTCTGGAAGGCTTTGCGGTCTGCGGCTGAACAGCCCTCATACCAAACCGTGATGCCATATGACAGAATGCTCTCAATAGCAGAGCGATAAAATAAAACCAGCAACTGTGCATTCAGGCCATTCTTCTTGAGGAGCCTCAGAAAGTGTAGACGTTGTTGAGCCTTTTTTATCGTAGCTATGGTGTTAATTGCCCAGGTAAGGTTGTGAGAAATATGAACACCCAAAAACTTAAAAGCCTCCACCCTCTCTACACGCTCCTTGCCTATATATAGAGGAGGCGGTTCACTGCTATGCTTCCTAAAATCAATAATGAGTTCTTGAAGACCTCAGAAAGGTACCTTCCTCGCATCAGCTTATCTATTTCAAAACATTTACATGGGTTTCATTGAACTAGATAAATGGGAAGGCAAAAAATATTGTTTAGTGATTGTTGATATGTTTACCAAGTGGACAGAAGCCCTCCCTTGCACTCATCTAAACACTGTTGCAGTAGCAAAAAAACTGTTAACTGAAATTGTGCCCAGATTTGGAATACCTGAAAAGATTTACTCAGATAATGAACACATTTTGTAAATCAGATCATAACCGATTGAGGCACAGCACTTAACATTAACTTGAAAAATCACACAGCTTACCATCCACAGTCTGCAGGGTTAGTGAAATGCACAAATAGGACCATTAAAGAAAGGCTTAGAAAAACAATGGCAGAAGCAGTACAAAATTGGATATATTATCTACCCCAATTCTGTTTTACATGAGAATAGTTCCCTCAAAAGGGGAGTTTTCTCCATTTGAAATAATGCATGGTAAACCTTATCTACTTCTACCATTAAGACCATTTAGTTCAGGTGATGAGGAAGTGTGTTTAGCTGATTACATGCGAAGAATGTTGACTGACAGAGATGTTGTGCATGCTGTTCTTCCCAGGAAGGAACACGGTGAAGCACCCAACAGAGCCAAGCCAGGGGATCTGGTCCTCATCAAAGCCATCAAAAAGAAAAGCTGGGTCGACGCTCCCTGGCAAGGACTACTCAAGATCATCCTGTTGACACCAACAGCAGTGAAAGTTGAAGGACGGGACTCTTGGGTGCACCTGACACATTGCAAACTTTACCCCATTGAAAACCCTCAGCAAGTCACTGTTTAACTGTTTAACTATACAAGCAAGTCACTGTTTTGCTATACAAGTGTCGGCTGACGGTACGCCCAGTAACAGCTTGCTTAGTGAAATAACTGTTTATTATCATGGAGAGACAAAATGCAAGAAAGAGAAGATTGGCAGTAGAAAGGTGTGAATGGTACACCTGGTTTTTTCTCATCCTCATCCTTGTGGTGACACTTTTGATTTGGTTGCTTTTAGGGACACCATTACCTATTCATCATAGAGCTAGATATATTACTCATGTGCATCATGACTGGTTAGAAGGACCAAGCTATGATGATCATGTTTATGCTGGCAATGTGTGGTGAAAGTATGCTAACCACACAGTCAAAACAGCTAATCATACAAATTGTTACATGTGTTCTTTGCTCCCATTCTCAGTTGGTCAAATATCTGTTACTGCTAAACCAATGGAACTGTCAAAAGCTGTTTGTTTCTTCCAAGAGGTTATGTATGGAAATAGTACAGCAAGCATTAACTTGAATCACTCCTGCCCCATTGTCTATGATTCTAATGATCAGAGGCACGATGACACCCCTTACCCTGTAAAGGCAAGATTAACCTCACCAGGAAATTTTTCCTTTTGTCTAAGAGGGTGTGGGAATGTCTCTTTGAGCAGTTTATCAGTTTCCAGGTGCGTAACAGTGCATAGTACATCTCGCCCTTGTATTGCCATCTGCTGGACTGGCATAGTGGGCAAAAGTTGTCCTGAAGCTTCTTGTTGTCAGTCTAGAAGTCTGGAAGGCGATGCCACCCTGCAGGAGCTCTGCAGTGCCGCAATTTGTGATTCTCACAAGTACGGCATGTTCATGGTGACAGGGGGATGGTGGCTGTGTGGCCATCGTGCGTACTCACACTTACCCATGAATTGGGGAGGGGTGTGCACCCTCATAATGGTGACTGACCATACCATCATGCTGTCAGCAGGACAGGCAGGCAGGGTGAAGAGAGATGCCCCTTTTTCACCACATGATCCCATCTAGGGTTCAAATGTGCCAAAAGAATTCAAGTTAGAACTCACTGGGCAGAAGGTACTCTATTTCTTGTTTCCTTGGTTGGGAGTGGCTAATACCTTATTAATTGAAACAACTAGTTATAGACTACAATCATTTGTTAATTTTTCTTTGTCTGCTTTTTCTGGAATGAAAGAGGTGTTAACGGCCCTTAGACTTATGCTGACCCAAAATAGGATGGTTCTTGATCAAATAACTGCCGCCCGGGGGGGGGGGGGTGCAGTTGTGGGTGATTATTGTTATACTTTTATCCCTGATAACGATGCAGATGGCCACGTCATTGCCTCAGCAATACGGAACCTGACTGCTTTGTAGGCTGCCATGGCCAAGGACAATGTCACTGATGAACATACCTGGTTAAGTTGGTTATTCTCTTCATGGAGAGGTCTCATCATGAACCTGTTAATGATTTTTGTGGTAATATTTCTGGTCTTTTCTTGTGTTATCCCCTGTGTCCATAATATGATGATGAAACTTGTGCATATTAATTTAGTGATGTACCATGGAGCGGTTGCCAAGGATGATGGGGATGATGAACAAACAGTGTGAGCTCAAAGTGTCTCTCCATGACTCCCAGTATAGAGTAAAAGTATAATTGAAAATTCAGAAAACCGAGAGGAGTTGCATGATCATGATGCGTAGTTGAAATGTACTACCTGTAAATACATTCATGAAGTTTGAAGGGTTACTTTTATTTTTAGTTATTTTTATTTTTGTCTTATCTTTCTTTTTATCCTTTTTCCTTTACCTTTATACGAGTTGCAATGGCACATATATCCTTATTATCACTTTGACTTTATTGTCATTCTGATTTTAATGTTTTTACCATTAATTAAAAAGTTTTTACCATGTCTGTTCTATTTTCCTCCTAAAGGACTAATTATTAGGTGGCGCCTGGGGAAGCAGGGCTGATGGCGGACTCTCCCCATCACTAGCTAGTTAGGGTCTGTTACACATGAATGCACTGGAGCTTAGCATAGCTTCCAGATGGGGTTTTAGATGTCATAACTTATCACTTTTCTTTTATGATGCCTTGCATGGCGTCAAAGGAAGGAAAATGATGGGAAAATTTCCATCCATCCATTCATCCATCTTCTACCGCTTTTCCGGAGGTCCGGGTCGCGGAGGCAGCAGTTCAAGCAGAGAAGCCCAGACTTCCCTCTCCCCAGCCACCTGCTCCAGCTCTTCAGAGGGGATACCAAGGCGTTCCCAGACTAGCTGGGAGACATAGTCTCTCCACCGAGTCCTGGGTCTGCCCCGGGGTCTCCTCCCAGTGGGACGTGCCTGAAACACCTCAAGTGGGAGGCGTCCAGGAGGCATCCTAATCAGATGCCCATACCACCTCAACTGACTCCTTTCAATGTGGAGGAGCAGCGGTTCTACTCTGAGCCTCTCCCGGATGACTGAGCTCCTCACCCTATCTCTGAGGGTGAGTCCAGCAATCCTACGGAGAAAGCTCATTTCAGCCGCTTGTATCCGCGATCTCGTTCTTTCGGTCATTACCCAAAGCTCGTGACCATAGGTGAGAGTAGGAACGTAGATTGACTGGTAAATCGACAGCTTTGCCTTAGAACTAAGCTCCCTCTTCACCACAACAGACCGGTACAACGTCCGCATCACTGCAGATGCTGCTCCAATCCGTCTGTCGATCTCTCGCTCCATTTTCCCCTCACTCGTGAACAAGACCCCAAGATACTTAAACTCCTCCACTTGGGGCAGGAGCCTGTCCCCAACCCGGAGAGGACAATCCACCTTTTTCCGGCTGAGGACCATGGACTCGGACTTGGAGGTGCTGATTCTCATCCCAGCCGCTTCACACTCAGCGGCAAACCGTCCCAGCAAGAGCTGTAGGTCATTGCTGGATGAAGCCAACAGGACAACATCATCTGCAAACAACAGAGATGAGATCCTGTGGTCACCAAGCATGACACCCTCCATTCCCTGGCTGCGCCTAGAAATCCTGTCCATAAAAATTATGAACAGGACCGGTGACAAAGGGCAGCCCTGGCGGAGTCCAACTCTCACTGGGAATGACTCCGACCGAGTGTTGGCAATGCGAACTAAACTCTCACAACGGTCGTACAGAGACCGAATAGCTCGTAACAACAAGCCCGATACCCCATACTCCCGAAGCACCCCCCACAAAAATCCACGAGGGACGCGGTCAAATGCCTTCTCCAAGTCCACAAAACACATGTAAACTGGTTGGGCAAACTCCCACGAACCCTCAAGAATTCTCGAGAGGGTAAAGAGCTGGTCCGATGTGCCACGGCCAGGACGAAAACCACATTGCTCCTCCTGAATCCGAGGTTCGACCAACGGCCGGACTCTCCTCTCCAGTACCTTGGCATAGACCTTCCCAGGGAGGCTGAGGAGTGTGATCCCTCTAAAGTTGGAGCACACCCTCCGGTCCCCTTTTTTGAAGAGAGGAACCACCACCCCGGTTTGCCATGCCAAAGGCACTGCCCCCGACCTCCACGCAATGTTGCAGAGGCGTGTCAACCATGACAACCCAACAACATCCAGGGCCTTGAGGTACTCGGGGCGAATCTCGTCCACCCCCGGGGCCCGGCCACCAAGGAGATTTTTAACCACCTTGGCGACCTCAGCCCCTGTGATAGGCGAGTCATCCCCCTCGTCCCCAAACCCTGCTTCCTCTGTGGAAGGCGTATCAGTGGGATTGAGGAGATCCTCGAAGTATTCCTTCCACCGCCCGACGATATCCCCAGTTGAAGTCAACAGTGTCCCATCCGCACCATACACAGTGTGGACGGGGAGCTGCTTTCCCCTCCTGAGCCGCCGAACAGTTTGCCAGAATCTCTTTGAAGCCGACCGAAAGTCTTGTTCCATGGCCTCACCGAACTCCTCCCATACCCGGGTTTTTGCTTCAGCAACCACCCGAGCTGCACTCCGCTTGGCCTGCCGGTACACCTCAGCTGCTTCGGGAGTCCCACAAGCCAACCAAGCTTGATAGGACTCCTTCTTCAGCTTAATGGCCCCCCTCACCACTGGTGTCCACCACTTGGTTCGGGGGTTGCCACCACGAGATGCACCGACCACCTTGCGGCCGCAGCTCTGGGCTGCCGCTTCAACAACAGAGGTGGAGAACATGGCCCATTCAGACTCCATGTCTCCAGACTCCCTCGGAATGTGGTTGAAGTTCTTCCGGAGGTGGGAGTTGAAGACCTCCCGGACAGGGGCCTCAGCCAGACGCTCCCAGCACACCCTCACTATACGTTTGGGTCTACCAGGTCTGAATGGCTTCCTCCCCTGCCATCGGATCCAACTCACCACCAGGTGGTGATCAGTTGACAGCTCTGCACCTCTCTTTACTCGGGTGTCCAAGACATACGGTCGCAGGTCTGATGATACGATAACAAAATCGATCATCGACCTGCGGCCTAGGGTGTCCTGGTGCCAGGTGCACATATGGACACCCTTATGCTTGAACATGGTGTTCGTTATAGACAGACTGTGGTTAGCACAGAAGTCCAATAACTGAACACCACTCGGGTTCAGATCGGGCAGGCCGTTCCTCCCAATCACCCCCCTCCAGGTTTCACTGTCGTTGCCCACGTGCGCAACGTGGGCAACGTGGTACGTGGTACGTGGGAAACGTACCACGTGGTACGTGGGAAAATTTCATATTTTGTAATTTGCTAAGTCTCAGAGTCTGTGTGAAAGGAACAAGGACACTGTGCAACTGTACACTTTAGTACGCATGTACTGTGCTTGTGTGTGAGTGTGCATGAGAAAGTGATAATCTGCAAGAACCAGTTCAGACCAGATGTATTCAACCAATCATCATAGACATTCTCAAGATAATGGAAATGCTTAAAAGACTGAGTGATGTGTGTTTGGGTCAGAACGATGCGCGGCTAGGCTCTGAGGCTATTTTCTGTGTTGTGCCCACTGGCCAGTGCATATTAAAATTGCTGAAACTTTGAGCCTGGCTTATTTTCGACTTCTGGTTAAAGGAATTTTTTCCAACAATATCAAATAGTTGTTTTGTTTTGTTTTGTTTTGTTTTTGCATTTGTTGCACTGCCTTGGAATGATATGGACTCGATATTAGCAGCTTCAGCATGGATTAACTTTTAAATTATCACAAAATATAGATCAATAACATTTTGAACAATTGTCAGAAAAGGTCTGTATGTGTTAAGTTAAATAACAAGCATTTATGGCATGACAGCAGCATGAGCATTTTAATTTCGGGGTAAAACAAACAGCTGCAGCTGTTTGTATTTACCCCCACATTAAAACACCCAAGCACGGTGTTGTGGCTCTTTGTGGCTCTCATTAGATTCTACGTCTGATCTAAGGTAAATTTGATTATGTCCAACATATTTTAACAAAATGCAACTGACTTTATTGCGGTGGAGACATTGATATTATCTCAGAGCTTTTATTTGTTTACAACATTAGCATCTTAGCAGCAGAGCTAACTAATGGAGCTACAGTCTGCGAGGCCTCTTTTTAAGGTCATCTTCCTATCGCTTGATAGTCATGGGAAGTGGTATGATTATATTACTCTTTTTGAGGTGCAAAAGGCAGTGTTCCCGCATTTTTGATGCAGAAGCCATTGTTTTTTAACAAGGAAAAGTGTCCCGTTTCCATGGCAAATCCACATTCTAAGCTAGTACCATAAGTTGTGTGCATAATTCAAGCAAGGCATCATGGGGGCTAGGAATAAGCTGGATAGAAAAAACTAGATGGCTCATTGGCCATCAGAAGTGAAGCCACCTGGCCATCATATTAGTACACCCAAAACACTAGTACAAATCGACGGCCGCTAAACATAATATCAACTCGATTTCTGTAGCTCACCGGTTGCGCAAGATTATAAGCGGTGTCTCCATACCAAGAAGTTCAAAATCTGTTAATTTTTGGGGAAGTTATTGAGGTAAAAGTGGCTGGCCAGAGGCTTCACTTCTGGCTGCCAGTGATCCATCCAGTTTTTCTATAGAGATCAGTAGCCCACCCGAGTCCACTCGGCTCTGAGCTATCCAGTTTTTTTTTTAATACAGATCAATGCATATGGGACCTTAAATTGAAAAAAAATTCTCCACTGAAATGAATGACAAGAGTAAAATTATCTTCTGATCTCGATCATATTTTGCTACGTGTTACACACATGATGTTTGTCAATTTAAAAGATAATTTTCCATGTAATTAAAGTTGTCGGCTGTCTGTAATAGAGTAATATTTAGTTTTTGTTTAAGACTAGCGGACAGCAACCCTCATCATCCCACATCACTAAACTGTAATGGTGTTTAGTGCTGTTACTTATGCAGAATGCTCACATCTTTTCTTTTGATCAGAGTTTAAAAATTTAATTTAGTCAAAGTTTTTATATTGACTGTGTTTACTATAAATTTGCTGTTGCTTATGCAGAATGCATATGTATTTTCCTTTAATTAGAGTTGATAAAATTCCGTTATTCAATGCTACTGTATGTTTACAGTCAATTCACTGCAAACAAAAACAAATCTATATATCAGTATATGTTATCAAGCAGCCTCTCTTTTACACAATGTGGCAGGTTGCCTGTTGGGCTTTTTTGGGCTTGTTTTCACAGAACTGGTTGCTTGTTTCTCTCGTGAAACCTGGCAACACTGTCCGCTGGGCGCACTGCAGGGATAAGGCGGGGCGCTGACAAGCAGTGGGTGAGTAGCTTTGTTCAAGAAACAGGAGTATGTGCATTTTAAATCCCGAGTGATAAAGTATTCTACAAAACGCTAGACGTTTTTATGTCATCATCCGATATGCAGTATATCGTCATATCACACAGCCCTAATGGGGGCTAAAGAGTCGTATGCAGCTCCGGAGTTGCGGGTTGCCAACCCCTGTATTATACCATTATGCTTTTAGTCTAAGACATTTAGCCCACTGGTCCTTCCCACCTGAGAGAGCACCACCATGGCTCTCAATTGAGACATCCCTCCTTGATGATCTACCTCCTCTCAACCCAATTTTTGCTAAACTGCCAGGGAAAGCTAAAACTCATCCTATTATCCTTCATATGCAGGAGATCTGGAAAAAAGTGTCAGCAGCATATACAGTAAGACAGACCCTTACCTATTTCCCTCAGTATGGCTCTGGCTGAATCCAAAGCTCACTATTGACAACCCCCCCCCCCCCGATATACTGGAAAGTATGGGTCAGGAAAAGCATTAAAAGGTCAGGAAAGGCAGTGGTGGCCAAATGGTTAGGGATGTGGACGGGTGAGTGAAGGGTCGCCAATTTGATTCCTCGACTGGCAAGATCTGATCTGGGTGGGACAGATGACAGACAGTGTTTGCCCCACTCTCATTTACCCCACATTTGCAGCACAAAACTTTCTCCAAGGGGACAATAAGTAAATGACTGACTGATCTCCAGATCAGACATCTGCTTAGTAACACTGTACCAAATCCTCCAGAGGAGGGGTCTCCAACCTGGGGCTTCTGGAAAGTTGTCATGATCCTGGGGCACAGGGGGATGCCGTGCCTATTTTCCTGTCTTGGTTACTGTTTCTCTGTCTGCTTGTTTTCCTGTTATCATGTCTGCTGTTTTTGGTTAATGTTTAATGCTTGTCATTCTGGTTTCTGTAGTATTATTATGTACTTTGGGGGTTGTGTTGTGTTTGTATATGATGGTTTCCGGTTATGCTTTATTTTGACAGTGCTATGCAGCTTCCGGCTGTCAAACTGGCTGGAGCTGCACACCTGTTTTCCATTGTTATTTTCTCCACTCATGCATCCACAACTGTTTGTAATTATGTGTAGGGTATTTTAGGGGCATGACAACCTTCTCTGTTGTCACACCCTACTGCTCCGTCCTCAGATGTTTGCACATGTTCTGAGTGTGTTTTGGGGCCGCTGTAGAGGAGAGTTGGAGAGCTCCGTCCAGGTACGTTATCCCTTATTTCCAGCAGTGAGCCCCCACAGCCTTCGGGAGAGTTCCGGCTGGATTCCGCCCCTAGCCAGGCATTCCCTGGCTTCATGTCCCCCTGGACGTTGCGCCCCGCTCTCCTCCAGCATTTATCATGTTGTCCTTGTTTGTTACATTGGCACTACATTGTTTAGTTTTCGTATGTGTATAGTCTTGTCTGTTTTTACTTTAATAAATGTGCAAATTCATGGAGAGCGCTTGGTGTTTCTGTTTTGCCCGTGGAACAGGCACTTCATGACATAGTGCAGGTGCATCCGGGGTTGGGCAGTTACCCCAGGTATGCGGGCCTGATTCATACCATCTTCATCCTCCGGACGGACCCTCACACCCTGGTGGGAGACCTTCAGTCATCAGCACCTCGAGCCCGGACTATGAGGAACCAGCCCTGAGTGCCAGCGTTCCCCCTCCCTCGTCAGAAGCCCAAGTCTCCGCCTCCTGCCCAGAGTATGTCAGCGGTAGCCAGAGGAGCTCCATCTGGTCCATCTTCAGTAGCAGGATCCCCCATGCACCGGGAGATAAGGCAAGTGGGTTTTCATTTCTCTTCTCATGTAAATGAAATGCCTAGCCTTATTCCTGGTGATGAGGCTTAGCAATTGCAGCCAAACTTAGCTGAGTCCTCATCACCTGGTACTGATGGATCACTTTTCCTTCCTCTCCCGTGTTTTCTTTTGTGGCCTCTGAGAACCCGTCGGTCCTGGGCAGGAGCTGCAGGACAATGAAGGAACGTGTAGGTTTGGGAGTCCCTGCCCCAGCCCTGCACCCACGTCTGGGATGGGAGGAATGGTCCGCTTGAGCCCTGAATCCTGAGCCCAGAGATGGGGGTCCCCTGGGTTCAGCGGTACAGGAACCAGCGGCAATGGTGAGGTGACCCCCAGCGTCAGTCACCCCGCCGGGAGATCCACTGGCACTGGTCGTCACACCTGGAGGTCCACTGGCTGCATCCATCATCACGCCTGCTGCTAGGGCCACTGCTGCAGGATCGCCGGAGTCCTGGACGGTGGTGGAGCTCAAGCTCAGGCAAGTGCTCTCTCTTGCTTTCACGGTCTCTGTTTTAGAAAGATCTTGCCTGGGTCTTGGTGGGGACGTCCAGGTGCTGCCGTGAGCCGCACCTGAGCCCTCCTCATTGGGCTCCACTGCTGCCGGTGACCCTGACCCGGTGTGTGTGTTTGTCTCTGTCCCTTCGCCTGAGTCACTATCCTGGGTCACCGAGGTCTCCGTGGGTGCTCCTCCTCCTCCAGTTGAGATCTCCATGGGTGCTGCTCCACCTCCAGTCAAGGTCTCCATGGTTGCTGCTCCCCCTCCGTCAGAGATCTCCATGGGTGCTGCACCCTCTTTATACAAGGTCTCCGTGGGTGTTGCTCCTCCTCCATCTGGGCCATCGTGGGTGCTGTGTCTCTGCCTGGGGCCATCATGGATGATGCGCCCCAGTCAAAGTCCATCATGGTTACTGCGCTCCAGCTTGGGTCCGTGGGGGGTGCTGCATTCCTGCCCCGGAACCACCATGGATGCGATGCCTCAGCCTGAGGCCACCATGGGTGTGATACCTCAGCCCAAGGCCACCATGGATGCAACACCTCAGCCTGAGGCCACCGTGGGTGCGATGCCTCAGCCCGATGCCCCCATGGGTGCTGCCTACCCGCTGTCTTTGGTCCCCAAGGGTGCTGCCAACCCGCCATCCTTGGTCCCTGAGGGTGCTGCCGACCCGCTGTGCATGGTCCCCAAGGGCGCTGCCGACCTGCCATTTATGGTCCTCAAGGGCACTGCCGACCTGCCGTCCATGGTCCCCAAGGGTGCTGCCGACCTGCCGTCTATGATCCTCGCTGGTGCAGCTATGCCCCAGCCCAGGGCTGCCACGGGTACAGCTATGACCCAGCCACCGTGGGTGCAGCTATGCCCCAGTCCGGGGTCGCTGCGGATGTAATGTCTTCGTCCAAGGTCGTCTTTGATCCCCTCACTTCATTGAAGGTCCCCGCCGAGCTGCCGCTCCCCTCATCTAGTTGGTTGCTGCTGCCTCCAGGGGGGGGGGGCACGGTCCGCTGGCCCATGAACTCTGGAAAGCCACCTGATGGACCATTCCTCCTACTGTGGTAGTTGTGGAGTTCGGGGAGGCCACCCGACTTACTCCACCACAAGCGGTGGCCTTGGGACTCGGGTAGACCACCTGAACTGCCTCTTCCACCTTCTAGTTCCCAAGAACTAGAAGGTGGGTGGGTGGGTTGGGTGGATGGTAGGTGGGTTGTTTTTCTTGTTGGGGGGGACTTCTGTGTGTGTGTGTGGGGGGGTTCTTTCGATGTTGTCCTGTGGTGTCTAGGTTCCACCCCTTGGGGGGGGGGGGAGGCTCTGTGATGATCCTGGGGCACGGGGGGATGCTGTGCCTAGTTTCCTGTCTTGGTTACTGTTTCTCAGTCTGCTTGTTTTCCTGTTATCATGTCTGTTGTTTTTGGTTCCTGTTTAATGCTTGTCATTTTGGTTTCTGTAGTATTATTATGCACTTTTGGGGTTGTGTTGTGTTTGTATATGATGGTTTCCGGTTATGCTTTATTTTGACAGTGCTGTGCAGCTTCCGGCTGTCAAACTGGCTGGAGCTGCACACCTGTTTTCCATTCTGTTATTTTCTCCAGTCATGCATCCACAACTGTTTGTAATTATGTGTAGGGTATTTTAGGGGCACGACAACCTTCTCTGTTGTCACGCCCTACTGCTCCGTCCTCAGATGTTTGCACATGCTCTGAGTGTGTTTTGGGGCCGCTGTAGAGGATTGTTGGAGCACTCTGTCCAGGTATGTTATCCCTTATTTCCAGCCGTGAGCCCCCACAGCCTTCGGGAGAGCTCCAGCTGGATTCTGCCCCTGGCCAGGCGTTTCCTGGCTTCATGTCCCCCTGGACATTCAGTCCCGCTCTCCTCCAGCATTTATCACATTGTCCTTGTTTGTTACGTTGGCACTGCATTGTTTAATTTTTTTTTTTGTTTATGGTCTTGTCTGTTTTTATTTTAAGTAATGTGCAAATTCACCGAGAGCACTTGGTGTTTCTGTTTTGCCCATGGAACGGGCACTTCATGACAAAATTTGAGGTTTCTGTAGCAAATTTTCAAATTTCACTTCTTAATTGGTCCAAAGATTTGCAAATAATTTGTCATTGTTGTGCATGTGTTCTGTAGGCACCTTGGCACCCATGCACAACAACAGTAAATTATTTGCAAATCTTTGGACCAATTAAGAAGTGAAATTAGAAAATTTCCTACAGAAACCTGAATGTTCCAGGAGCACCAGGTTGAAGACCCCTGCCCTAGAGACATTGTCCAATTCAGATACATTAAATGAATTGCTAGCTATGTTCGGGAAAGGTAGGGAGGCCTCAAGATGTTACTATGCCCTACTGGATCATCTAGGGGAATGAATAGATGCCCTCAGACAGACATGGGAAGGAGACCTCAATTAGTCATTTACTGATAGAGAATGGAGCGCTGTTCTAAATAACTTGAAAAATCTTCTCGAGAGATGAAAACTAGGCTTATACAATTTAACATCTTAAACAGAACATATTGGACTACTACAAAAATGCATAAAGCAGAATTGACAAAAGCCCCTGCATGATAAAGTTGTGGAGATAACCCAGGCACTTTAATTCACATGTCATGGTCCTGCCCTAAAGTTCAGAGATGGTGGTCAGCAATTTATGACAATATTAAGATGATTGTGGACCAGGATATTCCATTTTCACCAAATCTATATATATTTGGGGACTCCACTACTCTTAAAGAGACTCCTGAAAATTACATTAAATGGATCCTCACAGCCATAATGCTGGGGTGTAAGATCCATGTTAGGGAATGGAAATTGCAGAGCCTGCCTCTATCGTGCATATGGTTTACCTAGTTGAGTACAATGGCAGTCTATGAAGAATTGACACACAGTAATTCATTACACATATCGGAGGAACATAATGTTTAAACAATCGCATTTGAGCTGCCACAATCAACTCTTATCTCAATGATGCGAATTACACTATTCATTATATCAATGTGTGATGGTGATGTAGGCTTTAACCAATATACTGTACCTAGAAACTATTTTGTAATTTTTGTAATTTGTAACTATTTTCTATGTTACTGTTTTTGCTGCTAGTATGTATACATAAATCACATGTGAGTATTGTCAAATGACCTTATGCATATGGGTGCCAGTTTCAGTTAACAACCCACCCCCTTTTTTTCTCTTCTATTATCCACTAGCCCCACCCCCTACCCCCTGGACGTGCTATATATATACTTTACATTATACTGTTGAATTTGCAGTATGTTTTGACATCCTATATGTCCCTGTTTAATGAAAATGTTGAAATAATTTTTAAAAAAAAAGCATAGTGTGACAGTTGCCCGCTTCCTCTGATTGGGGTTTGCAGGCTAAGTTTTGTCTTTCAGGTGATCAGCTGATGACGATGACTAATTGACAGTACATGTGGATGGTGGGCTTGATAAAAGATGAGCGGTCAGAATCAGCTGGAGTCTCCTCTCCTGGGCACACCGGACCTTTTTTGTTACTTTAGTTTATTGCACTTTTTTGGCACTTTTTGTAAATAAACACTTTTTCACTTTTAAGTAAGCTCTCAAGCATCCTCTTTATATTTGTTATGGCCTAGAGCTGGGTCATAACAAATTGGGGGCTCGTCCAGGCTTTGACACCTGCACCACTTCCTTAAGTGGGGAGGTGTTACGGATGTCTCTGTTGTGTATGGAAATTGGCCTTTGGGGTTTGCCATAGCACTGCCGGGGTGGGGAACGGAATGATGTCAGGCAGACTACGGCGGGGAGTATAAATAGTAATGTGTGCCAAATGAAGTTCAGTTGAGAACTCACTTAGTTCAGAAAAGCGCTATATAAGTGCAGGTTAGTTAGTAGTTAGTTAGTTGTATGTTCTCTAAGACACTCTTCGCCTGCTTCATTTCTCGACATAATATTTGGCGACAAGGAAAATTATGGGCGCGTGTGTTATGGTGCCACCTCCGTTCCTGCAGGACCAGGGTGCACCAGCTATCCCTTGGGCACGCTGGAAAAACTTATTTGAAGTTTATCTGACAGCAGCCAGACTTGACGGGGCTTTCGAAGACAGGCGGAGGGGCCTGTTAATCCACCATTTAGGCGCAGAAGGGCAACGCCTGTTCCTCATGCTGTGTGGCGATGGCTCGCTGGAGGAGTCGATATTAAAGATGGACAGTCTGTTCGGTGATGGTGCCACGGTCACCGAAAAGAGGTACAGGTTTTTCAGCCGAGTACAGCGAGCCGGTGAGTCCATTTTATCATTTCTCATGGAACTGCGTTGTTTGGCGGGAGAATGTGATTTGGGGCCGCTAACAGACGAGCTAGTTCGTGATAAGCTGGTGCATGGCACGGCTAGCAAGTGGCTAGGAGACACGCTGCGGGTGACTCGACAGCCTTTGTCTTTGATTGAAGTGATAGACATGATTAAGCTGAGGGAGTCCGCGGCCCTGCGGGGACTAGGTGCCTTCATGGGTGGGGTACCGGAGGACCGGGCCTCCACGCAACAGGTGCCGGCTAATGTGCTAACTAGGGCTCGGGGTCCCCTGAAGAAGAGGAAGAAGAGGAGAAGGCGGCTTGTGGCGCATGGAAGAGCCCGTGTTAGGTTCGCGGACCAAGTTGGTGAAGACCTGCGGGGAGCTGGCCAGGTGTGTGTGGCACAAGGAGGAAGAGGACGCCTGAAGTGGTATGTGGTACAGCTGGACGGCGTTGAGGTGCCCCTCATGGTGGATTCAGGGGCCGGCAGGTCCATTTTGAGCCTGGCAATGCTAAAGAGGCTGTTCCCGGCGAAGGCTATTAAAGCGGGAGCAATACAGATGTTTGGTTATGGCCACGCCGAGATCGACATGGTCGGCACAGTGGAATTTGATGTGTCGTGTGGACAGAAGAGGGCACCCAAGTTCGTTTTCCAGGTGGCACGGCATGGATCAGACCTGCTTGGGATTGATTTGCTGGGACAATTGGGGTTTTCCATACGGGATCCTCAAGGTTCAGTAGTGCTAGTAGCATTTACGGACTGGCAGCTCCGTTGGCTGGCACTGTTCATGGGCCTTGGCCGGATCGAGGCCTTTTGCCACCGTCCATTGGTGAATGAGTCGGTGATGCCCAGGATCCAACCGCTTCGGCGTCTACCACTGGTGTTGCATGAAGGTGTGTCAGCGGAACTCTTGAAGCTGTTGGATGCGGGGATCATTGAGAAGGTGGATGCGTCACCTTGGATCTCGAACCTGGTGGTGGCGAAGAAGAAGGACAGGGGGCTCAGGCCATACATTGATCTATGCGTGGTAAACAAGGCGGTCATCCCAGATAAATACTCCCTCCCGACCATGGAGGAGCTCATGGTGACTTTCAGCGGGTCCAAGGTGTTTACTAAGCTGGACCTTCGACAGGGATATCTGCAGGTGCCACTACACCCGGATAGCAGAAACCTGACGGCATTTGTGACCCACATGGGGGTCTTTAGGTATACCCGAATGCCGTTCGGGTTGAGTTTCACCCCCAACTGTTTTCAAAAGGTTATGGCCATGATGCTGGTGTGTCTGAAAGGGGTCATAGCCTACCTAGATGACATCGTGGTACACAGCGCGACGAACAAGCTTCACAACGAGAGGCTGGAGAAGGTGTTGAAACGGATGCAAGAACATGGGGTCACTCTCAACGGTGACAAATGCCTCTTTGCAGCGGAGGCGATGGACTTTGTGGGGTTCCAGCTGACGGGCGAGGGTCTACAACCACTGCATTCCAATGTGGAGGCGGTGCTCTGCATCCCAGAGCCTACTACACCCGCCCAGATTTCATCTTTCCACGGCATGGTGAATTTCTATGGCCGGTTTATCCCACATTACTCAGAGACAATTGGACCCCTGAGGGCTCTGCTAAAACAAGATGCGCCGTGGGAGTGGACTCCGGCATGCTCAGCGGCGGTCTCGAAGTTGAAGCAGCAGCTCACCTCACCACCGGTGCTGGTACATTTTGACCCTGAAATGGAGATGGTACTGAGCTGTGATGCATCTGGGACGGCGTTAGGCGCTGTCATGTCCCAAACACAGAGTGGAGTGGAAAGGCCAGTAGCGTCTGGGTCTAGTTCCCTCTCGCCAGCGGAGCAGAAGTATGCGGTGGGCGAGAGGGAGGCGCTGGCCTGCGTCTGGCCGTGCAAGAGGTAGCACATATACCTCTACAGACGCTGTTTCACCCTGAGGACTGACCATCAGGCACTCACTACACTGCTGGAGACGTCAGGATTGGGACATAGGCCGCTGAGACTTCATCGATGGTCGGAGCATCTGAGGGCCTATGACTTTGCCACTAAGTTCACCCCAGGCAGAGAGAACATTGTGGTGGACCTCCTCTGGCAGGCCACTGTGGAGGCTTCAGAGGTGGTCAAGGATGACGTTGGCGCTGCCGAAGAAGATCTGGTGAACGCCCTGTGCGGAACTCTCCAGGGTGTGGTCTCCCCACAAGACCTCAAAGATGAATCGGAACGGGACCTAGTTATGCACAGTGATTCGAGAGGGATGGCCAGCAAAGGTGCCGAGCGAACTGGCTCGTTTTCACTGTTTCTGGGACAAGTTGAGCTGTTGGATGAGGTTTGCATGACCAGGGGCCAGTGTGCCTTGATTCCTGCTGCATTGAGGGCTCGGGTCCTGGATATGCTGTATGATGGTCATTTGGGGGTGGTGCGGGTGAAGCAGAGGAGTAGGAGGTCGGTCTGGTGGCCCGGCATTGATGGCGATACAGAGGCCATGGTTAAAAACTGCATGCTGTGTTTGGAAAGCGGCAAGACGGGCAGACCTCCCCCACCACCGCTCTGGCCTGTTGAGTTCCCAGAGGGTCTGTGGAAGCATATTGAGCTGGACATTTGTGGTGAATTTCATGCGGCGCCGTTCAACAGTCGGTTCCTGATGGTGGCGTATGATTTGTTCTCTAAATGGCCGGAGGTGCTGCCCACCAGCTTGGTGATGACGGAGGTGGTCGTGGGATTCCTGGCATCCTTGTTCACATGGTGGGGAATCCTGGACACCATTACGATGGACAATGGGCCTCAGTTTGTTTCTGGGGCGTTCGAGGACTTCTGGCTGGCAAAGGGGTGAAACATATTAAGACAGCATTATAAGTCATTTAACAAGACCCTGAAGAGCGGGCTGAGGGCTCATCTGGCAGACGGTCTCTCATTCCTGGAGGTGCTCCAGAACACGCTGCTCCATTACAGAGCGTCGGTCCACGCAACGACGGGTTGTTCCCCAGCGAAGCTCATGCTGGGGCGGGAGCTGTCACTGCCAGTCAGTCGGTTGGAGCCTCCGAGAGCAGGACCCTGGATGGGTGATGTGGCGCTGAGGAGAAGAGTCTCGGACCAGCATCGGAGGATGAAGGGACGTTTCGACAGGAGGCACCGGGTGAGAGACCGTGGTCTGAAAGAGAGGGATTGGGTGTGGATTAACACCCTGTCAGGGCCCACAAGCTTCAGCCCTTGTGGAAGGGGCCACGGGAGATTAGGAGTCAGCGGGGCTCTGACACATTTGAACTGGACAATGGGTCCAGGTGGCACGCCAGTAGGCCGAGGCGTGCGGTACCTGGCCGGAGTTCAGGCGCTGTAAGACATTTTGACAGATCTTTGGATTGGTCAGCCACGCCAGGTGTGGACTCACAGGTGATTCCGACGGTGCCTGGGGCAGAGTCCCCTAGGGGGGGAAGCTGGGCTAGAGTGCGTCAGAGGCCTGCCTATTTGGAGGACTATGTGGTGAGAAATGTTATGGACAGTATCAGCTGGGCGTATTGGTAGTATACCTCTGTAGTCATGAAGTCCTTTGAGCGCCTGGTCCTGCCCCACCTCAAGTCCATCACCACCCCTCTCCTGGACCCGCTGCAGTTTGCCTACCGAGCCAACAGGTCTGTAGACGACGCAGTCAACCTGGCCCTCCACTCCATCCTGCAGCACCTGGACTCCCCGGGAACCTACGCCAGGATCCTGTTTGTGGACTTCAGCTCCGCATTCAACACCATCCGCCCCGCTCTGCTCCGGGACAAGCTGTCCCTGCTCAACGTGCCCGACTCCCTCTGCAGGTGGATCACCGACTTCCTGACGGACCGGAGGCAGCATGTGCGGCTGGGAAAGACTGTCTCAGACTCTGCTAGCATCAGCACCAGATCACCCCAGGGCTGTGTACTTTCCCCCCTACTCTTCTCCCTTTATACCAACTCCTGCACCTCCAGCCACCAGTCTGTCAAGTTGATCAAGTTTGCGGACGACACCACCCTCATCTGGCTCATCTCCAACGGCGACGAGTCCGCCTACAGGAGAGAGGTGGCCCAGCTGGCGTCCTGGTGCAACAACAACAACCTGCAGCTGAACGCTCTGAAGACAGTGGAGATGATTGTGGACTTCAGGAAAGTCACAACCCCTCTGCCCCCCCTCACCCTCACAGGCTCTCCCATCACCACTGCTGATTCCTTCCGCTTCCTAGGCACCACCATCACCAGGGACCTCAAGTGGGAGCCGACCATCAGCTCCCTCATCAAAAAGGCCCAGCAGAGGATGTTCTTCCTGCGGCAGCTGAGGAAGCTCAAGCTACCCACCAAGATGTTAGTGCAGTTCTACACAGCCATCATCGAGTCCATCCTCACCACCTCCATAACCGTGTGGTACGCAGGAGCCACTGCCAGGGACAGACTAAGGCTGCAGCGCGTCGTGCGCACTGCTGAGAAGGTGATCGGCTGCAAGCTCCCATCTCTCCAGGATCTGTACATCTCCAGGACCCGGAGGCGTGCTGGCCGGATCATAGCCGATCCCTCACACCCTGGTCACGTACTGTTTGCCCCCCTCCCCTCAGGTAGAAGACTTCGGTCCATCCAGACTAAAACCTCCCGTCACATGAACAGCTTCTTCCCCTCTGCCATCAGACTGCTGAACACTAAGTGACTTATTGACTCTCGTGCACTATGTACAGCAGCTCAACCAGACTCATGTCAATCATCACTGTTTTCTTCCTGCATTACCGACTGCACTATATGGTTCTCCACATTATCTGCTGCTCGCTAATATATTTTAACTGCTGACCAGTATTACTCACTCTTATTCTACACTTTATTGCATGTATAGTTTATTTCTTTTATTTTATCATGTTTAATGTTGCAGCATTGCACTGAGACAAATTCCTAGTTTGTGTACTACATGAACAATGGCAATAAATCTGATTCTGATTCTGATACCTGATCACCCACTAATGGACTTGTTTATATGTACTGTATATATGGAGGATTTTGTTTTGTGTGATTATTGTGTTGTGTAAACTGAGAGTTGTTCACTGTGTTATAGTTTGACCTTGTGGGGGGGTGGGTGGATGTTGTGTATGGAAATTGGTCTTTGGGGTTTGCCGTAGCACTGCCGGGGTGGGGAATGGAAGGATGTCAGGTGGACTACAGCGGGGAGTATAAATAGTAATGTGCGCCAAATAAAGTTCAGTTGTATGTTCTCTAAGACACTCTCTGCCTGCTTCATTTCTCGACATAACAGTCTCCACCATAAGGAATTTGTCAGTGGTGCAGTCTCTGACACCTTGTAGCAATATTTAATAGAATATAGTGTAATAAGGTACAGGAATTATTTATTTTATTTAGAAGTGGGTGTGCGTGGGGACTGAGGGTTAAACAGTCACCACAACACTCACTAAATAAGAGAGAAAAGCACTCGTATATAGGGGGCACCAGTTCCAAAAGAATGAATAATTATTTATTTATTTTATTTATTTTATTTTATTTATTTATTTTTATTTCGGATAGTACATTACAGGTTAAAAGAAACTGTATAATATAACAAGGTCAAATTAGACAAAGACTCCTACTATACAATTCCACGTGAGTTATCCGAAATGGGTGATGGCTGAAGCCGCAGCTTATATTGCCCACCCATATTCCATCCAAGAATTCAAAGGAGAAAAAAGAGAAAACAAGACAAGAGCGATTACAATTTAAAACAAGGCTAAGACAAAATATGACTGAGAGAAAAAGAAAACTGAGCTAGTCTAAGTTAAGTGGTTACTATTCAAAAACAAATCTAAGACATAGTGTCACAGAGAAAAAAGAAAAACTAAGCTATAACACAACACAGGCTGGAAATGTCAATCCTTATGTGAGTTTACATGTCGTCTTGTAAATATGTTTGGAGTATTTCTTCCTTTAGTTTTTGTTTAAATTGTCCAAGCTTTGTACATGATTTTAATTCAGGTCCAAAATCGTTCCATAATCTG
This sequence comes from Pholidichthys leucotaenia, assembly GCA_020510985.1. NCBI lineage: Eukaryota > Metazoa > Chordata > Actinopteri > Cichliformes > Pholidichthyidae > Pholidichthys > Pholidichthys leucotaenia. The sequence goes on from CM035844.1 coordinate 22,011,202, forward strand.
ACACCTTGCACTGAAATACAGTGTTGCTTGGTAGTTGTTCTCACTGTAGGCTTTTGAAATATACATGTTCCTCTGAAGTGATATCGTTTCTCCCTTGTTTGGAACAACTTTTGGATATTTGCGGGCAGTGATAGATTCTTCACTTTGAACATTATTATTGCGGTTTTAAAGTCGATCAGATCTTTCAACTTGAGAGTTTTTTGTTTAAGAAAAAGTGGGTTTGTTGGTTCCCTGTAAGCTGCTTTGTTGATTATTCTAATAGCTCTCTTTTGAAGCATAAAGAGTGGATATATGTTTGTTTTATATGTATTTCCCCATACTTCATTACAATATGTCATGTATGGGAGTATTAATGAATGATACAAGGTGTATAGTGTGGGTTGATTCAGCAAATTTTTCACTCTGTGTAATATTGCAATTGATTTGGATACTTTACCTTTTATATAATTAATATGTGGCTTCCAACACAGTTTGTTATCAATTATTACTCCAAGGAATTTAGTTTCGGATACCCTTTCAATCTCTACACCATTTACACTGAGTTTGGGTACTGGGTAGTTGTGATGGTTGTTAAAGACTATAAATTTTGTCTTGCTTAAATTGAGCGTTAATTTGTTTGAGTCAAACCACAGTTTCAGCTTTCCTAATTCCTTTCCGAGTGTATCCAGAAGTTGTTCCAAGTTGTTTCCACTGCATAGCAGGTTAGTGTCATCAGCAAACAATATTAAGTCCATTTTTTCTGAAACTTTACATATATCATTTATATACATATTGAATAATAATGGTCCCAAAACTGAACCCTGTGGGACTCCACAGGTGACCTTCAGTAGCTCTGAGTTTTTGTTGTTAACACATACAAACTGATATCTATTCTTTAAGTAACTTCTTAACCAGGACAGTGCTACCCCTCTGATACCACAATTTTGTAGTTTCTTTAATAATAGATTGTGATCTACTGTATCAAATGCTTTTTTAAGATCCAGGAATACTCCAACTGAATACTCTTTATTTTCAATGGCTGTTGATATTTTTTCTGTAAATTCCATTAAGGCATATGCTGTTGTCCTTTTGTGTCTGAACCCATATTGCTGCTCACACAATAAATCATTCTTCAGTATGAAGTTGTCAATTCTCTCATAGAATATTTTTTCAAGTATCTTGGAAAATTGCGGTAATAGTGAAATTGGTCTGTAGTTGGAGAGTTCCCCTCTGTCGCCTGTCTTGTAAATCGGAATTACTTTAGCTATTTTCATTGCATTGGGAAATATACCTGATTGGAGAGACAGGTTACAGATATACGTCAGTGGTTTCACTATGCATTCGATAACAGTTTTGACTAGTAGCATATCAATACCATCGCAGTCAGTAGATGTTTTACTTTTGAACGATTTAACAATTTCAATGACCTCTCTTTCGTCTGTGTTCTTTATGAAGATGGTGTCTTTTACAGCAGTGTTATTGCATATTGAATCACCTGTTGGCACCGTAGTGGGTATTTCTCGGGCCAGTTTAGGTCCAATGTTAACAAAAAAATTATTAAATTCATCTGCAGGTGAAGCTATATTCACATTCGGAGTCGATTTATTATTTTTTGGAGTGTTAGTTGGGTAGCTGGTATTTCTGCTTTTATTTCCAAGGATACTGTTGATTATTGTCCATGTATTTTTAATATTGTCTTTGTTTTTTCCAGTTCTTTACTGTAATAGTCTCTTTTACTACATCTTATTATATAAGATGTAGTAAATGTGATAATGTGATGTGATGTGATAATTAATTAATTAATTTCTGTACCTTCAATCAACTAATGAATCAGTCTCAAACATTAGTGAGTTCTTTACTGCCGTGACCCAGGAAAGCGTATATGCAAAGGAAAACACTTGCGACTTCTCTCGTTTACAAGTTTATTAACGAAACTAATTCAGGTTACATGACATTGCATTCAAATGATTTGTAAGCAGGTTCAAATGATCAACAGGTGTCAAATATCACATCAACTGTTAATGGATTCCTGAGCATAAAAGCTACAGTTAAATCTTTGTGGAACCTAGAGGAAACTAGATTTTATATTTCAGCTGTAATGTAATGGAAAGTTGAAATAACTAGCAAAATTATACATAAAATTGAATGCAATTTTATGGGGAAAAATTACATAAGTTGATTATCTGAAAAAGTAAACTTCTGAATTAATCTGCAAAATGAACGGAGGTTATTGTAAAGAGAATATGAATTTTCCTTCAGCATATAAATTCTCAGCTGGTGGACTAATTATACCATGAAATATTGGTGATGTTCAATTATAATTTTGGACATCACATTTATCCCAGCAGATAGGAAATGAAAGTGTGGCTTACTCGTACAGCTGAGTCAGAAGATTTTCAGCGGTGATCGTGAAATGCCAGTCAGTGGCGAATAGGGAAGGCGATTGCCAGCCATCCTTCCGATGGTTACAGCTGTGAGGTCCGAGACTCTGTTGGGCTTGTCAATGGGGCTTGCGGGCCTCAGGGATGGCAACAGGAAATTCTGATTTCAGCTGAAATCTAATTTGGTCGATTGACTTATGGGGCGACCGGGGGGGCGCAGCCCCCCTGAAGCTGGGAGGTTTTCAGTAAAACAGAAGTAATTTAGACTGAAAAAAATTATTTAAAAAATGAAATACTAGGCTTAGATAAATCATTAAATTTAATGAAAAGTTAACTTACTTTTTCTTCAATGTTGTCTCACTGTCTTTAGTCCAACATATTTAACAGTTCTATAAGAGTTTATTACACTGTTTACACTGGTCACCAAGTCACTTCTAATGTGAAACTTTCTTCCTTTTGGCAGCAAGCTGTGTCAGTCTCTGAACTTTGAACTTCATCTCCTTTTCTGGTTTCTTCAGAAACTATCCGAGTGTTTCTGTTACCTCATTGAACTTTGAGCCAATTTTCACCTTTACTGTCACTTCGCCCCCCGAAGCTCCTGGGTTTTTATGATTTTTAAGTACCAGAACTGTGCTTACATGACATAAAACAAACAGCTGAATGCCACTTATTACTGTATAATATTGACTTATGTTCCAAGAAGATAGCATTCCTAAACTAGAAAAGCACTCAGAGTGCATACCTCCGCCAAGGCTCCTTCTGTTTGACATGGATCAACTCCAAAAAACTCCTGATTGCAGGGGTCTTTCTGCAACTGTGGGGGTCCCCCCTACAGTTGATAGTGCTATGAGATGACTGTTGTTGTGAAATGGCGCTATATAAATAAAGTTGAATTGAATTGAATTGAATTGAAAATGTAATGGGTTTGTGTGTAGGCCTATAGCCACTTGTGGTGAAAATTGCATCAAAGTCTGTCCATCAGTTTTGGAGTATTGTTGCTAACACACTGTGAGAAGATAAGTGCCTTGGCTGAGGTATGAATTCTCAGATCATCACCAAAATATAATGGGTTCCTCTCTAGCCCAAGAACCACCTCTGGTGAAAATTTTATCCAAATCCATCCTTTAGTTTTTGTGTAATCCTGCTGCACAAATACAAAAAAGCCCTTGGTGGAGGTATGCACTCTCAGATCATCACCAAAATCTAATCATCTGTTCCCCGTGCCATTACACACCTTTCCTGAAAATTTCATGAAAATCCGTCCATAACTTTTCCTTGCTAACAAACAGACAGACAAACCAACGCTGATGAAAACATGACCTCCTTGGCGGAGGTAAATATTCCAACAAGCATTATCCATCACATGCTTTAACACTTGATCAAATCAAAATCAGTTAATTTTATCTAATCCATAATAGAAATAAAATTCCAACATACCATTACTTTTTATAATCTCAGCATTCATTTCAGATCACCAGTTTCAATCTCCATTGAGTCTTGAGCAGTTCATTTTCCTCCCCCGCGCAGCCCAGCTCAAACAGCCTTGTACGCTGCACTCAAACGGAAACCGGTGGCCAGAGTCGACTGGACTCCTGAATGGGAGCAGGCATTCTGAGGTTAAAACAGCGCTCATTACCGACGCCGTCGTGGAGCAATGCATTGCCGGTTCTTGGCAGCCGCTCACCTTTTTTTTAAGCAGGTCTTTGCACGACAGTGAGCGTAAATACAGCGTGTTCGACAGAGAGTTAATGGCTCTCCACCTGGCCATAGGCCATTTCCGGTTCTGGCTGAAAGGGTGCACCTTCACTGTGTGCCTGGACCACAAGCCGCTAACGTACTTTATTTTCCTGGAAGATAAAATAAAGCGGAATTTGGCGAATTAGCAGAAAATCACATCCCTGAGAACACGCCGCCATGAATCTTTGAAAAAGCATACAACGAGCCATTTGATTGGTCCAATCGCAGGGCTGTCAAGCTACTGCAATACAGCAGTAGCGTGAACACAACACATCCGGGTTATCGCGGGAGACGACTTCCGGGGAAGCGCCGAGCGCTTATGTACTCGTGTTGATTTTTGCTAAAATCGGTAACAATAAGGTACCTTACCCCCCCTAAAATTTTCTCAACGGATTTAGACAATTCACAGAAATGATCAATTTGAAAATAAATCGGCGGAAATCCGCGGATCGGCGGAAAATTGCCATCCCTGGGGCCTGAAGCTAGCGATAGAGTGAAGGCTGGCCCCAGAACAGGCGTGACGTCTTTGCGGCAACTGGTCTGAAATTTAGGATGTCCACAGTCCACAGGACAGCTAAAGGCTGGAGGAAAAGTGCATTTAGGCAGCTTCACCCACCAACTCCTGGTTTAACGTTGTGATACATGGGTGAGGCAGGGAAAGATTAAAGGTCCAAAAATCTCTATCAGTCCACTTTAATGGCAGGAAAATTAAAAGTCCACTTTAACGGCAGGAAAAGTCAAAAAGTCCAGAAAAAACGTTTAAATAGGTTAAGCACGGCTTCTGAGGCGAAGAAGAAAAGGCTTTTTGGAAGTCTGACTTCCACAGAGAAGGTGAGCTCACTTAAAAATGATGATTTCTCCTCAGTTGCCAGAAAAACAGGCAAAAGCTTACAAAAGACAATTTAAGAAAACTAGCATAGGACTTAAAAAGATTCAGACATGCACAAAACTTTGACCAGAACTGAGAAACAAAGACAAAAGCAACTAACAGAACTGACAGAAATGAACAGACTCACAAAACTAACTGCTAGGGCGGTTCTTCTTCTTCTTCTTCTTCTTCTTCTCTCAGTTACTGGTGGATAGCAAACAACTGAAAGGTGCATACCACCACCTACTGTACAAGAGTGTAAAACATTATGTCATCTGAGCCCGACCCTTAAATTCTATGACTTAATCCTGTGTTATTTAAATAAGAGAAAAGAGCCTTTCTCATGATTCTTATTGCCTCTCCATCTCCATCTGTTCCCAGAATCCCAGTTAAATCCTACTCCCTACCGGCCTCTCGAACTTCATTTTCCATTATCTGTCTTTCATTTCCGTATTTGTGACAGTGTAATTGTCACGACTCGCCGCTCATCATCTGCCTCAGCTGCGCGCACACCTGCGCCTCGTCAGCCACGAGCTATTTAGCCCACTCAGCCCTGTGCAACGGTCTGGAGCCGTCTGTTCGCATCGGCACTTCTTCGCAGTTGCTTCGTCTCCAAAACGACTGCAAGACTACGCTTCTACGTAAGCATTCCATTCCCTTAACTTTTGCAAGTCTTCTCCCCTGTGCACAGGTGGATTCCCTGGCGGCGGACACCCCGTCATCGCCATCCTACCCTCACCGTCGTCACAGGCTCTGCAGGATGCTGTCTTCCGGGCTTCTCCCTTGGCCAACGCCAGCCACCTGTCATTCACAAGTAAGCGGCACACGACTCATTATCCCTGTCTTGGTGTGGTGCCCTTTACCCCTGTCCTCTGCTCTCTCCATAGGGTTGCCCGGCTGTACGGCGCACCGCTCTGCTTCCTGTGCATCGGCGTTCACCCTCATCACATACACATATCTCACACATCCATCCATACAAGCCTGCTTGTTGAATAAAGCTGTTAAATCTATCCTGAGCTTGCGTGCGTGTTTCCTGAGCCGGACATTATGTCAGTACGGCTCCAGCAGAGCGGCTCAACAGACAGCGGGCTCGCACGCCGTCTTTCCACCCTCGAGGCTCGGGTGGATTTAATAGCCCACCAACAGCAGGTGATATTGAATCAATTGGTTAACATCACTCACCGGTTAGACCACTTGGACCCCCCAGCAGGCGTTCCCCCCGGCTCATCAGGGAGGGGTAGCTCCTGCCGCTCCGGTGGCCGGCCAGTCTGCCACGGGAACGCCAACCCGACTCACACCTATCCCAACCCCCGCCCGCTTCAGCGGGAAGCTCGGCAGAGCGCGGGGGTTCATCATGCAGTGTGAGTCGGTGTTTCTGCGCGTTCCCGGGGATTTTCCCTCGGACCACAGCGGAATTGGCTATATTGGTAATCTCCTGGAGGGGCGAGCGTTAACTTGGGCTTACGCCATTATGGCGAAGCCCAGTTACGCAAACCTCTCCTACAGCCAGTTCGTGCAGAGCCTTCTTGAGGTTTTTGATCATTCCCGGCGTGATAGCGTCCTCACTGACCGTCTCCTTGGCCTCCAACAGGGAAGCCGGTCAGCGGCGGATTACGCTATCGACTTCCGGGTCGCAGCGGAGGAGGTAGGCTGGGGTGAGGCGTCACTCTGTGGTATCTTCCTCCGCAGCCTCAGCTCTGGTCTGAGGGATGAGCTGGCCGGTCGAGACCTTCCGGAGACGCTCTCGGAGCTAATCTCCTTAACTATTAGCTTGGATAACAGGCTGCGTGAATGATCCACCGAGCGGAAGTTAATCGGCCGCTCGCGTGGAGGCTCCGTCCGCACGCCTCAAGCTCGCCCCCTGGCGTTACCTCCTCCGGAGTCTTCCGAGGAATCGGAGGCAATGGTGGTCAGTCGGTCAAGGCTACCCCTAGCGGAGAAACAGCGCCGCCGGGAGTTGGGCCTCTGCATGTATTGCGGAGGTAATCAACATACCGTGGAGCATTGCCCGGAGAAGCCAAACGGGGAAGTCCGCGAGTCACTGTAGGGGGCCTCGTGGACTCTAACCGGTCAAATCTCCTCACTAGTCTATCACTGCCCATTTGATTTTGTCACAATGCCACGGGGCACCTCACACACGCACTGGTGGACTCAGGAGCAGAGCAGAGCTTTATTTCAAAGAGCCTGGCAACTCAATTGGGCATCCCCTGCCACCCTCTGGCCACTCCTCTCAGCCTGGTCACCCTCTCCCGTGCGCCCCTTGGACAGGTGACTCATCGCACCCAGCCGGTCCCTGTTATCATCTCAGGTGACCACTGGGAGGATCTCACCCTGTACGTCCTGTCCTCCTCTGTGTCGCCTGTCATCCTAGGTTACCCCTGGTTGCGCCTGCACAACCCTGTGCTGGATTGGCAGACAGGAAGAATCGCTGCCTGGAGCTCCTTCTGTATGGGTACCTGCCTACAGTCCGCAGCCTGCGCCCCGTCCTCTCCCCCTCCGGCCAAGGACGCTGCACCTCCGGATCTCACCCTGGTGCCCTCGGAGTTCCATGACCTGGGTCTCGTGTTTAGTAAGTCCAGGGCGATGTCTCTTCCTCCTCACTGGCCCTACGACTGCGCTATCACCATCCGCCCGGGGGCGCCCTTGCCATCCGGATGCCTCTACAGCCTGTCAGTGCCGGAGCAAGAGGCTATGGATAGCTACATCAAGGAGTCACTCAACGCGGGAATCATCTGCCCCTCCTCGTCTCCGCTCGGCGCAGGGTTCTTCTTCGTCTCTAAGAAGGATGGGTCACTCCACCCCTGTATCGATTTTCGGGCCCTGAATGACATCACGGAGAAGGACCGTTACACCCTGCCTTTAATGGACACTGCCTTCCACTCCCTCCAGGGGGCGACCTGGTTCACCAAGTTGGATCTCCGCAGCGCATACCACCTCGCCCGGATCCGGGAGGGGGATGAGTGGAGGACGGCCTTTCGAAAGCCTAGTGGTCACTTCGAATGTCTGGTGATGCCGTTTGGGCTGACCAACGCCCCCGCTGTGTTTCAACGCCTCATCAACGACATCCTGCTTGATTTCCTTGGCCTCTTCGTGTTCGTGTACCTGGATGACATCCTCATCTTCTCCAGATCACGGGAGGAACACCAGGTCCACGTGAGGCGGGTCTTACAACGACTGCGGGAGAACAGGTTGTACGTCAAGGCCGAAAAGTGTGAGTTTTACGCCAAGACCAACTCCTTCTTAGGATTCGTAATCTCACACAACCAAGTCCTTCCCGACCCCGCGAAGGTCAAAGCGGTGGTTGAGTGGCCCATGCCAACCTCTAGGAAGCAGGTACAACAGTTTATTGGGTTTGCCAACTTCTACCGCCGTTTTGTGCCCAATTTCGGTGCCATCGTTGCCCCGTTGACCCGTCTCACTTCTCCCAAAAACCCCTTCCGGTGGACCGAAGAGGTCGCAGCAGCGTTTCAGGCGTTGAAGACGGAGTTCTCCTCCTCCCGAGTCCTGACCCAGGTTGACCCCACGCTGCAGTGTTTGGTGGAAGTCGACGCATCTGATACGGGAGTGGGGGCGGTGCTGTCCCAGCGATCACCCACCGACGGGGTCAAGCGACCCTGCGCCTTCTTCTCACGGCATCTGTCTCCGGCCGAGCGTAACTACGACGTCGGGGACAGGGAGCTTCTCGCCATCAAGCTCGCCCTGCAGGAGTGGCGCCACTGGCTGGAGGGGGCTGCGTTGCCGTTCGTGGTGCTGACGGACCACAAGAACCTGGAATATCTTAGATCTGCCAGACGTCTGAATGCCCGCCAGGCACGCTGGTCCTTGTTCTTCGCCCGGTTCCGTTTTACCATCACCTACCGCCCTGGTTCTAAGAACAGCCTGCCCGATGCCCTGTCCAGGCAGTTTGCCCCCGAGACGTCAGAGGAGCCGGGTCACACCATTCTGCCCAGCTCGTGTGTTGTGGGGGCGATTTCCTGGTCCATCAGGGACAAGATCCGGAGGGCGCAGGAGACCGAACCGGACCCTGGCGGCGGACCGGAGGGGAAGCTGTTTGTTCCATCTACTGTCCAGGGGGAGGTCATCCATTGGGTTCACACCTCCAAACTCGCCTGTCACCCTGGTGTTTCCCGGCTAGTGGATCTCCTCCAGCGTTCCTTCTGGTGGCCAGGTCTTCAGAAGGACGCCACCAACTACGTCCGGGTGTGCCCTGTGTGTGCCACCGGCAAGTCAGGAAACTCTCCCCCTGCAGGTCTGCTCCAGCCCCTGCCGATCCCTGGCAGGCCCTGGTCCCACATAGCCCTCGACTTCGTCACCGGTCTCCCGGTCTCCAACACCTATGATGCTGTGCTGACCATCGTGGATCGTTTCTCCAAGGCTGCCCACTTTGTGCCACTCCGGGGCCTCCCAACGGCACGGGAGACAGTGGACCTTCTGGTTCAACACGTGGTCAGGCTGCACGGGATACCGGTGGACGTCGTCTCTGATCGGGGGCCCCAATTTGTCTCAGAGGTATGGAAGTGTTTCTACAACGCCCTGGGGGCCACGGTAAGCCTCTCCTCTGGTCACCACCCGCAGTCCAATGGGCAGTGTGAACGGGCCAACCAGGAGCTGGAAGCTGCCCTACGCTGCGTCATTTCCTCCAACCCATCTTCCTGGAGCGCGCACCTGGCCTGGGTAGAGTATGCAAACAACTCGGCACGGTCTTCTGCCACAGGGATGTCCCCCTTCAAGGCGTCCTTGGGATACGACCCACCATTGTTCCCGGAGCAGGAGGGTGAGCTGGCCGTTCCATCCATCCAGGCGCACCTGAGACGTTGTCGGAGCTGTGGACCAGGGCGCGCGATGCGCTTTTACGCACAGCGACGCGCAACAGCACCACGGCGAATCACCACAGGAGACCAGCCCCTGTCTACCAGGTGGGCCAACGAGTCTGGTTAGCCTCTCAGGACATTCACGTCAAGGCTGAGAAGAGAAAGCTGGCCCCACGCTTCATTGGCCCCTTCACCATCTCAAAGATCATTAACCCGGTGGCTGTGCGTCTGGCCCTCCCCCCCTCCCTCCGCATATGTCCCACCTTCCACGTGTCTAAAATCAAGCCCGTGGTCTCCGACCCCCTCTGTCCCACGCCCGCGGCGCCGCCCGCGCCTCTGATGATCGATGGCCACCCGGCCTGGAGAGTCGCTTCCATCATGGACTCCCGGTGCCGAGGTCGTGGGCTGCAGTACTTGGTGGACTGGGAGGGATTCGGTCCTGAGTGGAGGTCCTGGGTGTGCTCTTCCTTGGTGTTGGACAGGAGTCTCATCACGGAGTTCCACCGGGCGCATCTGGACAAACCAGCGCCAGGAGGCGCTGCTGGGGGGGGGGGGGGAGTACTGTCACGACTCGCCGCTCATCATCTGCCTCAGCTGCGCGCACACCTGCGCCTCGTCAGCCGCGAGCTATTTAGCCCACTCAGCCCTGTGCAGTGGTCTGGAGCCGTCTGTTCACATCGGCACTTCTTCGCAGTTGCTTCATCTCCAAAACGACTGCAAGACTACGCTTCTACGCAAGCATTCCATTCCCTTACCTTTTGCAAGTCTTCTCCCCTGTGCACAGGTGGACTCCCTGGCGGCGGACACCCCATCATCGCCATCCTACCCTCACCGTCGTCACAGGCTCTGCAGGACGCTGTCTTCCGGGCTTCTCCCTTGGCCAACGCCAGCCACCTGTCATTCACAAGTAAGTGGCACACGACTCATTATCCCTGTCGTGGTGTGGTGCCCTTTACCCCTGTCCTCTGCTCTCTCCATAGGGTTGCCCGGCTGTACGGCGCACTGCTCTGCTTCCTGTGCATCGGCGTTCACCCTCATCACATATACATATCTCACACATCCATCCATACATGCCTGCTTGTTGAGTAAAGCTGTTAAATCTATCCTGAGCCTGCGTGCGTGTTTCCTGAGCCGGACATTATGTCAGTAATAAGATGTGCTCGACATTTTCTTTTACTCCGCATTCTCTACATTTGTCACTTTTGCTTTTCTGCATGGTGAATAAAGTGCCCTTTAAACCTGTATGATCCAGTCTGAGTCTTGCCACAATGATGTCTTCTCTCCTTTTGGTTATGAAATTCTTTACTGCAACAGATTTTTGTATTTTGTAATACGATCTACCTTTATGATCTTCATCCCATCTTTTTTTGCCATAGTTCAGTTCCTTTTTTCTTGATTACTGCTTTCCCTTCACCTTTTCCAAGAGACAATGGAATAGTAATCTCTTTTCCAAGAGCGCTTTTTGCTTATTTGTCTGCACAGTCATTCCCTTTCAACCTTTGATGTGCAGGAACCCAGCAAAACTGAACTTCTCCACCACCCCATGTACCCTAAATAAACTGTGATATAGCTCAACCACCAAGTCTTCCCTTGTAGAGTTTGTGCGGTCTTCCATAGAGGAGTTTTTAATGGGCTTTTGTCCAATGAGGGAACAGTTCTTTGTCTGTGAACAGCCAATCAAATGCAAGGGCGTTATCCAACAGAGAGGCAGCCTGGGGATTGATCTGGTTGTTACAAGTAAGCTGACTCACACAAGTTTCAGAAAACATTTATTCAGTTCCTATGAAATTCATTATCACTCTATTAAAGCAAGAAATCTGTGTGTCTGTCTGTCTGTGTGTCTGTGTGTCACATTTATAGGACATCATAGGACGGCCTGTGATGTCTGCCTGATGTCCTATGATCATCCTATGATCTCAGGCATCATGGGACTCGCGATGCCATCATATAGGACTCGCAATGCCGTCATAAAGATATGATGTCTATATGACGGAACTTAGACAGAGCACGACTCCCTACAAGACATACTATACTGTACAGTATATAAACACAGGTAAACAACATAACACAGAACAGTGACAGGCAGGAGAAGAAGTAACAAGCATGGCAGGGCATGGTTACAGAAAACGCGATGGGCGGGGCTGCACAGATAATCACACACAGGGGATAGGACATCATAGGACGGCCTGTCCTATGATGATCCTATGATCTCAGGCATCATAGGAACCACGAGATGCCTGAGATGCCGTCATATAGGACTTGGGATGCCGTCATAAAGATATGATGTCTACAGACGTGGACAAAATTGTTGGTACTCCTCTGTTAATGAAAGAAAAACCCACAATGGTCACAGAAATAACTTGAATCTGACAAAAGTGGTAATAAATAAAAATTCTATGAAAATTAACCAATGAAAATCAGACAATGCTTTTGAATTGTGGTTCAATAGAATTATTTTAAAAAAAACAAACTCATGAAACAGGCCTGGACAAAAATGATGGTACCCCTAGAAAAGATTGAAAATAATGTGACCATAGGGACATGTTCAACCAAGATGTGTCCTCTAATTAACATTACAGGTGTCTACAAACTTGTAATCAGTCAGTTGGCCTATTTAAAGGGTGACAAGTAGTCACTGCACTGTTTGTTGACATGGTGTGTACCACACTAAACATGGACCTGAGGAAGCAAAGGAGACAGTTGTCTCAGGAGATTAGAAAGAAAATTATAGACAGGCATGTTAAAGGTAAAGGCTATAAGACCATCTCCAAACAGCTTGATGTTCCTGTGACTTCAGTTGCACATATTATTCAGAAATTTAAGATCCACGGGACTGTAGCCAACCGCCCTGGACATGGCCGCAGGAGGAGACGGATAATACGAATGGTAACAAAAGAGCCCAGAACAACCTCTAAACACATTCAAGGTGAACTCCAAGGTCAAGGTACATCAGTGTCAGACTGCACCATCCGTCATTGTTTGAGCCAAAGTGGACTTCATGGGAGACGACCAAGGAGGACACCACTGTTGAAAACAAATCATACAAAAGCCAGACTGGAATTTGCCAAACTGCATGTTGACAAGCCACAAAGCTTCTGGGAGAATGTCCTATGGACAGACGAGACAAAACTGGAACTTTTTGGCAAGGCACATCAGCTCTATGTTCACAGACGCAAAAATGAAGCATACCAAGAAAAGAACACTGTCCCTACTGTGAAACATGGAGGAGGTTCTGTTATGTTCTGGGGTTGCTTTGCTGCATCTGGCAGAGGGTGTCTTGAATCTGTGCAGGGTACAATGAAATCTCAAGACTATCAAGGTATTCTAGAGAGAAATGTGCTGCCCAGTGTCAGACAGCTTGGTCTCAGTCGCAGGTCATTTGTCTTGCAACAGGATAATGACCCAAAACACACAGCTAAAAACACCCAAGAATGGCTAAGAGCCAAACATTGGACTATTCTAAAGTGGCCTTCTATGAGCCCTGATCTAAATCCTATTGAACATCTGTGGAAGGAGCTGAAACATGCCGTCTGGAGAAGGCACCCTTCAAACCTGAGACAACTGGAGCAGTTTGCTCATGAGGAGTGGGCCAAAATACCTGCTGAGAGGTGTAGAAGTCTCATTGACAGTTACAGAAATCGTTTGATTGCAGTGATTGCCTCAAAAGGTTGTGCAACACAATATTAAGTTAAGGTACCATCATTTTTGTCCAGGCCTGTTTCATGAGTTTGTTTTTTAAAATAATTCTGTTGAACCACAATTCAAAAGCACTGTGTGATTTTCATTGGTTAATTTTCATAGAATTTTTATTTATTACCACTTTTGTCAGATTCAAGTTATTTCTGTGACCATTGTGGGTTTTACACAGGTAAGCAACATAACACAGAACAGTGACAGGCAGGAGAAGAAGTAACAAGCACGGGCAAACAGTCCCAGATGGCAGGGCATGGTTACAGAAAACGCGATGGGTGGGGCTGCACAGATAATCACACACAGGGGATAGGACATCATAGGACGGCTATGATGTCTGCCTGATGTAGATATGATGTCTATATGACGGCACATAGACAGAGCATATGACTCCCTACAAGACATATATATAGACACAGGTAATCAACATAACACAGAACGGTAACAAGCAGAATCAGAATCAGAATGAACTTTATTACCAAGCATGTTTACACATACGAGGAATTTGACTTGACATTAGGCGCGCTTGGTAAGCGCTTCCTAATGACACGGCAGCCATGCAAGGCACCTCATCATACAGTGGGGGGTAAAGAGGGGAAGGGGGAGGGGGAGGGAACACATTGGGCAGAGAGAAAAAAACCATATTTATCAGAATAGCGCTCGAGTGAGCAAGATTATGATCACATAGAAAAAAAACCCTCAATGCACACTTAGCAGACAAGTTACAATACACACGTTAACAAAGCAGGTTGAGAGAGACAGTGTGTGTGTGTGTGTGTGTGTCAGTGTATGTGTATCAGTCATGTAATGTTGTATGCAGTGTGTGTATCAGTTACTGGTGAACAGCAAAAATCCTCTCCTGAGCAACGTTTAGATGTTATGTCTTTAGTGTCCTAAACATAGATAGCATGTCCACAAGAGTTCATCTCTCAGTGCATGTCCGATGGTAAATCCATGCTAGTCACATGACGCTGTCCTTGAGAGTTCAGATTACTGCACACCAGTGTGTTTGGGTTAGGGAGCCAAGAGAAGCCAAAACTCCCTTCTGCTTTATCTCTTCTCCTGGAGGAAGGACGCCGAATCAAGGCCTGATAAGCACAGTTCACTTAGAGCACAGGTGTCAAACTCATTCCATGGAGGGCCAAGACCCTGCAGGTTTTACCTCCACCCAGTGTCTTCAACAGGTGATTTCTCTGAATTTCTTCCTACTGATTGCTGATCAGTGAAAACACCTGCTGAAGAGACTGGGTGGAAGTAAAACCTGCAGGGTCTTGGCCCTCCATGGAATGAGTTTGACACCCCTGATTAGAGCATAGAAATTTCCTCTCTTATGCGATTCTGTGCATCACAATTTACATACACAGGCTTTAAAATCATTCCCTGGAGAGCACCCAGCGACTCCAGATGTTTTCCACCTTCTGAAACATAGATAAACATGTCCACAGAGTCCATCTCTCTTCAGTGCATGCCAGATGGTAAATTCCATGTTAGTCACATATTTGCCGCTATCAGTGCTCTCCCCAGCTGGTCGAATTTGTTGGAGGAGCTACGCCGGGTCCGCATTTTGATTAGCTCTTCCAGCTTCTTAAATTTTCGATACACCAGGAAAACTCCAGAGCCAAACAACAGAAATCCTGTGATCATGAAGCCAAAACAGGTAGATGTCTTCCACATCTTCAATCGAATCACCCAGACACGAGTTCCAATTGTTCCATGAGTCTCTCCACTTGGGCTCCCCCGGCCCGATTTTCTGTTGAAAAGTGGTGTCAATAGTATTAAAGCCCAGCTAAATTCCATAATTTCCATAATTACCTCCGACAGGAGGTTATGTTTTTGCCGGGGTTTGTCTGTCTGTTTGTCTGTTTGTCTGTCTGTTGGTTAGCAAGATAACTCAAAAAGTTTTGGACGGATTTCGATGAAACTTTCAGGCGTTGTTGGAAATGGTACAAGGAAGAACTGATTAAATTTTGGGGATGATCCGGATCACCGATCATGATCATCATCGTAACTACAATAATAGGTATCATCATCATCGTGATGATGATATGATGACTATGATGACTATGATGATGATGATGATGATGATACCTATTATTGTTACTACGATGATGATGATACCTATTATTGTTGTAACTATGATGATGATGATGATGATGATACCTATTATTGTAACTATGATGATAATGATGATGATGATACCTATTATTGTAAACTATGATGATAATGCTCAGATCTCCGAGTGCTTTTCTAGTTTCCATTTGGATCGAGATGCAGCAGAAGAAGAGCAAGACACAGACAGGACACAGCAAGCTGGGAATCAGTAAGGGGAGGAGGAGAAGGGAGAGGAAAGAAATGCGTCTGCTCTCTCTGATAGCCGGAAGAAAAAGGCAGGAGAAGAAGTAACAAGCAGGGGCAAACAGAGACGGCAGGGCATTGCTACAGAAAACGGGATGGGCGGGGCTGCACAGATAATCACACACAGGGGACCAGAGGGGAGACAAGACCAAGGAAATAATGATAATGATAATGACAATAATAATAATAATAATAATAATAATGCTGATATAGTAGCAATAATAGCAACCCAGTATAATAACAATAAGGTGAAATACAGAAAATCCCAATTTAAAGCCAGGATGTGGGCTGGGACCCATGCCCTGGAGACAAGGAATATCACTATATATATATAATTCAAGAAATTTATGTCTGTCACAATGTCATGATATCACGATCATAGAACTCGCTAAAACATCATAGGACTTGCAAAGAGATCAAAGGCAGGCTTCACTCCCGATCATAGGACTCGCTATGACATCATCAAAAACTAGAAAAGCACTCGGAGAGCGTCTGCGCATTATCATCTGAGCATTATCATCATAGTTACAATAATAGGTATCATCATTGCTCTGAGTGTTGCTATCCCTGTGCTGTTGCAATCCTGGAATTTCCCCATTGTGGGACTAATAAAGGCTTATCTTATCTTATCTTATTATCATCATAGTTACAATAATAGGTATCATCATCATCATCATCATCATAGTTACAACAATAATAGGTATCATCATCATCATAGTAACAATAATAGGTATCATCATCATCATAGTTACAACAATAATAGGTATCATCATCATCGTAGTAACAATAATAGGTATCATCATCATCATCATCATCATCATCATCATCATCATCATAGTCATCATAGTCATCATATCATCATCACGATGATGATGATACCTATTATTGTAGTTACGATGATGATCATGATCGGTGATCCGGATCATCCCCAAAATTTAATCAGTTCTTCCTTGTACCATTTCCAACAATGCCTGAAAGTTTCATCGAAATCCGTCCAAAACTTTTGAGTTATCTTGCTAACCAACAGACAGACAAACAAACAGACAAACAGACAGACAAACCCCGGCAAAAACATAACCTCCTGTCGGAGGTAATCAAAGGCAGGCATCACTCCCAATCATAGGACTTGCTATGACATCATCAAAAATCAAAGGCAGACTTTACTCATGATCATAGCACTCGCTATGACATTATCAAAGATCAAAGGCAGGCATCAACAAACGAATGGTGACGTCAATCATCCAAGGCAGGTTTCACCATGGTTGCTGTTGCCATGGTAACAGTAACTTTCTGCGGGCATGCAGAAATGTTTGCTTACATTTGCTTTCTATGGGCATGCACGGGCATGTACAGGTATGCACTTGTCACTCTACAAATTCAAGAAATCTGTGTCTGTCTGTCTGTGTGTCATGATCATAGGACATCATAGGATGGCCTATGATGTCTGCATGATGTCCTATGATGATCCTATGATCTGAGGTTACATAGGACTTGCGATGCCGTCATATAGACAAATGTGTCTTTATGATGTCATATAGACCATCACTCATCAAAGAAGAGATACTCATCACCCGATTACACAGCACTTTAAACCACACACATTTGAAGCAGTAAATCTGGAAATCTTACTCATCATCTGATTAACAATAGGACACACTACTTTCCACCACTCACGATGCCTAGACAAATGTGTCTTTACAATGTCAGATAGACCATCACTCACGATGCCTGCCTCGATGTCTTTATGATGTCACATAGACCATCACTCACCAAAGAGAGATACTTATCACCCAATTACGAATAATACACAGCTCTTGTTCAGAACTCCTTATAAGAACTTCTTATATGAAGAATCAAGTTGGTGGCGGTAATGCACCTATAAGCTGGTTGCCAACTGCCAATCGTCATCACTCTATTAAAGTAAGAAATCTCTGTGTGTGTCTGTCACATTTATAGGACATCATAGGATGGCCTATGATCTCTGCCTGATCATCATAGGATGTCCTATGAACTCAGGCATCATAGGACTCGCGATACCATCATAAAGATATTCACGATGCCGTCAGAAAGATATGATGTCTATATGATGGCACATAGACAAATGTGTCTTTATGATGTCATATAGACCATCACTCATGATGCCTAGACTAATGTGTCTTTATGATGTCATATGGCTCAAAATTGGCAAGGTGAATAAGTCACAGGGCCAGTCTTTACAGCGCGTTCGTGTTTTCTGTACAACAGATTTCTGCAGCCATGGCCAATTCTATGCTGCCGCGAGCAGAATTACCAGATCAAGCAGTCTTCGTATTGTTGCTCAAGATGAAGAAACTAAGCAAAAGCGTCGCTTTCTCAGCAATGTCGTTTTTAATTTTCTACGGGTGCTCTGGTTTCTTGGTTTCTATGGGCATGCACGGGCTTTCCTGAACAGGGTCAAAAGCCACTTTTTGCTCAGATCTATTTTCATGATCTTGCCCATGAATTGGAATTACGACGCACCTATCCCTCAACCAGTGGGCTCAACAAAGAAGAAGAAGACCCACCAGATGGAGAGCAATAGAATGAGGAGAACTGCTGCACGTCAGAAAAGATGCCATGAAGATGAAACACCTCAGGTTCGAGCAGTACACAACAGGCATGACTATGAACAACACAGCCGTCTGAGACAGGAGGAGACCCTTCAGCAACGGGCATGCAGAAATACTTGCTTATACTTGGTTTCTACAGGCATGGACGGGTATGCATGGGTATGTACTAGTATACTCAATATAAAATCAAGACCAATATTCAGTGACTATGCATTTATACTGTTACTAATAAGTTTAACATTCATTTGAATAACATTCATGTAAAAACAAACATTCTTAAGACATGCAATCACTTTTAAATCAAGGATTAATGAATTTTTGCAAACCATTATTGTCCAACACAAATGAGATTATCTTCACAGTGTCCAGAGTTATCCTGAGGAATGTAAACTTGAAAAAGAATTAATGTTCAATCAGTGTAACAAAGTTCCAGATTGTAATGAACATATTCCGTAGATGTCCACCAGGAGGTACTGTTGAGCTGTAGATAAATTTTAGGTGACCTGATCATGCCCCCAGGACCTGGCATGCAAAAAGGGAGGCAGTTTGAGTGTTGTGGAGCTTCTGGGATATGTCCCCAAAAGGGAGTCAACCATATACCTGTCAGCTTAAGGAGTAAACTTTGGGGAGTTTATGACTTAAGAGTATCAGTTCCTGGTACAAACGGATGCTATCAGCATGAACTGTCTGATTGGAGGGGACTCCAGAAGTTTTATGGTGCACTTAATCCTTTAAAAGCAATTCTTATCGTACCCCTCTCCATGGGATGTGTTTTTACCGGAGGTCCTTTGAGGAAGGAAAACAACAATTCTTGACCAGACATTGACTGAGAGTTTCTGACTTAGAGTGATTTCCTGAATTAGCCTGAGGAGAAGCTGATGCTACATACCTTTAGGTTTACCTCCACTACTAGTTCAGTGCGAGTAGGGGAATTCCTCTTTGGCTCAGTGGTAGAGTGAGAGGAGGGGTGTCATGGGGTTGAATCCCTTATTTTGTATGATTAGCTTCTCTATTTATTTTTGCTGCATGCCATTCCTTGCTGCGGCATCCTTATGTTAAAACTTAGAGTTACTCTCCTTACCACTACGTTTGGATTATTGCTACTGACTGAGTTATCTGCCATTACAGCTTTTTGTCTTTCCAGCCCTCAGGCTACATTCACTTTTAATAAATCAGACAAACTCCTTTCTGGTGTTTGGGTTCATCCTCTCTGCCTGAGAGAGGCAAAACTGACAAATATAGGCAAGGCTGAGATGGTTTGGACATGTGGAGAGGAGGGATAGTGGAGATATTGGACAAAGGATGTTGAAGATGGAGCTGCCAGTCAGGAGGAAAAGAAGAAGACCACAGAAGATTCATGGATGTAGTGAAGGAGGACATGGAGCGGTTTGGTGTGACAGAAGATGAAGGGATAAGGTGAGATAGAGGCAGATGATCCAGTGGGAGACCCTGAAAGATAAGATAAGATAAGATGAGATGAGATAAGATAAGCCTTTATGAGCCCCACAATGGGGAAATTCCAGGATTGCAACAGCACAGGATAACAACACTCAGAGCAATAATTTAGAAGATAAGAAAATAAGAGCAGTGAATATACATATGTACACATAAATATATAAATATATATACACAGTGTGAAGTATTGTAGGTAGATGGAATAAACAGCATAACCGTCTATTTAGTTATCCTACATAGTATGAATATGTACCCATACATATTGTCACCCTCCGTGGCGACTGATATTGTCCTAGTTGTATACTGGAGGGGACCATTTGTGTAAGTCTGTTGCGTCTTTTGCATTCAATACTATTAGGTCATCACATCTTTTTTCTATCTCTGCGAGCAGCCCTGCTTAGGTTATAAATTCTGACAGCCGTAGGTAGGAAGGACCTGTGAAACCTCTTGGTCGCACACCTAGGATGATGTAGTCTACTGCTAAATGAGCTCCTCAGTGCGTTCAGTATGTCCTGCATAAGGTGGAACTCGGACTCCAGCAGAGATGACAGCTGAGCCACCATCCTTCTCTCGCCTATGTCCTCCACTGGGTCAAGGCGTTGCCCAAGGACAGAGCTAGCTTTCTTGATCAGTTTGTTCAGTCTCTTCCTTTCGGCTGCTGTAAGATAAGATAAGATAAGATAAGATAAGCCTTTATTAGTCCCACAATGGGGAAATTCCAGGATTGCAACAGCACAGGGATAGCAACACTCAGAGCAACAATCAGAAGGCAAGAAAAAAAACAAGAGCAGCGAGTATACATATGTACATATAAACATAAATATATAGACACACTGTGTGGAGCATTGTAACTAGATGGAATAAATATATAAACACACAGTGCGGAGCATTGTGGCTAGATGGAATAAATATATGAATATATAAACACACAGTGCGGAGCATTGTAGCTAGATGGAATAAATATGTGAATATATAAACACACATACTGTGTGGAGCGTTGAAGCTAGATGGAATAAATATATGAATATATAAACACACACAGTGCGGAGCATTGTAGCTAGATGGAATAAATATGTAAATATATAAACACACACAGTGCGGAGCATTGTAGCTAGATGGAATAAATAGATAGATAGATAGATAGATAGATAGATAGATAGATAGATAGATAGATAGATAGATAGATAGATAGTTTTGAAAACTGAAAGTTTTTGAATACACAGAGCACAACCCACAGGACGTAGAATATGACATAGACCCTGATAATAATCTTTTTAACTCAATCAATAATGACTGTAATTATTACACAGATGAACAGTTTAACACAATGGTCACATCTGATTTCAATATTTCTATGATCCACTTCAACAGCAGAAGTCTCTATGCAAACTTTAATAACATTAAAGATTATTTAAATCAGTTTCAAGAGCCCTTCAATATTGTGGCAATATCAGCGACGTGGCTCAGTGAAGAGAAAGGAGTGGATTTTACCATGGATGGCTATGAATTAAATTACATAAATAGAAAAGTGAAAAAAGGAGGAGGAGTTGCAATTTATGTTGACAAGAGCTTGCAATAAGGTTGCTGAAAATCTGTCAGTAACTGTGGATGATTTATTTGAATGTATTACAATAGAAATCTGTCTGGACAATGTGAAGAATGTAGTAGTGAGCTGTGTATATAAAACACCTGGATCAAACATTGACTTATTTAAGGACTGGATGGAAAAAATGTACGCAAAACTAACTCATAAAGTTATGTTCATCTGTGGTGATTTAAATATAGATCTGATGAACTCAAAACAACATAGTTTGACAGAAGAATTTATCAACACAATGTACAGTATGGGCTTACATCCAACAATTACAGGACCTAGCAGAATCACGTCGCACAGTGCCACACTAATAGATAACATATTCACAAACATTATGGAAAATAATATCAGGAGCGGGCTTTTATTGAATGATATCAGCGACCACCTGCCGATTTTTGTTGTCTATCAATGTGATTATAGGAAGAAAAAGTATACCAAAAATATTAAATATAAAAGAATAAGAACCGAAGAATCAATGTATTTACTGACAAAGGAATTATTAATACAAGATTGGAAGATAGTTTATGATGAAAATGACATAAATGGAGCATATGATAAATTTTTACAAATATTTCAATCATTGTACAATAAATACTGTCCTATAAAACAATACAGTGACAGACAACAACAAAAAAATATTCCTTGGATCACCAAGGGGTTAATAAATGCATGTAAAAAGAAGAATACATTATATAAACAATTCATTAAATGCAGAACTGTGGAAGCTGAGATCAAATATAAAAGATATAAAAATAAGCTTACCACTATAATGAGGACCTGTAAGAAAGAATATTACAACAGAATACTAGAGGATAACAAAAA
This sequence comes from Pholidichthys leucotaenia, assembly GCA_020510985.1. Taxonomy (NCBI): domain Eukaryota; kingdom Metazoa; phylum Chordata; class Actinopteri; order Cichliformes; family Pholidichthyidae; genus Pholidichthys; species Pholidichthys leucotaenia. The sequence goes on from CM035844.1 coordinate 22,033,482, forward strand.
TAACATAAGAGGAATATGGTAAGTACTCAAGGGGATTATTAGTAATCGTCCTAAGTATGCAAATTATCCAGAATATTTTATCGAAAACGACAGTTTGATTAATAATATGGAAGATGTGGTCAGTGGTTTCAATAAATTTTTTGTAAACATTGGTCCTGAATTAGCAAAATCAATAGTGACTCCAGAAACAAACCACAGTGGGTCTGTGAATGAAATAGAGGATAGAAACCCAAACACAATCTTTTTGGGTGCAGTTACTGAAAAGGAAATTTTCGAGACTGTGAGTAAATTTAAGAACAAAAAATCAACGGACTGGAATGAAATTGACATGACAATAGTGAAAAAAGTAATTGAGGGAATTGTTAAGCCACTCACCCACATCTGTAACCTGTCATTTCAAACTGGTACATTTCCAGACAAAATGAAAATAGCAAAAGTAACACCTCTTTACAAAACAGGAGACAGTCATTGTTTCACAAATTACAGGCCAGTCTCTTTACTCTCACAATTCTCCAAAATACTTGAAAAAATATTCACTAAGAGACTGGATGATTTCATTGAAAAACACAACCTCCTTACAGATAGCCAGTATGGTTTTAGAGCAGATAAATCTACATCTTTGGCACTGATCGAACTTATAGAAGAAATTACTAGTTGTATAGACAAAAAAAAGGTTGCTGTAGGAGTATTTATAGACTTAAAGAAAGCTTTTGACACCATTGTGTCAAAAATCTCCTGTTACACAAGAGGGGACAAAACATTGGACCATGTTTACACCAATATTGTGGGAGCCTACACAGCAACTCCCCTCCCCCACCTAGGTCAGTCTGATCACTTATCCTTGTTCCTTACCCCCAAGTATGTACCGCTCATCAACCGGGTGAAGCCATCAGTGAGGACCATCAAAGTGTGGCCAGAGGGAGTTGACTCTGTACTCCAGGAGAAGTTTAGGAACACAGACTGGAGCATGTTCACCTCTCAGGCTACCTGTGGCTCCCACATAAACATCAACTCTTACACCCACTCAGTCCTGGACCATATCAACACCACTATTGACAGTGTCACCACGGAAAGACAGATCACCACGTACCCAAATCAGAAGCTGTGGATGAACAGAGAAGTGCGGCTTCTGCTAAAAGCACGTAACAATGCCTTTAGATCTGGTGATGCACAGGCCTACAGTTCATCCAGGGCAGATCTGAAGAGGGGCATCAAGAAGGCCAAGCACAGCTACAAGCTGAAGGTGGAGGAACATTTTGGGGACTCTGACCCCCGACGTATGTGGCAGGGCATTCAAGCCATCTCTGATTATAAGCCCAGCAACTCCATACCTATAGCCATGACTGTGCCCTTTCTCAATGAGCTAAATGACTTCTATGCTCGTTTTGACAAGGACAACAACGAAAAGAACATCAATTTCCCACCCTCTGATGACCTCCACCACCTCACACTCACCCACACCGACGTCCGTAACGCACTGAGTCATGTCAATGTACGTAAGGCTGCTGGCCCTGATGGCATTCCTGGGCGTGTGCTGAGGGCATGCGCTGAGCAGCTGGCAGGGGTCTTCACAGACATCTTCAATCTGTCCCTGGCCCAGGCCGTGGTACCAGCGTGCTTCAAGACCACTTCAATAGTACCAGTGCCGAAACATTCAACACCATCGTGCCTAAATGACTATCGCCCTGTGGCACTGACGCCCATAGTCATGAAGTGCTTTGAGCGACTGGTCTTGGCACAGCTCAAAAAAGGCCTGCCCCCTACACTGGACCCTCATCAGTTCGCCTACCGGAGCAACAGGAGTACAGAGGATGCGGTTTCTACAGCGCTGCACTATGTACTCTCACACCTGGATGACAAGAACACCTACGCAAGAATGCTGTTTGTTGACTTCAGCTCAGCATTCAACACAGTTATCCCCTCCAAGTTGCTCACTAAACTTGGGGACCTGGGATTTTCTGACCAACAGACCCCAGCATGTTAGGTCAGGCCCCAACCGTTCTTCCGTCATCACACTCAACACTGGTGTACCACAGGGCTGTGTGCTCAGCCCATTCCTCTACTCCCTCTACACCCATGACTGCAGGCCTATGTATGGATCCAATTCCATCATAAAGTTCGCAGATGACACCACGGTGATTGGACTCATCAGGGACAACGACGAGTCAGATTACAGGGCAGAGGTTGAGCACTTGGCTACTTGGTGCGCTGACAATAACCTGCTCCTTAACACCAGCAAAACCAAGGAGCTCATAGTGGACTACAGAAAGGAGAGAGAAGAGACACATGACCCCATCCATATCAATGGCATAGCTGTTGAACGTGTCCCCAGCTTCAAATTCCTGGGGACCCACATCTCGGAGGACCTGTCCTGGTCAGTTAACACCACCAGCCTGATCAAGAAGGCCCATCAGCGCCTCTTCTTCTTGAGGACACTGAAGAAGAACCATCTGTCAACTGACATCCTGGGCAACTTCTACCGCTGCGTGATAGAGAGCACCCTGACCAACTGTATCACAGTCTGGTATGGGAGCTGCTCTGTCGCTGACCGCAAGGCACTGCAGCGGGTGCTGAAAACCGCCCAACGCATCACAGGGACTCCACTTCCGTTTATAGAGGACGTCTACAGGAAAAGATGTCTGCGCCGGGCACGCAGCATCCTTAGGGACTCCAACCATCCTGCTCGTGGACTGTTCCAGCTTCTCCCCTCCAGAAGACGTTTCAGAAGCCTTCGGACTAGAACCAGCAGGTTTAGGAACAGTTTCTTTCCAACAGCTGTCACGTTATTGAACTTAGTTCCCCGCTGACTCTCTTACCATCATCTCTTACTATCCTCACCTGTACATAACTGCATAACTACATAACTACATCTAACTTATTGCACATTATTTGCACATAACAGTACTCTTAACTTTCTGCACTGCTGCATATATTTGCATATATTTGCTTAAATTGCACATACTGTTAATTACCGTATATACTGCACTGCTGTCCTTTGCACTTCTGATTGGATGCTAAACTGTGTTTCGTTACCTTGTATTCATACATGTGTAATGACAATAAAGTTGAATCTAATCTAATCTAATCTAATCATTGACCACAGAATACTTCTAAGGAAACTGGAAAGGTATGGGATAAGAGGGGTAGGACTGAGTTGGGTGGAAAGTTATTTAAGTAACAGACAACAATTTGTACAAATTGGAGAGCACAAATCACCCTGCATGGACATCACTTGTGGTGTGCCCCAGGGGTCAGTTTTGGGACCCAAACTCTTTATCTTGTATATAAATGACATATGCCAAGTATCAAAAATTCTGAAATTTATTTTGTTTGCGGATGACACAAATATTCTTTGCACTGGTGAGAATTTGCAGCAGGTTTTAGAGGTGGTCACAACTGAAATGGAAAAATTAACGCAGTGGTTCAACAAAAATAAATTATCTCTAAATCTAAAAAAAACAAAGATTATGTTGTTTGGAAATTATAAAATAAATCATGAAATAATGATAACGATAGATGATACCAGAATACAAACAGTACAGGAAAATAAGTTTCTGGGGGTGACGCTAGACAGTAAAATCTGCTGGAAACCTCACATCAGTCACATCCGGGCTAAATTAGCAAAATGTATAGGCATACTGGGGAAGACAAGACACATCGTGGACTATAAATCATTGGTCTTATTGTACAATTCATTGTTTTTACCTTATCTTAACTACTGTGTAGAAGTCTGGGGAAACACCTACAAGACCAACCTACAAGCAATATGCACATTACAAAAAAGAGCTATAAGGATAACAAACAATGCAGGATATAGAGATCATACCAATTTGTTGTTCTTGAAGTCACATGTCATAAAGTTCATCGATTTAGTTAAATTTAAGACAGCACAAGTAATGTACAGGGCAATTAACAATCAACTCCCAACTAATATACAAAAAATATTTAAAAAAAAGAGACAATGATCATAATTTGAGAGGAGACTTAAACTTCACAAAACCCAAGATACGTACAACCAAGAAAAGTATGTGCATATCTGTCTGTGGGGTGGATTTGTGGAACAGTCTGGAGCCGGAACTGAAACTATGTACAAACAGAAATCAATTTAAAAAGAGGTATAAGCACCATTTGTTGAAAGGATATATGTTAGAAGGGTAGAATTTATACGTACGATTCATTATGTTCACTCTGGGACATTATGGGACACTATGGAATGGTGGGTGGGACAGCACTGTGTGTATCTGTGTCGTTTGAGACTGGTTTTGAAATATAGACTTCATTGTATGTTAGAATGGACAGGTGTTAATGTTGATCTGTAAAAAATACAGTAAATTGTTTACTTGGGGTATTAAAGGTAGTAATTTGTATAAAATTCACATGGGTGTATCGATGGAAAAGAGGAGTTGGAATTAATAAGTGTTCACTTCTTCCTTCTCCCTTTCGAACAGTGTATACTGTAACTTTATTGCATTTGCTATTTGCTTGTTTTTTGTTATATTTTTTGTGTTCGAAATAAACTATCTATCTATCTATCTATAGTTACAACAATAATAGGTATCATCATCATCGTAGTAACAATAATAGGTATCATCATCATCATAGTTACAACAATAATAGGTATCATCATCGTAGTAACAATAATAGGTATCATCATCATCATCATCATCATCATAGTCATCATATCATCATCACGATGATGATGATACCTATTATTGTAGTTACGATGATGATCATGATCGGTGATCCGGATCATCCCCAAAATTTAATCAGTTCTTCCTTGTACCATTTCCAACAATGCCTGAAAGTTTCATCGAAATCCGTCCAAAACTTTTTGAGTTACCTTGCTAACCAACAGACAGACAAACAAACAGACAAACAGACAGACAAACCCCGGCAAAAACATAACCTCCTGTCGGAGGTAAATATATAAACACACAGTGCGGAGCATTGTAGCTAGATGGAATAAATATGTAAATATATAAACACACAGTGTGGAGCATTGTCGCTAGATGGAATAAATATATAAATATATAAACACACACAGTGCAGAGCATTGTAGCTAGATGGAATGAAACAGCATAACCATCTACTTAGTTATCCTACATGGTATGATTATGTACCCATACATATTGTCACCCTCCGTAGCTACCGGTCTTTTCCTAGTTGTATACCGGAGGGGACCATTGTGTAAGTCTATTGCGTCTTCTGCATTCAATACTATTAGGTTGTCACATCTTTTTGCTATCTCTGCGAGCAGCCCTGCTTAGGTTATACAGTCTGACAGCCGTAGGTAGGAAGGACCTGCGAAACCTCTCGGTTGTGCACCTAGGATGATGTAGTCTGCTGCTAAATGAGCTCCTTAGTACATTCAGTGTGTCCTGCATAGGGTGGAACTCGGACTCCAGCAGAGATGACAGTTTAGCCACCGTCCTTCTCTCTCCTATCTCCTCCACTGGGTCAAGGCGCTGCCCCAGGACAGAGCTAGCTTTCTTGATCAGTTTGTTCAGTCTCTTCCTATCGGCTGCTGTAATGCCACTGCCCCAGCAGACCACACCAAAAGTGATGACTGATGCCACCACTGTGTCGTAGAATGTCTTCAGCAGCGCCCCTTGTACACCAAAAGACCTGAGTCTCCTCAGTAGGAACAGCCTGCACTGTCCCTTCTTGTAGAGTGCGTCAGTATTGTGTGACCAGTCTAGTTTATTGTTCAGATGAACACCCAGGTACTTGTAGGATGTCACCATCTCGATGTCTGTTCCCTGGATTTTTACTGGTGCTGTGAGAGGTTGTCCTTGCCTGCGGCAGTCCACCACCAGCTCCTTAGTTTTCCTCGAGTTGATCTGGAGGCAGTTCCGATGGCACCAGTCCACAAAGTCCTAGATAAGTCCTCTGTACTCAGCTTCATCTCCGTTGGAGATGAGGCCAACGATCGCAGAGTCATCAGAGAACTTCTGTAGATGGCAGTGTGTTGTATTGTGTGAGAAGTCCGCAGTATAAAGGGTGAACAGGAAGGGAGCCAAAACCGTTCCCTGGGGGGCCCCTGTGCTACCGATGATCGTGTCGGGCACACAGTCCCAGGTTCTCACAAACTGTGGCTGGTTTGTGAGGTAGTCCAGGATCCATGATGACAGGTGCTGGTCCACCCCTGCGCACAGCAGCTTGTCCTTCAGGATCATCGGTTGGATGGTGTTGAAAGCACTAGAGAAGTCAAAGAACATGATCCTCACCGCATTCCCAGGCTTCTCCAGGTGGAACAGGGAACAGTGTAGGAGGAAGATCACTGCATCCTCCACCCTGATGCCATGCTGGTAGGCGAACTGGAGTGGATCCATCGCTGGTCCCACCAGGGGGTGGAGGTGAGCAAGGAGCAGTCTCTCCAGGGTCTTCATCATGTGAGACGTCAGGGTCACTGGTCTGTAGCTGTTCAGGTCTCTGGGGTGGGAAGTCTTTGGTATGGGTACCACACAAGATGTTTTCCACATCTGTTGTACCCTCCCCAGCTTCAGGCTCAGGTTGAAGATGTGCTCCACAATCCCACACAGCTGGTCTGCGCAGGAATTGAGGAGCTTCGCGCTGATGCCGAAGGCCTTACTCGCCTTGATCTTCCTCAGCTCCATCCTCACCTGGGTCTTAGTGAGGATCAGGTTGGGGGGCTGTGTGCTGGGAGTGGGGGGGTGTTGGTGGAGGGGTGTGTGGACAGCAGGTCTCGATGACTTTAGAGGCAGCAGTGGTTGGTGTGCAGTCGGGGGAGAGGGTGGTTGGTCAAACTTATTAAAAAACAGGTTCAGATTGTTCGCCCACTCCCTGCCCCCTGTGGCCTGGGAGGAGGTATTCTGGAGCCCAGAGATGGTTTTAAGGTTTCTCCAGACCCCGCCGATGTCGCTCTGTTGCAGCTTGTCCTCCATCTTCTTCCTGAAGCTGTCCTTGCCTTCTCTGATCTTCCTCCTTAGCTCCCTCTGTATGGACTTCAGCATCTCCCTGTTCCCCAACCTGAAGATCCTCTTCTTCTCTCTCAGAAGTGTTTTTATCTCAGGGTTGATCCAGGGTTTGTTGTTTGAGCAACACCGTATGATCTTGGTGGGTACAGTGTTGTCCACACAGAAGTTGATGTAGACCGTGATGGTGTGAGTGAGGCCATTGATGTCCTAACCATGTGGATCGCAGAGCTGCTCCCAGGCAGTGATTTCAAAACAGTCCTTTAGAGCGTCCATTGCCTCCTCAGACCATATCTTCACCGTGCGCATGACCGGAGGTTGTCTGTGTGCTAGGGTTTTGTACACCAGCAGGAGATGAACCAAGTTGTGATCCGATCTCCCGAGTGGGGGGAGTGGTGATGAGGTGTACGCCTCCTTAGTGTTTGCATAGAATAAGTCCAGTGTTTTATTGTCTCTAGTGTGGCATATGACATACTGGGTGAACGTGGGCAGAATGGGGGACAGTGAAATATGGTTGAAATCACCAGAGATGAGGAGGAGCGCATCAGGGTGTAGTGTCAGCAGCCTGCCAGTGACTGAGTGAATGGTGTCACGTGCTGTCCCAGCGTTCGCCGTCGGATTTGCATAAATAGCAATGCATATCACGTGTGAGTATTCCCTCGGGAGATAGGTAGGCCACATGCTAACAGCTAGCACCTCAATGTCTTTGCTGCAGTGTTGCTCTTTAACAGTGATATGTCCTGGTTTACACCAGCTGTGATTGACATACATTATCACTCCTCCGCCCCTTGCCTTCCCACTGTTTGGTGTCCTGAAGCAGATTTCATTGAAATGATTATTGAAATCATTGTTAAATTGTAGCCCAGTTGCAAAGGAACAATTAAAAAATAACACATTTGTGAGTAAAAGGTCACAGATTTATGTAAAAAAAAAAATTATCAGAAAAACTAACAATGAATAAGAAAGTATTGTACATTTGCTGTTTTTTTAAGTTTTGTTTTGGTGTGGGGGGAAACTAGAACAACTGGAAAAAACCCATGCCAGACCCACCCTTCTGCTGAAAGAAACAAACAGCAGTCAGGAGCAGGAAGGGGCCAGTGCAGAACGTAAACGAGGTTGCTGATGTTGCTATGCTAGCAGTGCTGGGGGAAACCATGAGCTCTGGAAGAAACACCAAAATATTTTTATTTTTTTTTAAGTTTTGTATTGGTGTGGGGGGAAAACCAGATCACCTGGAAAAACCCCACACCAAACCCACCCTTCTGCTGAAAGAAAGAAACAGCATTTAGGAGCAGGAAGGAGCCGATTAGTGGATGAGAGCTTTGTGTGCTTCTTCTTGTCATTAACAGTGGTCTTCTTTCTGCCTGGTGTCCTTGTCTTGCAGAGTCTTGGTTCCACTTGGCTTGTACCTGGTGAATGCACCTGAGGTATTTCTGGGTCTATGATCTCACAAGGTCCTGCTTCCATTGGTTGACTTGTTCCTGTTGAAGCTTCTGGAAAAGCTTCTGATTCTACTGTCTTACAAGGTCCTGCTTTCATTGGTATTCTAGAATCTGAAAAAACTTCTTGATTAGTTTCTGGTTCTATGATGTCAAAGGTTCCTGTTTCTATTTGGGCAGCACGGTGGTGCAGTGGTTAGCACTGTTGCCTTACAGCTAGAAGGTTCCTGGTTTGAATCCACAGGTTGGCAGGGGTTGGAACCTTTCTGTGTGGAGTTTGCATGTTCTCCCTGTGCTGCGTGGGTTTACTCCGGGGGCTCCGGTTTCCTCCCACAATCCAAAGACATGCATGTTAGGTTAATTGGCTGTTCTAAATTGTCCCTAGATATCTGTTTCCTATAGGCCCTTAGAATAGAGGGTTAGTATTAGTGAAAGCGCTTTGAGTGGTCTTTGTGACTAGAAAAGCACTATATAAGTGCAGGTTAGTTAGTTAGTTAGTTAGCTATTTGCATGCTCATTTCTGGCACACCTTCTAGATTGGTTTCTGGTTCTATTATCTCACAGGTTCCAGTTTCTGGTTCTACAATTTCACAGTATCCTGTTTCAGTTGGTTGGATCATTTCTGGTACACCTAGAATGACCCCTGGTTTGATGATCTCACAGGGTCCTGCTTCCATTGGTGGCTTGTTCCTGTTAAAGCTTCTAGAAAAGCTTCTGATTCTACTGTCTTATAGGGTTCTGCTTCCATTGGTATTCTAGAACCTGATAAAACTTCTTGATTTGGTTCTGGTTCTATGATCTCAAAGGTTCCTGTTTCTATTTGTTTGCTCATTTCTGGCACACCTTCTAGCTTGGTCTCTTGTTCTATTATCTCACAGGTTCCAGTTTCCACTGGTTGGCTGTTTCCTAGTAGACTTTTTCCTAATTCCATTAGATCACCGGACACTGCTTGAACAGCAATTACTAAAACAGGGGACAGTACGGCATGATACAGAACGTTCCATTGGCATTCTGTACTGCTATGCCGGCATTCCTTACTATTCCGCCGGTGTTCCGTACTGTTCCGCCAGCATTCCATAGAGCACGTGGTCCATTGGCATTCTGTACAGAACATGTTCCGTTGGTGTTCCAGCAGAACATGTTCAACTGCCGGGCTAGTTGCAGGTACATCTTCCTCAGTTGCTCCTGGTCCTACGATCTGAGATAGCCTTGGTTTCAGTACCTGGGTGGCTTCGACAGCACTTTCCTGAGTGGTTTCTGACACTCCTATCTGAATGGTCCCTTTTGAGTCCACTGCCTGGCTGGTCCCTTGTTCCAGTATCTGGCTGCTGTCTGGTTTGGTTGTATGACTGGGACCGATCATTCCACTTGAAATGAGTGGGTGGGTGAAGACTTGGCTGGGTGTGATCCTCTCGCTGGGATCCAACTGAAGCATTGCCTTCAGCAGATCAATGCAGTCTATCCTTTTTTCATCCTCCCCCAGATTAAGGTTCACCAGTGGCAGTCTGTTCAAATCGTACAGGCAGTTTAGGTTAGACATTTTGTAGTATGTAAGAACAGGCAGTTTAGGTTAGACATTTTGTAGTATGTAAGAAGATCGGATTGCTTACTGCCGAACTTCCCAGGTGTCTTCAATGTCCAGACACCATAAAGTTCCTTAAAAAAGTACACATAGGAGCGTGTGCCAGCATTCAACACGTAGTCTGGGGGTAGTCCCAAAAGATCAATGATACTATGCTGTGTGTCATATTGGGTGGGTACAATGAAGAGTAACCTTCTTCTTCTTCTTCTTTTAGATTTGATTGGCGGTTGGAAACCAGCTTACAGGTGCATTACCGCCACCTACCAGGTTGGAGTGTGGACAACAGAATGGCAGGGAAAAAAAAAACTGAATTCTTTTAATTAATCCAGTTGCACTTAAATATCTAAATAGACCGACATATTCCTGGCAGCGGGGGGCGGAGGACAAAGCTGCGTGGAGGAATCTGATTGGACCTAGATGAAGCAGTCATTGTCGCCCCCGACAGACTGATGATGAAAACAAAACTTAAATTAGCCCTTTCCATTACTGCAATCAGATGTTTCCTTTGTTCCTGGTATCCCTGACATTCCAACAAAACGTACTGAACTATTTCTGAAGAACCACAATGTGCACAGCTGCCAGTTGGGTGTTTACCTGTTCTATGTAGCATCTGGTTTAAAGTAGTGTGTCCTATTCTTAATCGGATGATGAGCATCTCTTCTTTCCTGTTTCTGCCAACTCCCATTCCAGAGTCCACCCACTTTTGAATGTCATAAAGATGTCTATCTGTATCTATTGAGTCCCAACATTCTTGCCACTTTTCCACTATATAATTTTTAATTATTGATTTGCCTTCTGCCTTACTGAGTGAGATTTCCAGACTCATTGCTTCGAATTTTAATGATTGTTTTGCTAATAAATCGACATCCTCATTACCCTCTATTCCAACGTGGGCTGGAACCCAAAGAAAGTTTATTGACTGACCTTTACTGTAGAGGTTGTAAATTAAGGAGTGGATTTCTACAATTGGTTCCTGCCTACAAGACTGCAGTGACTGAATACTCTTGAGAGCTGCCCAACTATCTGAAGCAATAACTGCATTATTCCTATAATTTATCTCCAACCACTGTAAAGCTAATATAATGGCAACTAGCTCAACTGTGTATACTGATAAGTGATTACTGGTTCTTTTATTGATAGATAATTTATACTGAGGAATGTATACCGCAGCTCCACTACAACCAGTTGTAGGATCCTTGGAACCATCGGTAAATGCTATCAGCCTGTTTCTGAAGTTCTGTTCAGTATACTTATGCACTATATAGTCTGTTGCCGATTGCTTATGTTGCCTCCTCAGTTGTATTCCAAAATCTACCAGTGGCATCTCAAACAGCCATGGAGGAATAACAGACCACAGGTCCGCTGGGCTAAAATCTATGTATTTCAATCCTGCCTGCTCAGCAATGGCATCACTTATCCATCTGAAGCTACCAATGTTGGACTCATTGTGTTCCCAGCAATCATTAGGAATAACTTTTGCAGGACATGACCTCTTATGCCCCCAAGTTGATCCAGTATGCCAGCATTAATTTGGTTCTTCTTAATCTTAAGGGCATGTCGCCCATCTCTACTTGGATCACTGATACTGGAGAAGTTTTAAATGCACCACAACATATACTGAGCCTTTGTCTGATCTATGTCCACTTGGTTCAGGTGACAATCAGCAGGCGACATAATGCAACACATCCATAGTCTAGTGTAGCTCTCATTAGTCCTTGATACACCCTCAACAGTGAGGCCTTAGAGGCCCTCCAGTCCCGTTCTGCCAGACATCTCAAAATATTATTTTTTTTCTTACATTTTCCTTTAGTTTTTTTCAAGGTGCTGCTTCCAGGTTAGTTTTTCATCAAATAACACACCTAAATACTGAACTACATTTACTTGCTCTAACTTTTGGCCATAAAGATTTAAAGACATTTCTTTGTGAATTTTAGAGAAGTATTTGTGTCTTTGAGACCAATAATTTAAAAGCCCACCGGTTTGCCCATTGTTCAACCTGGTCTACTGCTGCCTGCACTTTCCTCTGAATGTACACAAGATTATGTCCCTTTATTTAGCATAAGGAATTTATGCTTTATTCAGCAACATGTGTCTTAAAGGGGGGTCTCACTCTCAGATCAAATGTCTCTCTCTCCCCCTCCTCTCTCCTCTGTTCTGCAGGAGTCCATAGCTGCACTTTAACTGACCAATAGAGTTCAAAGCTTCATTGCATTTCCCTTTTTTGGCCGAGTTTATTACCCTTGTTGAACAAACCTCAAATAAATTGTTGATACCCCTCTGTTAATGAAAGAAAAACCCACAATGGTCACAGAAATAACTTGAATCTGACAAAAGTGGTAATAAATAAAAATTCTATGAAAATTAGCCAATGAAAATCAGACAATGCTTTTGAATTGTGGTTCAACAGAATTATTTTAAAAAAAAACAAACTCACGAAACAGGCCTGAACAAAAATGATGGTACCCCTAGAAAAGATTGAAAATAATGTGACCATAGGGACATGTTCAACCAAGATTTTTTTTAGATTTAGATTTAGTATACTTTATTGATCCCCAGAGGGAAATTGAGGGTCATCCACCACCTGGATGGATGAAGCAGCCACGATACGGCGCTATCCCTTAACCATTCACACACACATTCACACCTAGGGCCACTTTAGAGTCTCCAATTAACCTAACCTGCATGTTTTTGGCATGTGGGAGGAAACCGGAGAAATCCCGGGGTAAACCCACGCATACACGGGGAGAACATGCAAACTCCACACAGACCACTGTTGGTCGGGGGCTGGGATCGAACCCACGATCCCCACGATCCCCCGGCCAAGGGTAAACTGTGCTGCCGCAGTGCTAACCACTGCGCCACCGTGTCCTCTAATTAACATCACAGGTGTCTACAAACTTGTAATCAGTCAGTCGGCCTATTTAAAGGGTGACAAGTAGTCACTGTGCTGTTTGTTGACATGGTGTGTACCACACTAAACATGGACCAGAGGAAGCAAAGGAGAGTTGTCTCAGGAGATTAGAAAGAAAATTATAGACAAGCATGTTAAAGGTAAAGGTTATAAGACCATCTCCAAGCAGTTTGATGTTCCTGTGACTACAGTTGCACATATTATTCAGAAATTTAAGATCCACGGGACTGTAGCCAACCTCCCTGGATGTGGCTGCAGGAGGAAACTTGATGAAAAATGGAAGAGACGGATAATACGAATGGTAACAAAAGAGCCCAGAACAACCTCTAAACACATTCATGGTGAACTCCAAGGTCAAGGTACATCAGTGTCAGATCGCACCATCCGTCGTTTGAGCCAAAGTGGACTTCATGGGAGACGACCAAGGAGACTGTTGAAAACAAATCGTACAAAAGCCAGACTGGAAATTGCCAAACTGCATGTTGACAAGCCACAAAGCTTCTGGGAGAATGTCTTATGGACAGACGAGACAAAACTGGAACTTTTTGGCAAGGCACATCAGCTCTATGTTCACAGACACAAAAATGAAGCATACCAAGAAAAGAACACTGTCCCTACTGTGAAACATGGAGGAGGTTCTGTTATGTTCTGGGGCTGCTTTGCTGCATCTGGCAGAGGGTGTCTTGAATCTGTGCAGAGTACAATGAAATCTCAAGACTATCAAGGTATTCTAGAGAGAAATGTGCTGCCCAGTGTCAGACAGCTTGGTCTCAGTCGCAGGTCATGGGTCTTGCAACAGGATAATGACCCAAAACACACAGCTAAAAACACCCAAGAATGGCTAAGAGCCAAACATTGGACTATTCTAAAGTGGCCTTCTATGAGCCCTGATCTAAATCCTATTGAACATCTGTGGAAGGAGCTGAAACATGCCGTCTGGAGAAGGCACCCTTCAAACCTGAGACAACTGGAGCAGTTTGCTCATGAGGAGTGGGCCAAAATACCTGCTGAGAGGTGCAGAAGTCTCATTGACAGTTACAGAAATCGTTTGATTGCAGTGATTGCCTCAAAAGGTTGTGCAACAAAATATTAAGTTAAAGGTACCATCATTTTTGTCCAGGCCTGTTTCATGAGTTTGTTTTTTAAAATAATTCTGTTGAACCACAATTCAAAAGCATTGTGTGATTTTCATTGGTTAATTTTCATAGAATTTTTATTTATTACCATTTTTGTCAGATTCAAGTTATTTCTGTGACCATTGTGGGTTTTTCTCTCATTATCAAAGGGGTACCAACAATTTTGTCCACGTCTGTAATTGGGCCAGCTTAAGTCTCATGAAGTTTTGGACCACCCTTTTAGCTAGAGTTTTATTGCCCTTTGTCTAGTCTGTCTTGGGGCGTTGGTCAAGCTCACTTGGGTTACTCAATAGTTCCCTTTTTTCCTCCTATATTATTTTGGATTTGTTATTAGTGCCTTTCCAGGGCTTTTATTGTGACAGCATCACGGCTGAACTTCCGGCTGTCAAAGCCAAGCCAAGCCGTGACAGCTGTTCTTGATTTTGTGAATTATGTTCCTCCTTCCTCTGTGGTTGCTTTACTTTTGTGTTCAGTATTTAAGGGAGCAGCTGAAGCTCACTCCTCACTGCGACCTACATTTGTGTTCCAGGACTGGAGTCCCTGACCCCAGCTCCAGTCTTCCTTCTATCCTCAATTCATCCTCGCTTCTTCAGGAGTAAGTGTTTAGTCGTTCGTATCTGTTTCCACCCTCGCTAGACTTTAGCTCTGTTGTTAGTGTTCTTTATTTTTTGTGTCCAGGTTCTATGTATGTGTTTTGCCCCACGTGGCTCTTTACTTTGTCCTTTTGTAAAATAAACAAGCAAACTTACTATTGGCATCTGGCACCTCATTAATGCCCTGAAAGGGCCATTCATGTCAGTGAGCAGTTTTCTCTGCTTGTCCAATTTTTCCTATCTTTTAAGAAGGGCCCAGAGCCTGTCATGCTCTGTGTAAATCCTGTTTTTTTTTCTTCAAAATTCATTTTTCTTATTTTCTTCTTCTTTTTCTTTAAATTATCAAGCAAGAAGATTTTGTTTATTTTTTTAAAAGCTTAAACCAACTCATTTAAACCACCAACATCAGAAGAAACTAGTTTGTGATGTAATTTGACTTTCTGATGGGACTTTGCACCGTAAACTAATTCCTTCTTCAGTGCATCAGAGAAGACCTTGCCCAGCCTGCTGGAGACCAGCCGTTGTGATCTTGGGAGTTAGGCCATAAGTGGTAAGGAGCCTGTTTGCCAGCTTCCCCACAGACCCACGCTGGTCCCATGTAACAGAATCCGGTGGACCGGCCTATTCCCCGTTGGGACCCAACGATTCTGCTTGGCTGATGGTCTGTTGTCAATTTAATCTTAATTCTTCAGAATATTCCTGGTATAAGTTCTTTTAACCTAATTTATGCAAATCCCCATGAGAATCTCAAAATGCATGTCATCTTTCATTAATCTTCCTGTGTTGCTGGCTGTCTGTGTGGTTTGCTCCTGAGAATTTTGCCTTTAATTGTATTTTAATCACTTTTTTCCATCTACTGTTGGCTCTCACTTCTGTTTGTCAAGCCTCTTGCACCTGTGTGCGCACTCAGTGTCATCTAACCACCCTCTTTAGCCTTCTGTTCACCTTTCATCTGTGTTTTTGTTAGCTTCGGGTTAGCCACTAGCTATGGCTACTAGCTCTCTTTCCCCTCCTCCTCTGGTGTGCTCTCTCTGTCAGATGTGTAGCTACACCTCTGCCTCTTTTAATGATAACGGTAAATGTAATAAATGTTGTCTTTTTGAGGTGCTCGAGGCGAGGTTGTCTGATTTGGAATCCCGGCTCCACTGCATTGAAACACCGTCTGCACCAGTTAATAATGAGTGACGTCCCTTAGTTGCAGTGGAGCTCCCTAGCTTAGGGCGGCCTGCTAGCGGTCCTCCGGTCCTACTCAGCAGTGAGGAGACTGGGTGGGTGACGGTGAGAAGGAAGCCTAGCTGCAAAGCCCCGGTTCACCACCAACCTGTTCATGTTTCTAATCACTTTTCCCCGCTCAGCGACACACACGCTGAGGAAAAAACTCTGATCATTGGCGACTCTATAGTCAGAAACGTGAACCGATAGACTCCAGCGGCCATAGTCAAATGCATTCCTGGGGCCAGAGTCAAATTTGGAAATGCTGGCTAAAAGTATCTGTAAATACTCCACAATTGTTATCCACGCCGGCATTAACGATGTCCGACTCCGGCAGTCGGAAGTCTCAAAACTTAATGTGGAATCGGTGTGTGACTTTGCAAAAACAATGTCTGCCTCCGCAGTGTTCTCTGGGCCCCTACCCAACCTGACCAGTGATGATATATTTAGCTGCTTGTCATCCTTCAACTGCTGGCTGTCTGTCTGGTGTCCTGCAAACAATGTGGGCTACATAGACAATTGGAGCTCATTTTGTGGAAAACCTGGTCTTATTAGATGAGACGGCGTCCGTCCCACTTTGGATAGTGTGTCTCAATTATCTAACAATCTGGCATCATTTTTATCCAAATTTCCGAAACCTTGACAATTCAGAGTTGGGACCAGGAAGCAGAGTCGCAGTCTTACACGCCTCTCTGCAGCTCCTCTTCATCCGCCACCCCTCAACTTAGCCCCTGTCTTCCCCATCAGAGAATCACTGTCTGCTCCCTCCAAAGTAAATAAAAATATTATATATAAGCATCCCAACGTGATTAAACAAAAAGTTGGTAAAACTCAAATTAAACATGAAGCCTCTAAATTTAATGACTTGGCCTCTGTTCCTCCTCATAATTTAAAAATTAAATGCGATTTGTTAAATATTAGGTCTCTAACTCCCAAGTCTCTGCTAGTCCATTCAGGTTCAGGTTTAGGTTACTTTATTTGTACCCGTAGGTAGATTTGTTTTGCAGTCAGGTGACATCCATATTTACAAACCACAATTACATTCAACATGAACACAAACACAGGCACACATGAAGCTGACTATAAACATGATAAAAGTACTCAAGGCTCCACCAATTAGGACATAGGACAAAGAGATAAGAGAAAAAAACAAGGAGATAAGAGAGAAGGGTTATATTAAAAAGTTAAAGACTAGTCAAACAGGTTAAAAACTCAAAAGTCTAAAACCCAATAAAAGATTTAGAACCCCAATAAAAAACCTACAAAAATAAGTAAATATAGAATCAAATTAATAAATAGATAACTAAATTATGTGCAATATATTGTTACATCTTGTTCAACTCTTTAACAGCAGCAGGAACAAAGCTGTTTTTGTAGCGCTGGGTTTCACTTTTTGGGACAGCAAACCTCCGTCTGGAGGGAAGAAGCTGAAAGTGGCAGTGCAAAGGGTGGGAGTCATCATTTAAAATGGAGGTAGCCATCCTCTGTACCTGTCTGGTGTACAGGGATGTCAGGCTCAGCTGTGACTCACCAAGCAAGCGACTGGACCATCTAACAACCTGATCCAAGGATTTCCTCTGTTTCAGTTTTGTCTGATCAAACCATGACACGAAAGAAAAGGATAAAACAGATTCAATAAAAGCCCGATAAAACATTGTCATTATAGTTCAGTCAATTTGGAAGCGTGCAAGTTTCCTTAAACAATGCAAATGTTGCTGACCCTTTTTGCACACTCTTTCACAGTTCTCTTCAAAGTTTAAATTACTATCAATAATCATCCCAAGATATTTGTAGGATTGTACATATTCAGTGGTCTGGCCTTTTAGTATAGTGACTTTGTGCCTGAGAGTTTTCCTCCTAAAGTCAATAATCATATCTTTAGTTTTTGTTGTATTCAGCTGCAGGTAGGAATCCTCACACCAGTGAACAAAATCATCAACTACTGGGCCGTGGCCACTCTCACCATCCTGGAGGAGACTGACAATAACTGAGTCATCAGCATACTTTATAATGTGTCTGTTGTCATGGCTGCTCCGACACATGTTTGTGTACAGGATGAAGAGTAGTGGTGACAACACCCCCCCCCCCCTGTGGAGAGCCAGTAGAAGAACACTTTTGGTCAGACAATGTACCATTGACCCTTACTCTCTGTGTCCTGTTGGCTAAAAAAAATCCATAATCCAACCCACCAGATTATTACTCAAATCAAATTATTGCAGGAGCCTTTCAGCTAAAATATGAGGTTGGATTGTATTGAAGACGGAAGAAAAGTCCACAAATAAAAGTCTGGCATGTGTCCCATTAAAATCCAGATGTTTAAAAAGCATGTTAAACAGAGTGATAGTGGCATCCTCCACTCCTCTGTGAGGCCTATAGGCAAACTGCAAAGGATCCAATGCATCCTCAGTCTGCTTTAGCACCTCAAATCTGACCAGTTTTTCAAAAATTTTCATTAAAATTGAAGTCAAAGCAACTGGTCTAAAATCATTTACCGTTTTAGGACAGCTGGATTTTGGAACGGGGACAACCACAGCATCTTTCCAGATCTTAGGCACATGTTGTGTCTGTATGGACTTTTTGAAAATGTAGTGAAACACAGGACTCAATTCATGTGCACAGGACTTTACCAAGCGCCCACATATATTATCAGGGCCCTGACTTTTGTTCACTTTTACAGCACAGAATGCCCTTTTGACATCCTGCACCTCAGTATTAAAGTGCTGATTGTCTTTGAGTTTCTGTTTCAAATCTTGGGTTTCTGTGCTAAAATCAAAGGAATCAAAACAACCATATAAACAATTAAGAGCATTAGCCAGCTCTGTGTCTGAATTAAAACCATCTAAAAACACACGATTACTACGCTCTGTGCTCTGAAGGCCTGCAGTAGTTTTCATACTGGCCCAGGCTGAACCAAGCTTGTTTGTTGCCATCTTGCTTTCCAACTCTGATTTATAATTCTGTTTTGCTCTTAAAATTTCTGCCTTCAGCTCTTTTGTGGCAGCCTGCAGCTCACAAACAACCCCCTGTTTAAAGGCAAGTGCTTTCCTCTGTAAGCAGGATTTAACTAATTTTGTAACCCATGGCGTGTTGGGATATATTTTGACACGTTTACGTGGAACGATCATGTCTCTGCAGAAAGCCATGTATGAGCATGTCACGTCCACTAAAGAGTCCAAATCTTCTCCGCAGTCTAGCATGAACACCTCCCAGTCTGTACAGTTAAAGCATTCCTGGAGGCAGTGCACTGAATCCTCTGTCCACAAGTTTATGTCTTCGCCTTGTCTCTTCTGAGAGCAGATTTATATGTGGGCAGCAAATGTACACAGTTGTGATCTGAGGATCCTAAAGGAGGAAGGGGAAAAGATTTAAAGGCCCTCTCTATGGATCCATAGCACAGGTCCAATGTCTTTTGTCGCCTGGTTGGGCAGGAGACATACTGATAAAAGTTTTTAAGTGTCTTCTTTAGGGACACATGGTTAAAATCCCCAAGGATGAAACTTGGAGCCTCTGGGGGAAATCGACTGCAACCACTGTACCACATCAAAGATGGTGCTGGAGGTGGAGGCAGCATCCGCTCTCGGGTGAATGTACACAGTCGTTATGAAAAGTTGGGGGAACTCGTGGGGCAGATAAAAAGGGCATAGTGACACGGACAGCAGCTCCACATCTGGTGTACAGATGCGCTCTCTGACCGTGACAGATGTACAGTACTGTTCATTAATATATAAACATACGCCACCCCCCTGACGTTTCCCTGTTACCTCTTCCTGCCGATCCAAGCGAAGTGGGGCTCCAAAACCGTCAATCCATAGGTCCGCATCCCGGTCATGCGCCGTAAGCCACGTCTCCATGTAAGCCATGACACAGCAGTTCTTGAAAACCTTCTGATATCGGACACTTCCTTGAATTTCATCCACTTTATTTCTCAGGTATTGTACGTTCCCCATAATAATGGAAGGAAGAGGAATGCGGTTAAGCTGAATCCTCCTCAGGTTTAATCTTACGCCTCCACGCTTTCCGCGTTCCCTCTTCTTGTCTCTCTTTTCATCGCTGTGTCCATGAAAATCTCTTAAAATGAAGTCCGGCAGTTGCAGCACATACCCTCAAACACAGATGCTGCATTATCCATGTTCAAATGCAGTAACATTTCTCTGGAATACTGTATTCTTCCCGGCTAGATCACGATCACGCTTACCTCCAAGACAAAGAGCCGGTAAGAAAGAAGAACGAAATCCATACTGATGGAACCAGGGAGCTCTTCGTTATATAGTCCACAAACATTCAAGGACAAAAATGGCACCGAGAATTTCGTTAAAACACATTAAAGTGCATAAAAACAGAGACACAGACGTCAAACTTTTTTCACCCACTGCCAGTCGCTGCGTGCACATGTGCCCATCAATGGGCAGATCATAGCAGATCATAGTCCATGATCTGTTAATTGATCATCAGATTGATTTAATATTCCTTACAGAGACTTGATTAGGGCTAGAAGATTATGTTGGTTTAAATGAATCAACTCCCTCTGGTTATTTAAACTGTCAAAATCCCAGAAGTTCTGGTCGTGGAGGAGGAGTAGCAACAATTTACCATTCCAAATCACTAGTTAATGTAAAACAAAAAACATGTTATAATTCCTTTGAGGGCCTGGTACTCGGTATTGGGCATTTTAGCAATTTTAGGCTAAACCCAATTTTGTTTGCCATAGTTTATCGTCCTCCATAAACCTACTCTGAGTTTTTATCTGAATTTGCCAAATTATTAGCTGATTTAGTGCTGAAATCAGAATAATTATAGTAGGGGACTTTACTATACATGTAGATGTAGATAGTGATTGCCTTAATTTGGCATTTAATTCAATATTAGACTCGATGGGGTTTTCTCAGAAAGTAGGAAATTCTACCCATTATCTCCACCATACGTTGGACCTTGTTCTGATATATGGCATAGAAATAGAAAATCTGGTAGTGTCTTCTCATAACCCTGTACTGTCAGACCATTGTCTGTTAACCATTGATTTTACTATTTCTGACTATTTGGCTCCTAAGGAAAAATATTACTACAGTAGATGCCTCTCAGATGAAGATGTTACCAAATTTATGCACATTGTTTCCTCTATGCCATATGTCAACACAACAGAAATAAGCTATAGACAGCTTGCTCCTTCTGTAATTGATAGCATGGTAGATAGTGTTACAGCTTCTCTGCATCAGACTCTAGACATGGTGGCCCCTTTAAAAAAGAAAAAGTAATCAGAGATTTCTAACTCCTTGGTTCAACACAGAAACTCGTAGCTTAAAACAGAAGACTCATCAATTAGAAAGAAAATGGTGCTCCACTAATTTAGATGAAATCTATTTAGCTTGGAGAAATCATCTTTTAATTTACAAAAAAATCTCTTAGAAAAGCTAGAACAAGTAATTAAATCAAATCAAATCAAATCAAACTTTATTGTCATATTGCTGTACATACAACTGTAGTGCAGGCAAGATGAAATTGCGTTTCTCTCGGCATTCATATAAGAAGCAGCATGATTAAGACACACTCCCACATAGCTCCACCCCCCCCCACCCCCCCCATCCATTCACACATCCCTGAGACATACTTGGGGAAAAAGAATAACTAACTATAATATACAAAATGTCCATAGGTGCAGTAGTGTGTATGTGAGATTCCGGGTCAGCTGTTCAGCATCCTGACAGCTTGTGGGAGGAAGCTGTTGATCAGTCTGGTGGTTCTGCCTCTGATGCTCCGGAATCGTTTGCCAGATGGCAGCAGTTCAAAGTGTTTATGCAGAGGGTGAGAACGGTCCTGGACAATGTTCAGTGCCCTGCTCCTACAACGGTTCTGAAAAAAGTTCTTGGACAGAGGGGAGGGAGACTCCAATTACCCTCTCCGCCCCCTTGACTATCCTCTGCAGGGCTTTTTTGTCTGACATACTGCAGCTGGAGTACCATGTAGCAATGCAGTATGTCAGAACACTCTCCACCACACCTCTGTAGAAGGTCCTGAGGATGCAGATGGGGAGAGAGGCCTGTTTGAGTTTCCTCAAGAAGTGTAGTCTCTGCTGAGCCCGCTTCCTGATCTCCAAGGAATTCTTGCTCCAGGTCAGGTCCTGCGAGATCTGCACTCCGAGGAACTTGATGTTCTCTACTCTCTCCACTAAACGGCCGCCGATGCTGAGGGGGACGTGCTCAGGCTGTGACCGCCGGAAGTCGATAATCATCTCCTTCGTTTTGTCCACGTTGAGCACCAGATTGTTCTCCCTGCACCAGCCCTCCAGGTCTCTCACTTCTTCCCTGTACATTGATTCCTCATCCCTCTGAATAAGTCCCACCACCGTGGTGTCATCTGCAAACTTAATAATCTGGTTCCCCTCGTGTTTGGATACACAGTCATGTGTTAGAAGTGTAAACAACAGTGGACTGAGTACACAGCCTTGAGGGGTTCCGGTACTCAGCGTGACAGAGTTGGAGATGTTGTTTCCAACCCGGACAGACTGAGGTCTCTCAGTCAGGAAATCCAGGATCCAGAGACATGTGGCGGTGTTCAGACCGAGAAGGAGTAATTTCTCTATCAGTCTCTGGGGAATAATGGTGTTGAATGCTGAACTGAAATCAATGTACAGGAGTCTGGCGTAGGTGTCTTTCTGGTCCAGGTGGGTGATGACAGAGTGTAGGGTGGTGACTATAGCATCCTCCGTGGAGCGGTTTGAACAATATGCAAACTGGAGCGGGTCGTGTGATGCAGGGAGGAAGGCTGTGATGTGTGGTTTGACAAGCCGTTCAAAACACTTCATCACAATTGGTGTAAGTGCAACAGGACGATAGTCATTCAAACAGGACACCACTGGTTTCTTTGCCACCGGTACAATGATAGAGGTCTTGAAACATCTGGGAACGATGGCCTGACTCAGGGAGATGTTATAAATGTCAGTCAGGACATCCGCCAACTCGCTCGCGCAGTCTCGGAGCACACGTCCCGGAATGTTGTCTGGACCTGCAGCTTTGCGTGGGTTGATTCTGGATAGGGTCCTCCGTGTGTCCGCTGTGTTAATGGTAAAAGCTGGTCCAACCGATGGTGGGAGTGGGCCGGCCCTCCCTCTGATTGTTGAGTTTGATGCTTCAAAACGTGCAAAGAAGTCGTTAAGCCTGTCTGGAAGCGAAGCGTCATCATCATCGACCCCCTGCCTAGACTTAAAGCCCGTCAGTGTCCGAACTCCCTGCCACATCTGCTTGGTGCTCCTAGTGTCACAGAGGTGTCCCTGGATTTTCTCCGCATAGGCGCGCTTTGCCGCCTTAATTCCCTTTGAAAGCGCAGACCTGGCTGAGCGGAGGGCAATCCTGTCCTTCGCTCTGAACGCTGCATCTCTGGCTGTAAGCAGTGAGCGCACCTCTGCAGTCATCCAGGGCTTATGATTACCCCGCATAGTGATGGTCTTCACGGTAGTGAAATCCTCTGTGCACTTCGCATTGTAGCTGGTGACCGAATCAGCATACTCCTCCACATCTGTCCTGTCTTCCTGGGAGGCTGCTATTTTGAAGATCTTCCAGTCTGTGTGCTGAAAACAGTCTTGCAGTGCAGAGGTTGCACTCTCTGGCAAAATCCTGATTTGTTTCACTGCTGGCCTGCTGCGCTTCAATAAAGGTTTGTAGGCAGGCAGCAGCATCACGGACATGTGATCAGAACGGCCGAGATGGGGGCGGGGTATCGCTTTATATGCATCTGTGTTTGTGTACACTAAGTCCAACATATTCTCTCCTCTGGTCTTAAAGTCTACACATTGTTTAAACTTGGGGAGCACAGTCTTTAAGCTGGTGTGGTTAAAATCCCCCGCAACCACCACAAAACTGTCCGGGTGTGACGTTTGGATTTTACTGATCGCATTGTGCACTACCCAGAGTGCCTTCTTAGCATTAGCTTTAGCGTTAGCGCTCGGCGCTATGTAAACACCAACTACAAACACGTTGCTGAATTCCCTCGGCAGATAAAATGGCCGACAATTAACAATAAGGAACTCCGCCAATGGAGAGCAGTGTTTAGACACTAACGTGGCATTAACGCATCAGTTCTTGTTGACATAGATGCATAGCCCACCCCCCTGACTCTTACCGGAGCTCGCCGTTTCCCTGTCGGCACGGAACATCGCCATATCTTCCAGCTGAATGGCCTTGTCAGGAATGTTGTCGTGGAGCCATGTCTCGGTGAAAACAAACACACAGCAGTCCCTCCATTCTCTCCGGGTTTCTCTCAGCAAACGCAGCTCGTCTACCTTGTTTTCGAGGGCGCGGACGTTCGACAGAAGAAGCGACGGTACCACTGGTCTGGAGGGGTTAGCCTTTAGCCTAGCATGGATCCCGGCCCTTTTTCCTCGCTTTTGCTTGCGTTCGCTCTGCTTCCGCTTCCTCCTCTCCCGGGTAACTTCCAGCGGGGACTCCGCCAAAATTCCATGCTGGCGTAGAATGTCCAAATCACAACCGATCGCCGCGATTCTTGCAGCGTGCAGTACCTTGATGTTTAATAAGGTCTCACGGTTGTAAGTTTTACATAATGTACGTCTGGGATGATTAAAACTCTCACACTCGCTGATGCCAAGAGGGGCCACTGCGTCTAGGCGCGCCGCCATCTTTTTTTTTTTTTTTCAATTTTTTTTTTCAATTATTCTGCATTAATAGAAGAGAACAAGAATAATCCCAGGTTTCTTTTCAGCACTGTAGCCAGGCTGACAAAGTGTCAGGACTCTGTCAATCCTAGCATTCCCTTAGAGCTTACTAGTCAGGACTTTATGATGACATAACGTTCGGCTCAGGAGACGCACACACACAGGCTCAGAGTAGTTCAAACTGTTTATTAACAACAGGGATGTATGGGTGTGTGTCAGCGGAATGTAAATGTATTGGTGGTGGCGTCTGCTTCGGGCACAGAGGCAGGAGACCGTTCAGCCGGCAACCCTATGGGAAAGAACAGACACAGGGTGACGGGCACACACCAACACAAGAGGAGAATAGGCGAGGGAGAGAAGCTTACTTGTATGGGGCCGATGACTGGCACATCAAGGACGGGACCCCGGGAGACAGCCACCTGCAGGACTCGGTGCAGCAGCGAGGAGGGACGAGGGACAGAGTTGTCCGCCGCCGAGGAATCCACCTGTGCACAGGGGAGCAGACTGGAAGAGGTGAGGTAAGTGATCTTCTTACCGCTTAGCGTGGTGCTGAAGAAAGAGTAGTTGCTTCCCATGGAAGGGAGATGAAGTCTAACGGCTTCAGGCCGAAGCTCAGGGCGAGGCGGCTTATATTCCCCGCCGCTGATGGTTGACAGGTGTGCGAGCAGGTGGCGCCGCTGATGAGTGGCGCGGCGTGACAGTACTCCCCCCTCTAGCAGCACCTCCTGGCGATGGCTTGTCTGGGTGCGCTCGGTGGAAGTCAGCGATGAGCGATGGGTCCAACACGAACGACGGGGGCACCCACTGTCGATGCTCGGGCCCATAGCCCTCCCAGTCCACCAAGTATTGCAACCCACGACCCCGGCGCCGAGAGTCCAGGATGGAGGAGACGGACCAGGCCGGATGGCCACCAATCATCCGGGGCGCGGGTTGCGCTGCAGGAGGGGGGCAAAGGGGGTCAGAGACTGCCAACTTCACCTTTGACACGTGGAAGGTGGGATGGATGCGGAGGGAGGGGGGAATAGCCACGCGCACAGCCACCGGGTTGACGATCCGGGTGATGGGATAGGGACCCATGAAACGCTGTGCCAGCTTTCTCCTCTCGCCTTTTAAAGTGACGTCCCGGGTGGAAACGTAGACGTGTTGCCCAACTCTGTACGCCGGGGCAGGTCTTCTACGCCGGTCCGCCACAGTCCTGTTGCGCTCCACTGTGCGTAAGAGCGCATTGCGCGCGGCAGTCCAGGTGGAGCGGAACTGCCCGAGATGTGCCCTAACTGAGGGGACAGTTACCTCACTCTCCTGCTCCGGGAACAGCGGGGGGTCGTAACCCAGGGACGCTTTGAAGGGAGACATCCCTGTAGCAGAAGAGCGGGCGGTATTGTGGGCATATTCAACCCAGGCAAGATGGTTGCTCCAGGACGTGGGTTTGGATCTGGTCACACAGCGGAGCGCAGCCTCCAGCTCCTGGTTGGTCCGCTCACACTGCCCGTTGGATTGGGGGTGATGGCCGGAGGAGAGGCTCACCTTGGCTCCGATGGCGTTGCAGAATGACCTCCAAACCTCAGATGAAAATTGGGGGCCCCGGTCCGAGACCACGTCCACCGGAATCCCGTGCAGCCTGACCACGTGTTGGACGAGGAGGTCCGCCATCTCCAGGGCAGTAGGGAGGCCTCGCAGGGGGACGAAGTGCACGGCCTTGGAGAAGCGGTCCACGATGGTCAGGATGGTGTCATAGGAGTTGGAGACGGGGAGTCCGGTGACGAAATCCAACGCGATGTGCGACCAGGGCCTGCCAGGGATGGGCAGGAGCTGGAGCAGACCCGCTGGAGGGGCATTTCCTGACTTGCAGGTGGCACAGATTGGGCAAGCCCGGGCGTAGCGGGCTGCATCCCTCCGCAGGCCCGGCCACCAAAAGGACCGTTGGAGGAGGTCTATCATCCGGGAGGTGCCAGGGTGACAGGTGAGCTTGGAGGTGTGTAGCCAGTGGATGACCTCTCCTCGGACCGCGGATGGCACGAACAGCCTCCCCTCTGGTCCACCGCCAGGGTCAGGTTCCACCTCCTGTGCCTTCCGGATCTTGCTTTCGATGTCCCACGAGATGGCTCCCACGACGCATGACCTGGGCAGGATGGAGTGGGGCGTCTCCTCCGACTCCACGGGAGTAAACTGCCTAGAGAGGGCGTCAGGCAGGCCGTTCTTAGAGCCAGGCCTGAAGGTGATTGAAAATTGGAACCTGGCGAAGAACAGTGACCAACGCACCTGGCGGGCGTTCAGGCGCTTGGCAGATCGTAAATATTCTAAGTTCTTGTGGTCCGTGAGGACCACGAACGGCAGGTTCGCCCCCTCTAGCCAGTGGCGCCACTCCTGCAGGGCGAGTTTGATGGCCAAGAGCTCTCTGTCCCCCAGATCGTAGTTCCTCTCCGCCGGGGACAAGCGCCGGGAGAAGAAGGCGCAGGGCCGTTTGGTGCCATCGTCCAGCGATCGCTGGGACAGCACTGCCCCCACTCCCGTGTCCGAGGCGTCTACCTCTACGATGCACTGCAGCGCGGGGTCGACCTGGCAAAGGACCCGGGAGGAGGAGAACTCCGCCTTCAGCGCCTTAAAGGCGGCAGCGACCTCTTCGGTCCACCGGAACGGGACCTTCGGGGACGTGAGGCGGGTCAGTGGTCCCACGATGGAGCTGAAGTTGGGGACAAAGCGGCGGTAGAAATTGGCGAAGCAAACGAACTGTTGCACCTGCTTCCGGGATGCAGGTGTAGGCCATTCCACCACCGCCTTCACCTTCTCTGGATCTGGGAGCACCTTGTCGTGGGCGATGATGAACCCCAGGAAGGACGTAGTCCTGGCGTAAAATTCACATTTTTCCGCCTTCACGTACAGACGATTCTCCAGCAGCCTTTGGAGGACCCGCCTCACGTGGACCTGGTGCTCGTCCCTGGACTTGGAGAAGATGAGAATATCGTCCAGGTAGACGAACACGAAAAGGCCGATGAAGTCCCGGAGGACGTCATTTATGAGGCGCTGAAAGACGGCAGGAGCGTTGGTCAACCCGAACGGCATTACCAGGTATTCAAAGTGGCCGTTCGGGGTACGGAAGGCTGTTTTCCACTCATCTCCCTCCCGGATCCGGACGAGATGGTAAGCGCTGCGTAGATCCAGCTTGGTGAACCAGGTCACCCCCTGGAGGGAGTGGAAGGCAGTGTCCATGAGGGGCAGGGTGTAACGGTCCTTCTCCGTGATATCGTTGAGGGCCCGGTAGTCAATACAAGGGCGGAGGGACCCATCCTTTTTTCCCACGAAGAAGAACCCTGCCCCCACGGGTGACGATGATGGGCGGATTATCCCAGCACTTAATGACTCTTTCAGGTAGGCGTTCATCGTCTCCTTCTCCGGCGCTGACAGGCTATAGAGCCGACCAGAAGGTAAGGGAGCCCCCTGGCGGAGGTTGATGGCACAGTCATAGGGCCGATGAGGGGGGAGAGACATAGCTTTCGTCTTGCTGAACACCATACCCAGGTCGTGAAATTCCGGAGGCACCAGAGACAGGTCCGGGGGTGCAGCGTCCGTCGCAGGGGGAGGAGCGGACGGAGAGCAGGCAGCGGACTGAAGGCAGGTGCCCATGCAGAATGTACTCCATGCCAATATCCCAGCTGATTTCCAATCCAGGACCGGGTTGTGAAGGCGAAGCCAGGGATACCCCAGGATGATGGGCGACACAGAGTTGGGGAGGACATAGAAGGTCATCTCCTCCCGGTGGTTTCCCGAGATGATGACCGGAACGGGGATGGTTTGGTGTGACACTCTCCCAAGGGAGGCACGGGAGAGGTTGACAAGGGAGATGGGATTTTTCAGTGCCTGACAGCGGATGCCCAAACGGGTTGCCAGGCTCTGTGAAATGAAGCTGCCTTCTGCACCCGAATCCACCAGTGCGTGGGTGAGATGCCCAGTGGGGTTGTGGCAGAAACGGATGGGCAGCTTTAATTGAGTGAGTGGACCTAACCGATTGACGTCCGCGAGGCCCCCTACAGTGACTCGCGGACCCCGCCGTTTGGCTTTTTGTGGACAAAGCTCCACCGTGTGTTGACTGTCTCCGCAATACATGCAGAGATTCAACTCACGGCGGCGTTGTCTCTCTGCCGGAGAGAGCTTTGTCCAGCCCGTCACCATCGGCTCCGACTCCTCGGGGCACGATGGTGGCGGTGCCGCCAGGGGGCGAGCTTGGGGCAGGCGCAGCGAGACTCCCCGAGGGCGCGAAGTAGACAACTTCCGTCCTGAGGAGCACTCGCGCAGCCTGTTGTCCAAGCTGATGGCTAAAGAAGTTAGCTCCGCTAGCGTTTCAGGGATATCCCGTCCAGCCAGTTCATCCCTCAGATCATCATTGAGGCTGCGGAGGAACAGGCCACAGAGGGAGCGTTCCTCCCAGCCCAATTCCTCCGCCGCTACCCGGAAGTCGACCGCGTAGTCCGCTGCCGACCGGCTTCCCTGCTGGAGCGTGAGAAGCTGATCGGTCTGGACCGTCTCGGTTTGAGAATGGTCAAAGACCTCCAGAAAGCGCCTCACAAATTGGTCATAGGTGAGGGTGGCATAACTGGGCCTCGTCATTACGGCGTAGGTCCAAGTTAACGCACGCCCCTCCAGAAGATTCCCTATGTAACCAATTCGGCTGTGATCCGAGGGAAAATCTCCGGGTACACGGTGGAACACGGACTCACATTGCATAATGAACCCCCGCGCTCCACCGAGCTTACCGCTAAAGCGGGCGGGGGTCGGAATCGGTGTGAGCCGAACCGGTGCCACTGGAGCCGGCTGGACGGCCGCTGGAACAGCAGGAGCCGCGCCACCCTGGCGAGCCGGGGGGAACGGCTGTTGGGGGTCCAGGCAGTTCAATCGGTTAGTTAAATTTACTAATTGATTTAGGATCACCTGTTGCTGATAAACAACCTGATCCACTCGAGCCTCGAGGATGGTAAACCGGTGTGCGAGCCCGCCGTCTGCCGAGCCGCTCTGCTGAAGCCGTACTGACATAACGTTCGGCTCAGGAGACGCACACACACAGGCTCAGAGTAGTTCAAACTGTTTATTAACAACAGGGATGTATGGGTGTGTGTCAGCGGAATGTAAATGTATTGGTGGTGGCGTCTGCTTCGGGCACAGAGGCAGGAGACCATTCAGCCGGCAACCCTATGGGAAAGAACAGACACAGGGTGACGGGCACACACCAACACAAGAGGAGAATAGGCGAGGGAGAGAAGCTTACTTGTATGGGGCCGATGACTGGCACATCAAGGACGGGACCCCGGGAGACAGCCACCTGCAGGACTCGGTGCAGCAGCGAGGAGGGACGAGGGACAGAGTTGTCCGCCGCCGAGGAATCCACCTGTGCACAGGGGAGCAGACTGGAAGAGGTGAGGTAAGTGATCTTCTTACCGCTTAGCGTGGTGCTGAAGAAAGAGTAGTTGCTTCCCATGGAAGGGAGATGAAGTCTAACGGCTTCAGGCCGAAGCTCAGGGCGAGGCGGCTTATATTCCCCGCCGCTGATGGTTGACAGGTGTGCGAGTAGGTGGCGCCGCTGATGAGCGGCGCGGCGTGACATATGAACTTTTATCAATAATAAAATTTCATCTATCAGAGATAAAATCAGTCAGATTCTTCCCGCCGTTAACTTAAATACAGTAACTACTACATCTCCTTCAATTGACATCTG
This sequence comes from Pholidichthys leucotaenia, assembly GCA_020510985.1. NCBI lineage: Eukaryota > Metazoa > Chordata > Actinopteri > Cichliformes > Pholidichthyidae > Pholidichthys > Pholidichthys leucotaenia. Next base: position 22,063,656 of record CM035844.1, read on the forward strand.
TTTGAATCAGTTTACTCCAACTGACCTTTTAGAGTTAGACAAAATAATTTCCTCATCCAAGCCTTCAACTTGTCCTTTAGACCCTATTCCTACCAGGTTATTTAAAGAAGTCTTCCCATTTATTGGTAGCTTTATTCTTCAAGTAATCAGTTCTTCATTAACTTTAGGCCATGTACCGCAGGCTTTTAAAACTGCTGTAATTAAACCCTTACTCAAAAAGCCAACACTGGATCAAGGAGTTCTAGCTAACTATAGACCAATCTCTAATCTCCCTTTCATTTCAAAAATCTTAGGGTTGTTGCTACGCAATTATTTGACCACTTGCAGGGAAATGGTTTATTTGAAGAGTTTCAATCTGGGTTTAGAATCCATCATAGTACTGAAACAGCCTTAGTGAAGGTCACTAATGACCTCCTTATCGCATCTGACAATGGACTTGTTTCTGTACTTGTCCGTTTAGACCAGGGGTGTCAAACTCATTCCATGGAGGGCCAAGACCCTGCAGGTTTTACTTCCACCCAGTCTCTTCAGCAGGTGTTTTCACTGATCAGCAATCAGTGAGAAGAAATTCAGAGAAAACACCTGTTGAAGCCACTGGGTGGAGGTAAAACCTGCAGGGTCTTGGCCCTCCATGGAATGAGTTTGACACCTGTGGTTTAGACCTTAGTGCAGCTTTTGATACTATTGATCATAATATTCTACTTGATAGATTAGAACACTATGTTGGACTTAATGGAACTTTGTTGCAGTGGTTTAGATCTGATTTATCTGATAGGTTCCAGTTTGTTCATATCAATAATGAGTTTTCTTTCAACTCAAAGCTCAGGTCATGGAGTTCCACAGGGATCTGTGCTAAGCCCTACTCTTTTTAATTTATTTATGCTTCCGTTAGGCAACATTATTAGAAAGCACTGTATACATTTTCATTGTTATGCAGATGACACACAATTATACCTGTCAATGAAGCCAGATGATAGTAATCACATAGCCAAGTTAGATGTCTGTCTTAAGGAAATCAAAGCTTGGATGACTTGTAATTTCCTGCTATTAAATTCAGATAAGACTGAAGTCATTCTTGTTGGTCCAAAAAACCTTAGAAATACCTTTCCTAAACAAACTTTTAGTTTGGATGCAATTACTCTTTCTCTCAATAGCTCTGTGAGGAGCCTTGGAGTTATTTTTGATCAAGATCTGTTTTTCAATTCACATATTAAATTCATTTCTAAGATTGCCTTCAATCATTTGCGTAATATTGCTAAGATTAGGAGCATCTTGTCTCAGAGTGATGCTGAGAAACTGATCCACGCTTTTGTTAGCTCGAGATTAGATTATTGTAACTCTTTATTATCAGGTTGTCCTAAAACATCTCTAAAAAGTCTTCAGTTGGTCCAAGATGCTGCAGCAAGAGTTTTAACAGGTACTAGAAAGAGAGATCATATATCTCCGGTTCTGGCCTCCTTTCATTGGCTTCCCATAGAGTTTAGAATTAAGTTTAAAATCCTTCTTCTCACTTTCAAAGCTCTGAGCAATCAGGCCCCTTTTTATTTAAAAGATCTGATATTACCCTATAATCCTAACAGAGCACTATGCTCCCAAAATGCTGACTACTATAATACCTAGAATCTCCAAAAGTACAATGGGGGGCAGAGCCTTCAGTTATCAAGCTACTCTCTTGTGGAACCAGCTGCCAATCTGAATTTGGGAGTCAGACTTGATCTCTGTTTTTAAGAATAGGGTTAAAACCTTCCTTTTCGATATAGCCTACAATTAGGGAGGGATCATGTGTATCTGAACCCTCCCTTAGTTATGCTGCTAATAGGTTTAGACAGCCAGGGGACCTCCAATAATTGCACTGGGCTTCACTCCTTTCTTCACTCTCAATTAATTTTTTTTTTTTGCTGGTCATTAACATCTGTTTGTTCTCTCCCATAGATTGAGTCCCCATCGTGCTGTTTGCTCTCTACATGTCTGTTCTTTTCATCTTCTCTATCCCCTCAGTCCCCAGCCAGTCGCAGCAGATGACTGCCCCTCCCTGAGCCTGGTTCTGCTGGAGGTTTCTTCCTGTTAAAAGGGAGTTTTTCCTCTCCACCATCGCCAAGCGCTTGCTCACAGGGGATCGCCTGAGTGCTGGGGGTCTTTCTGCAATTGTGGGGGTCCCCCCTACAGTTGAAAGTGCTATGAGATGACTGTTGTTGTGAAATGGCGCTATATAAATAAAGCTGAATTGAATTTACGTTCTTTTTCAGAGTAAAACAAATTTTCTAAATTTTTATAAAGTTAATTCACATTTTCTTCATAAAATCGTATCCACTTTTTTTAACCAATGCTATTTCATGGTTTTCCAATTTCCAGTATACTGACAAATTGAACTGTGCTTCATTTGGTTCCACAAATGCTTGATTCATAAGTAACTCCGTAATAGTCTGTGATGCCCATGATACATGTAAATTCTCTGTTTTAAAGTTATGCAAATATGTTAACCTATTCTGACATTTCTTATTAAACCATTGAAAGACATATGAGAGTTATTGTTTGATTTCATGTCCATCTTCTTGATCATCAGAGACAAGAACTCACACAAGGGTTTATTATGAAACTGATCAAATATTGTCAATAGAATTATTAACTAAGGCTTAACTTACCACTTGCTAAATTCTTAAGCTTAAGTCTTTGTTCATAAGAGTTTTCACCTATATTAAACGTGGATGGTGCCCTAACGAGGAATTGAGTGTGATAAAAGTAAATCTTCATTCCTACTCACATTCATATTTACACTAATGCGTGTACCAACATTAAATTACCTATAAAAACCCTTAATTTCACTACACTAATTTCAGATTCTAGGTGCAAAATGGAATCCATAGTTCTCCCTTTTTGGAACCCACTTTGAAAAGGAGAAAGACATTCCCTCCCTTCCAAAATGTAATTCAGCCTTTCAGTCACCATTCGTTCCATTGTTTTCCCTTACTGTGAGGTAAGAGCTATCGTCCTATCGTTGGCCTCCGTCGGTCTATGATGATCATGGAAGAGAATCCTAAACGTCTACTCTGCTGGAACAGCACCGCCTGTGGCTGAACAGGCCGATGCGCGATCCGGTGTTCTACCTTCCAGCATTGGACGTTGGTAGAATTCAAGCCTGGGCAGGAAGATATGGAGGACAAGATGTTGCCCATGCAGCATGTCCCCCCTCTCCACGTCACTGATGAATCCAAAGGAACAGCAGGGCTGCTACAGTTTGGCACCAGCGCCGTCGCAGGAGCTGCCAGAACGATGTTGAGCACAACAGAGAACTGCCTTAGGGGCTCCGACTCCGGATTTTTCCTCAGGGTTGACTCCCGAAGCCTTTCCCGTGACCGGGTGTGCCGCAAGGCAGCGGAGGTTTGAAATCAGGGTTTACCTTCCCCTAGATGGGCTACCTTCCCAGGTTGACGAGCCACCATCTACCAGAAGCATCTGGTTTTAAGGCGCCAGAGATCCGCCCTCGCCCCTTCTCCTATTAGTAAAAGCAGTTCCGCCGGGCTTAGAGACTAAACCACACGGGCAGGCTAGGAGTTGGACTTAGTTGTCAGAGGCTTTTCGAGACGCACGCCGTAAAGAGCATTTTATGAGCACTGGGAGCTTAACCCCAGTGCCGCTCCTGGCTATGACAACCTTGGAACCGAGGTAAGAGCTATTAGCCTATAATTACTGGGATCTGATGAATGTTTCCCAGGCTTTAAGACTGGTACTATAACTGATTGTTTCCATGCCCTTGGAATCTTCCAGTTCCCAATCTTTATTAAATAGCTTTAATATTGTTTGAAGTGCACTCTCCTCCATGTGCGACAACATCCTATAACATACGCCATCCTTCCCTGGTGAAGACTGCTTCAATTTCAGAATAGCCCTTTTCAATTCTGATAGAGTGAATGGCAAATCTCTCGTTTCCCTTGAAGTATTCTTCCTTATGTTTACATGTGGGTGTTTGGATAAAGTGCTTTCCCTGCTTTGTCTAATTGTGTTTGGTAGGCTTTCTGAACTATGAATCTTCACCAAAGTTTGTACCAAAAGTTCTGCTTTGTCTATATTAGTAATAGCTATTTCCCCATTACTGTCTAACACTGGTATTTTGTACTCTCTTCTAATACCACTCATTTTCTTAATCATTCCCCAAATATCTGACAGCTGTGTTTCTCTTCCTATAGTATTACAATACTGTCTCCAAAATAAACTCTTAGCTGTTTTGTTTTCCCTACGATTGCCTGACGCTGTTTGTACTCAATCACTGCTTCCAAAGTATGATGCTTTTTCACTTGTCTGAATGCCCTATTTCTATTTTTAATAGCTTTATTACAATTTTCATCTCACCAAGGAAGATTCTTTCATTGTCTACAACCTGTACTTTTTGGTATTGTTTGATTTGCAGACTCTATTATAATCGCTCTGACACTTTAACTAAAGTTCTCCCCATCAATAATGTCCTCACTATTTAGCTGCTTACATGTAGTCTTACACAGATATTTAAATTTATCCCAATCTGCCTTATCCAATTTCCATCTTGTGCCAGACTGCATCCCTTCTTCTCCTGCTTGTAGACCAGTTTTAACTCTTATTGGGTAATGATCACTCCCATTAGCTGACCGACTTAATAAGATAAGATAAGATAAGCCTTTATTAGTCCCACAACGGGGAAATTCCAGGATTGCAACAGCACAGGGATAGCAACACTCAGAGCAACAATCAGAAGGCAAGAAAAAAAAAACAAGCAAGCAAGAGCAGCTAATATACATATGTACATATTACTTTAAAATATATATATACACACACACAGACACACAGTGCAGAGCATTGTAGCTGGATGGAATAAATATATGAATATATAAACACACAGTGCAGAGCATTGTAGCTAGATGGAATAAATATGTAAATATATAAACACCCACAGTACGGAGCATTGCAGCTAGGTGGAATAAATATGTAAGTATATAAACACACACAGTGCGGAGCATTGTAGCTAGATGGAATAAATATATAGATATATAAAAACACAGTGCGGAGCATTGTAGCTAGATGGAATAAATATATAGATATATAAATATGAACACACCCAGTGCTGAGCATTGTAGCTAGATTGGGCTGCACGGTGGCGCAGTGGTTAGCACTGCGGCAGCACAGTTTACCCTTGGCCGGGGGATTGTGGGGATCGTGGGATCATGGGTTCGATCCCAGCCCCCGACCAACAGTGATCTGTGTGGAGTTTGCATGTTCTCCCCGTGTTGCGTGGGTTTACTCCGGGATTTCTCCGGTTTCCTCCCACATGCCAAAAACATGCATGTTAGGTTAATTGGCTGTTCTAAATTGTCCCTAGATATCTGTTTCCTATAGGCCCTTAGAATAGAGGGTTAGTATTAATGAAAGCGCTTTGAGTGGTCTTTGTGACTAGAAAAGCGCTATATAAGTGCAGGTTAGTTAGTTAGTTAGATGGAATAAATATGTAAATATATAAACACACACAGTGCAGAGCATTGTTGCTAGATGGGATGAAACAGCATAACCGTCTACTTAGTTATCCTACATGGTATGATTATGTGCCCATACATATTCTCACCCTCCATAGCGACCGGTATTTTCCTAGTTGTATGCCGGAGGGGACCATTGTGTAAGTCTATTGCATCTTTTGCATTTAAAAACTATTAGTTTGTTACGTCTTTTTGCCATCTCTGCGAGCAGCCCTGCTTAGGTTGTACAGTCTGACAGCCGTTGGTAGGAAGGACCTACGAAACCTCTCGGTTGTGCACCTGGGATGATGTAGTCTGCTGCTAAATGAGCTCCTCAGTGCATTCAGTACGTCCTGCATAGGGTGGAACTCGGACTCCAGCAGAGATGACAGTTTAGCCACCGTCCTTCTCTCTCCTATCTCCTCCACCGGATCAAGGCGCTGCCCCAGGACAGAGCTAGCTTTCTTAATCAGTTTGTTCAGTCTCTTCCTATCGGCTGCTGTAATGCCACTGCCCCAGCAGACCACTCCAAAAGTGATGGCTGATGCCACCACCGTGTCATAGAATGTCTTCAGCAGCACCCCTTGTACACCAAAAGACCTGAGTCTCCTCAGCAGAAACAGCCTGCGCTGTCCCTTCTTGTAGAGTGCGTCAGTATTGTGTGACCAGTCTAGTTTATTGTTCAGATGAACACCCAGGTACTTATAGGATGTCACCATCTCGATGTCTGTTCCCTGTATATTTACTGGTGCTGTGAGGGGCTGCCCATGCCTGCGGCAGTCCACCACCAGCTCCTTAGTTTTCCTTGCGTTGATCTGGAGGCAGTTCCGATGGCACCAGTCTACGAAGTCCTGGATAAGCCCTCTGTACTCAGCTTCATCTCCATTGGAGATGAAGCCAACGATCGCAGAGTCATCAGAGAACTTCTGTAGATGGCAGTGTGTTGTGTTGTGTGAGAAGTCCGCAGTATAAAGAGTGAACAGGAAGGGAGCCAGCACCGTTCCCTGGGGGGCCCCCGTGCTACTGATGATCGTGTCGGACACACAGTCCCGGGTTCTCACAAACTGAGGCCGGTTCGTGAGGTAGTCCAGGATCCATGATGACAGGTGCTGGTCCACCCCTGCGCGCAGCAGCTTGTCCTTCAGGATCATCGGTTGGATGGTGTTGAAAGCACTGGAGAAGTCAAAGAACATGATCCTCACCATATTCCCGGGCTTCTCCAGGTGGGACAGAGAACGGTGAAGGAGGAAGATCACCGCATCCTCCACCCCAATGCCATGCTGGTAGGCGAACTGGAGTGGATCCATCGCTGGTTCCACCAGGGGACGGAGGTGAGCAAGGAGCAGTCTCTCCAGGGTCTTCATCAAGTGGGACGTCAAGGCCACCGGTCTGTAGCTGTTCAGGTCTTTGGGGTGGGAAGTTTTTGGTACAGGTACCACACAAGATGTTTTCCACAGCTGTGGTACCCTCCCCAGCTTCAGGCTCAGGTTGAAGATGTACGTCACAATCCCACACAGCTGGTCTGCACAGGACTTGAGGAGCTTTGCGCTGATGCCGTCCGGTCCCGACGCCTTCCTCCACTTGATCTTCCTCAGCTCCGTCCTCACCTGGGTCCTGGTCAGGGTCAGGATGGGGGGCTGTGTGTTGGGGGTGGGGGGGTGTTGGTGGAGTGGGGAGTGGGCAGCAGGACTTGATTTCTTTAGAGGCAGCAGTGGTTGTTGTGCAGTCAGGGTGGAGGGAGGTTGGTCAAACCTATTGAAAAACAGATTCAGGTTGTTCGCCCACTCCCTGCCCCCCGTGGCCTGGGGGGAGGTATTCTGGAGCCCAGAGATGGTTTTGAGGTTTCTCCAGACCCCGCTGATGTCGCTCTGTTGCAACTTGTCCTCCATCTTCTTCCTGAAGCTGTCCTTGCCTTCTCTGATCTTTCTCCTCAGCTCCCTCTGTACGGACTTCAGCATCTCCCTATTCCCCGACCTGAAGATCCTCTTCTTCTCTCTCAGAAGTGTTTTAATCTCAGGGTTGATCCAGGGTTTGTTGTTTGAGCAACACCGTATGGTCTTGGTGGGAACGGATTTGTCCACACAGAAGCTGAGGTAGCCCGTGAAGGTGTGAATGAGGCCATCGATGTCCTCACCATGTGGATTGCAGAGATGCTTCCAGGCGGTGGCTTCAAAACAGCCTTTTAGAGTGTCCATTGTCTCCTCAGACCATAACTCCACTGTGCGCATGGCTGGAGGTTGTCTGTGCACTAGGGGTTTGTACACCGGCCGGAGATGAACCAAGTTGTGATCCGATCTCCCGAGTGGGGGGAGTTGTAATGAGGTGTACGCCTCCTTAGTGTTTGCGTAGAATAAATCCAGTGTTTTATTGTCTCTAGTGTGGCATGTGACATACTGGGTGAACGTGGGTAGAATGGGAGACAGTGAAACATGGTTGAAATCGCCTGAGATGAGGAGAAGAGCATCTGGGTGTTCTGTCTGCAGCCTGCTGGTTACTGAATGGATGACGTCACGCGCTGTCTCAGCGTTCGCCGTCGGATTTGCATAAACAACAATGCAGATCACGTGTGAGTGTTCTCTCGGGAGATATGTAGGCCTCATGCTAACAGCTAGCAACTCAATGTCTTTGCTGCAGTGTCGTTGTTTAACAGTGATATGTCCCGGTCTGCACCAGTTGTTGTTAACATACATTATCACTCCACCGCCCCTAGCTTTGCCACTGTCTGGTGTTCGGTCAGCCCGTATCATGTGGAAACCCTCCAGCTCAATGTTAGCATCTGCTGCTAGTTCAGTTAGCCACGTCTCAGTAAACAAAAGGAGAGAGCACTCGCGATATGTGCTATCATAACGGCAGATAGCCGCTAGCTCGTCTGCCTTTCCCAGTATAGAGCGTACATTTCCCATGACAACAGATGGAAGGGAGGGTCTGTACCTTATATTTTTTGTCCTCCGCCTTACTCCAGCCCGGCAGCCGCGGCGTTTTCGCCTCAGTTCTCTCGGTATGTCGAGTTTTTCCAATGGGACCGGGTGGCAGTTGAATGCTAGCAGCTCTTCCCTGCTGTATCGTATCCTGCTATAAACAGTGGCTCCGTCCACCGGCTCAGGAGACATTTGGGACGATCTGTGTGTCCGTGATATAAATGGAGTGAAAAAAAGGACGGATCAAAAAGAGAGAGGAAGGGAAAAAGACTCGGAATCGAGCCGCTGTTGCAAAAGGCAGCCGACTCGTGTGGCGCCGGGAGAGAAAAAAATATACCTCCCAAGATGGGATTCCACGGTGGCGCAGTGGTTTAGCACTGCAGCAGCACAGTTTACCCTCGGCCGGGGGATCGCGGGGATCATGAGATCGTGGGTTCGATCCCAGCCCCCGACCAACAGTGAGCTGTGTGGAGTTTGCATGTTCTCCCCGTGTTGCGTGGGTTTACTCCGGGATTTCTCCGGTTTCCTCCCGCATACCAAAAACATGTAGGTTTAGGGCGCTCGCGCACGCAGCGACCGGCAGCCGGTGGCTTGTCACCAGACTGCAAACCAAATCTACCTACAGGTACAAATAAGTAACAAAAAAAAAAAAAAAAAAAAAAAAAAAAAATTCCTGCAATAGCATTTGAGACCAAAGTTAGGTCTAACACTTTCTGTGACTAGATTACTGCTAACTCTAATACCTTTCCCCATCATTCATGCATATTAAGTCCCTGTCCTCTAAAAAATCCTCATTTACTGTGCCATTTATATCTACAGTATATTCCTGCTACCCCACAGTGTGTTATGTGCATTAAAATTGCCACACCAAACCACCTCACCCTGTGCTTGTCTATTTACAGTGTTCAAAGTGTCAACTGCCAGTCTGTTACATGGATTATAGCAATTAATAATTGTTATTTTGTCTTTTACTGCCCATATTTTTACCATTATTGATTCATGTTCTTTCCCCATGTCCATTATTTTGCAATTTGTTCCATTATGCACAAAAGTTCTGCACCCCCTCCTCTACCAGTTTCCCTGTCGTTCCTTATAGATGTGTATCCTTGAATGACAAAATCCAACTGAGGTTTTAGCCATGTTTCCTGTAAACAGATTACCTGGGGTTTGTCTTGCATATCAGATATAAACTTTTTGAATTCTTGCCCATTTGATATTAAACTCCTGGCATTACATTGCAAAATCGTGATTACCGTTATGACCCACTAGCCCATGATGTCTGTGAACTTAAAGATCCCCCACTTAACAAGTCCTCAGCTGACGGTAATGCACCAGTAAGCTGGTTGCCAACCGCCAATCAAATCTAAAAGAAGAAGACGATGCCACCGAGGACACAGTCCAAGGACGGATAATTTTTTCACACATAAGGACTTGTTCAGAACTCCTTATACAAAGATATAGAGTGATGATAATCAAGTCAGTGGCAGTAATGCACCTGTAAGCTGGTTGCCAACCGCCAATCAAATCTAAAAGAAGAAGAGTTGTGTTTGCAGAGAGTGAAGTACGTGGGGATATGAGACAGACAGGAACTCAAGCTTTAACCAGCACTCTTCTGATGACCAACTTTTTCCTGGAAATCACCAGGACCATTAAGGCGGCGGACGGACTTCGACAGGTGGAAGGTTGAGACGGCATTTACGTCTGTGTTCAGTTGGCGGTAGGAGTGATTTGTTTGTGGTGGATAGCATAAACTGTACTCTGACTGTAACACTATGTCATCTAGCTCTGACGGGCTCGATAAAAATGAGATGGAGTGAATTTTACCCAGGTCTGCGAGGCAGAAAAGAGCAGCTAGGGAGGCAGAAAGAAAAGCAAGAGCTAGAAGCTGGTCAGATGAGAGTGACGCGGGAAGAAGTAACAATGCTAAGAAAACACAAACTAGCCAACATGGATGGCAGTTTGATGATTTAGGAAATGAGTGGAAGGTTGTCATTGAGTTCAATCAGGGTGGGGGGCACTATCACCCTGTTAAGCTAACAAAAGCAATTGAAGAAATTGGGAGAGTTAAGTTTGCAAAGTTCTTGAATAATAACCGGCTGTTAATACATGCATCAAGTAAACAACAGCGAGAGAAAATACTGACAGTGACATGTCTAAAAGGAGAACAAATGAAAGCTCATGTTCCTGGCGCAACAGCAAACTTGAGGGGAGTTATATCGGGTGTCCCTTTGAACATGCCTATGGAAGAAGTGAAAAACGAGATCCAAGGAGGAAAGGTGAAGGATGTGAAAAGGCTAAAGAGTAAAAGAGTAAGAGTAAAGAGGTTCGCTGAAGGATACACTGTCTGTAATGATTCAGTTTGAGGAATCACTTCCTAAATCAGTTCAAATAGGATACTTGTATTACAGTGTCAGAGAATATGTCCCAAAGCCACTTAGGTGCTACAAATGTCAAAGAATGGGTCACGCTGCTCAGCAATGTAAGGGAAAGTTAAGATGTGCTAGATGTGGAGGAGAGCACGAATATGGTAAATGTGAAAAGGATGCCAAAGTAAAATGTTGCAACTGTGGGGGTGAGCACAGTGCTGCATATGGAGGATGTGTTATGCAGGGGGAAGCTAGACAAGCCCAGGAAATTAGAATAAGTAAGAAAATCTCATATGCAGAAGCTCTAAAGACAGTTAGAGAGGCAGGAATGGTCAGAAACACAACAGGCCTTCCTCAAAGAAGTTCAGTTCAAAAGGAAGCACAGCCATCAAATCCCACACAAACACAAGATCATGCCGCTGCAAGGAATTTTTGTGTTCATTCACAAATGCAAAACAGATGATGACACATTGATAGTTAAGAGGACAAATTTTGTAGCGTTTATCTGCCACACCAATAATGTTGCAACACAGCTAAAGAAGAAAAGTGACAGAATCAAAACCATTGTGGAGGCAGCAGGAAGATTCCTAGATGTGAAAGATATCAAAGCCGACCAGATTCATGTTTTATTGATGCTGAAAGTGGGGAGAATGCACATGTTGAAACTTAAGATCTTAATTATGGTACTACACATACTACAGTGGAATGCGAGGAGTCTTATAGCAAACGGACAAGAACTCAAGAAATAGTTTTACGAACTAAAAGTTGTTCCACAGGTAGTGTGTTTACAGGAGACATGGCTTCAACCTCACTTAGATTTTGTTATTCCAGGATATAGTTCAATCAGACAGGATAGAATAAGTAGTGTAAATGGAGGACGATGTTCCACTTTCATTGAAGATGGCCTGGCATATAGGGTGATTCCCTCCCCTGACGATATAGAGTGTAATATTATTGAACTATGTAGGCCAAATGGACAAGGAAATATTAAGCTGATTAATTTTTACAACCCATGTAGGAAGGTAACAGCAGATATTTTCAGTGTTATGGCAGTGGAAGGGCATATGAAAGAGGTATGGTGTGGAGACTTTAATGCCTATAATAGCTTGTGGGGAAGCACACATGCAGATAACAATGGAAGTGTTGTGGGAGAGATACAGTATTAGATGAAAGATCGTTAATTTGTCTCAACAGTGGTGAAGGTACCAGGGTGGATGTGCATAGGGGCACATCATCATGTATTGACCTGACTCTGGTATCTGATTCTTTAGTGAGAGCCTGTGAATGGATGGTTATGAACAGGACAACTATGGGAAGTGATCACTTCCCAGTACTTACAGTCATTAAAACTGAAGTATGTATACAAGAGGGAAGCTGTTTTACAAGATGGTGTTTTGACAAGGCAGACTGGGAAAAATTTAAGCAATACTGTGTACAGTCATGTCATTTGGTAACATTAGAAGGTGGCATAGAAGAATGTTCAAGTCAGGTAACCAATCATATTCTGAATGCTGCAATAGCAAGTATACCTAAGAAAACTACTCAGAGTAGGAAGATGGTTGTACCCTGGTAGAATGAGGAATGTAGTGTTGCAGTAAAAGAGCAAAACAAGGCATTTAGAGGGCTGAGGAAGAATATGAATAGTGAAAATTTAATAGATTATAAAAAGAAAAGGGCAATAGCTCGAAGGATTATTAAAAACAGGAAAAGGTCAACATGGAGAGAATTTTGTTCCACCCTTGGTAGGAAAACAGAATTAGGTAATGTCTGGGGTATGTTTAAAAAAAATTAGTGGGAAAAGGGTATCAGTTAAAATTCCAACTCTAGTGGATGGGGACAAGATGGTTGTATCAGACAAAGAAAAGGCAGAAGTCCTAGGTAGAGCATTTACAGCAGTGCATAGAAGAGAACATCTTGGTGTGAGTCACAGACAGCAAAGAGAGCATAAATTCAGAGAAAATGGAAACTTAAAAAAAGGAAATGAAAGAAGATATGACTGCGTTGTAGACCTTGAGCTCACAATGTGAGAACTTAAGAGAGCTTTACAAGATAGTGGATACACAGCTCCAGGATATGATCAGTTAAGCTATGCTATGTTCCGGCAGTTGCCTATGCAATCAGTGGAACTGGTGCTGAAATTGTTTAACAGAATATGGAAGGAGGGGGTTATTCCAAGTGGGTGGAAAAAGGCTGTACTTTTACCATTTAATAAGCCAGGGAAAGATCCAACTTATCCAGGCAACTACAGGCCAATAGCATTAATGTCACACTTAGGGAAATGGATGGAAAAGGTGTTAGTTTACAGACTGTCATATGTACTAGAGCAAAGACAATTAATCAGCAACTATTAGAAGGTTTTAGAAGAGGAAGATCCACAGTGGATGCTCTAGTTAGGGTAAGTAATGATATTGAAAAGACTCTCAAAATGAAGGAAGTAATGGTTATAGTTTAGCTGGATATTGAAAAGGCTTATGACTCACTCTGGAGGGATGGACTTCTTATCAAATTGAATAAAATGGGCATTGGTGGTAGGATGTATAATTGGATAATGGATTTTTTTAACAAACAGGAAAATTAGGGTTAAAGTAGGATCAGAAGTTTCTAATGACATTGAAATAGAAAATGGTGTTCCTCAGGGGAGTGTGATGAGCCCAGTTTTATTCAGCATAATGATTAATGACATGTTTGGGGATCCAGAGGGATACATCAAAACAGCACTATATGCAGATGATGGAGCCATATGGATGAGGGGAAGAAATGAGAAATTTGTATTCAAAAACATCAGGAAAGCAATGGAGAAAGTGG